>CAUYUJ010016021.1:65000-75000 GCA_963575745.1 Prorocentrum cordatum | reverse complement strand
CCATAATCCATATAGTATTAGTACTATTGTTTGTCGTCTTAGCCATATTATTCGTAAGATGTGTCCTCCTCCTCCTCCTCCTTATCCTCCGCTTCCTCGTCCTCCTCCTCCTCATCATCATCCTCCTCATCCTCCTCCTCCACCTCCGCTTCCTCCCCCTTTCCCTTCGGCAACGTGGGTGCGACGGTCGAGCCCGTCTTCTCCTGGTGGTCTCCGACACGACGTCGGACTTGGACTTCTCGATCGTGGCGGTGAGTTCATCAATCTCGCTGGTGGACGTCTTCTTCTGGTACTCGAGGTCCTGGCAGCGGGGGAGCGATGAGGCCGATGACGAGCTAGACGGGGGCGAGCACGATCCTTCGTCCTGACAGGACGAGGACGCAGAGAAGACGAATGCCCTTCCTCGTCGCCCGCCTCCTCCTCCAGCGACGTGAACTGGTTAGATTTCTCTGACGGATCTGCAGCGGAGCTTGGCTGGTTGCGACGCGATTAGATATCGTGTGAATCCCACCCGTCCTTTTAGGGCGTTAGTGGTTTAGCGAGTCTCCACTTCCGACCCCCTTCGTCCCCTTCGGGAAGGGGTTCACCCCTGCTCATACTGCCTCCCCCTGGGTCTGGGCGGAGGGGGGTCACCAGGGGTTAGAGCGTCCAAGACGGCCTCAGCGGGGAAGCGAAAGTCACTGTTTGTACTACTGCGTTGGCCACATGTTGGCCTCCTGGGGGGGACGGGGGGGCATGACCAAGGAGCTCCCGTCATCTGATCGATCTCCTTAAATATGGCCCCCGAGGCTCCCGAGGGTGTCCCACCAAGAGGTGTCGAGAAGGCCCAAAGAGGCCCCCGCGAGGCTCCCCAAGATGCCCCCAAGAGGCTCCCACAACGCCCCCAAGGGGCCCCAAAAGGCCACCCACGGGCATCCAAGACGCCCCAAGGGACTTCGGCGAGGAGGCCAACATACTTGGTGGTACATGTTGTTTTCCTGCGGGGGCACCCAAAGTAAGAAGCCCCCCTCCGTTGATCGATAAATTCCAAGATGGCCTAACGATGGCCCCCGAGGTTCCCAAGGGTGCCCCAAGACGGCCCCAAGAGGTGTTCAGAAGGCCCCAAGAAGCCCGAAGGAGGCTCCCACAAGACCCCCCAGAGGCCCCAAGAGGCCCCACAGGGGCACACAAGACGTCTCAAGAGACCCCCGAGACTACCAAGAGACCTCTGAGACGCCCTAAGAGGACACCAAGACCCACTCGAACAAAAACCGAAGAGACTCCGAGTGGCATTCAAGAAGCCTCTGGCCTTTCTGCAGGCCCTCCTCCTCCTCTTCCTCCTCCTCCTCCTCCTTCTCATCATCATCATCATCATCATCATCATCATCATCATCATCATCATCATCATCATCATCATCATCCTCATCATCCGCATGATCATAATCCGCCTGCTCCTCATCATCATCATCATCATCATCATCATCATCATCATCATCAGCATCATCATCATCATCATCATCATCATCATCATCATCATCATCATCATCATCGTCATCATCATCATCATCCATCATCATCAACAGCATCAGCATCAGCATCAGCATCAGCATCAGCATCAGCATCATCATCATCATCATCATCATCATCATCATCATAATAATCATCATCATCATCATCGTCATCGTCATCGCCATCGTCATCGTCATCATCATCATCATCATCATCATCATCATCATCATCATCATCATCATCATCACCATCACCATCACCATCACCATCACCATCACCATCACCATCACCATCTTCCTCCTCCTTCTCCTCCTCCTCTTCATCTTCCTCCTCCTCCTCCACCTCTTCCTCCTCCTCCTCCGCCTCCGCCTCCTCCTCCTCCCTCCTCCTCCGCATCCTCCTCCTCCTCCTCGCCTCCTCGTCCTCCTCCTCCTCCTCCTCCTCCACCTCCTCCTCCTTCTCCTCTTCCTCCTGCTCCTCCTCCGCTTCCTCCTCCATCCCCATCTTGGGGACGAAGTTTTGTCAAGCCCTCTATACCATTACATGCTACTCCACATCCCTGATCAGGGCAACTCGTCTCGGCATCGATTCTGGATGGGCTGGGGGGGCTATGCGGAGCGTCTAGAACATGTATTCGCGGCATCAATCGAATAAGTGGTGGCGGGACGCAGTAGGCGCAGGAGAACAACGGGGCCGATCCCGACGCCGACGACGACGCCACCGACACGGCGCCGACGCGCGCGGCGTCCTTCTTGCCAAACTTGCACCAGTCCTGGTACTCGGCGTGGGCTTTGTCCGCCTGGCCGCGGTCGCCCGGTGAGGAGAGGGAGATCTTCGAAGAGAGGAGTACCAAGAAGGGGGAGGAGGAGGAGGAGGAGGAGGAGGAGGAGGAGGAGGTGGCATGGCATTTGCCCAACTGACCAATGTACCTCGATGGGAACATCTGCTGTTCCCTTCGGGTTTCGCTGGGCCTATACCTAACTGCGAGGGTGAACTGGGGGGGGGCTGAGATGCCATGGCCCAATGGGTATAGGGATTGGTTTAAAATGCTGAGTGTCGCCTTCTGTAGCGTGAGTGGACTGGTGAAAGATGATTCGTGCGGCTTCGGTCTCCAGCCCAACGGGCGGCTGCAGCAGGACCAGGTTCCTCCGGAGTGGGGGAGAGGTGAGGGGTGCAAACCCAAGACTCATCGACGATGTTGGAATGAACCCTCTCTCCAACTTCCTTCTTCATAGTCCCCTACAAGGGTTCATTTCCATTGAAAAAACTGCCTCGTTGGGAGACAGCCGTTTGAAGACCCTGAAGCATGCCAAAACACCATTCTCGGGACTCCAACGCCACGGATCAGCGTGACTGTTGCGTCTTGACAATCCTGAATCTTGCCAGAACACCGTTCCTGGGACTTCAACACCGCGAACCAACGTAATTGTTGCACCCTCACAATCCTGAATCCTTCCAAAACACAGTTTCTGGTGAGCTGACCATGGGAACCCGTGAAACTCGTGCAAATATTTAAAACGAATGTGCGCGGCGCCAGAGAGAAAGCCACATTTTGAAAACGAACCACCCTCAATCCGCGAAACCCTTGCAAATGTTTAAGACGAATGTGCGCGGCGCTAAGGCGAGAGCCACAATTTGAAAACCACCCGCCCTCAATCCGTGAAGCTCTTGCAAATGCTTCAAGCGAATGTGCGCGAATTTTGAAAGCCGCACGCCCTCAATCAGTGAAACTCTTAATGTTCAAAACTAATATGCGCGGCGCGAAGGCGAAGCCACATCTTAGAAGCGACCTGCCCTCTATGTGTGAAACTGCTGCCATGGTTCGAGCTTCAGGGTCATAGACGGTGAGGAAGTCTCAGGCGAAACGCCCGACCCGCCATTTCGACAGGCCTCGGGTGCGACAGGGAGGATATATAAGGAAAATGAATGGAGGTGGAGCCTACCTAAAGAGAAGAATCAGATCATGGAGGGAGGGGAAGATGACAGAAATGAGGGGGGAATGGGGTCAAGGAGGTGGGAGGAAACGACGCCGTCCCCTCCTCGTCCTCATCCTGCTGCAGTTGCTTATCCTGCTTCAACCTGCGCTCCTTCGCCCCCCGCTCCCGCCCCTGACCTCCATCATCCTCGGAGGGATCAGCTGTGGAGAGGGGATTGGAAGCGAACGCAGGTAGCATGAGGAGCGGGACGAGGGGGAGAAGGAAGAGGGAAAGCTGAAGAGTGGTGGTGGTGCGTGCGTGGCGGCGGAGGGGGCGCAGGATGAAGGGTGGAACACAAGGGGGAAGTGGGGATCAGCAAGAGGAGCAGAAGGAATGCAAGGGGAGAGACGATGTGTGGGATAATGCTGGCATGACAACAATCTTCAACTGGTCTAAACTGTGGCTGCCTCGTCGTAGAACTAGCAGGCCTCTGACCTTCGGCGGCGGCTCGATATCGCGCACGTTGACTTTCAATGTTGCTGCTGCTGTTCAGATCCACCACACGTAGGCAAAGAACGTCTCGCCCGTTTCTCGCTCCAGCCTGTAGAAGCACTCCTGGCGTTCGTCTGCCACCTCGGCGCGCGCGTCCATCTTGAAGCGCTTCTTCGCAATTGTTTGGCTGCTCCCCACCTGATGGGGTCGTCCGCCGAACGGAATTATATCTCGCCCCACGCGTCGCCAATGAGGCCGGCTGCTTCCATGAGATCTGATTGACCCCATTCTTTCCAATGTGAGCTTCGCCACGAACACTGCGGCACGCTTCCCGTACTCCTTTTATGTGCTGACCTTTGCGTAGAATGCAGGCACTCCTCACTCGGGCTGAACATTCGATGTGGTGTCGATCGATGCCGCCCTTCGCCATCTTGATGATTGAAGCCTTCGCGCTGTTCAGTCAGTCGATAAGCTGTCGGTTTTAAGGCGTCCGTGAGGTCGTCGTAGGAGTCTGAGGTTGCTGCCGTCTCTGATGTGAACCTCGCTGAAGGTAGATTCTCGGCTGAAGCTGTTCTTGCAATCGTCGAACTCGTCGACGCTGCCGATACGGAAATATGATGGGTGCGAGCATGCCGTGCCAGGCTTCGCTACCAATATGAACTTATCAAAACCCTCGAAGTCTCTGACTAATGAAAATAACCATATAAATATCAGTAGCATCATAATGAATTCCACCTGGCCCGCGTAGCAGCTCAAGGACCCCGTGGCAGTTCGGAGACGAAATTAAAGCAGACACCTACGCATGCTCTCACTGCTGCACTGCAGAACGCAAAACCCGCGATGTACATCGTACAGATCACACACGCACACCACCCGAGTGGAGTTCGCGCCTGAGCTGCTGCAGGCAATCTGGCAGCGACGAGACCGAACAAACACACTTTCGACGCGGCATCCGCCGTGACCATGGCTGCCTCCCACCTCCATCGGTGGCCATGGGAAACGTCCCGTCTTAAGCATTGTGCGCCGGAGATCTTCGAAATCAACGGGGCGGCGAACGGGAGAGTAATTGACATTTTGTCGTGAGTCTGCGGGTTGTCTCAGGGCGACACCCCCAGACGAGGCTTAGCCTCACCATTAAAGCCCCTCGACGCAGCTTACTCATGTCTACATGTTTGTTTCTCTTGGTGTGCCGTTTTGCCCGTTCCGGTGGCTGCACCGAATCGATTCGGCGTATTTGTAGTTGTTTGTTCTGATCTGGTGTAGGTGTGCCCTTTGGCCCGCTCCTGTGTGTTGTACAATGCTAAGGTCCATAGGCGAGCGCACGATTGCTCTCCAGCATTCAAGCCCTGTTTGCGCGGTTGCACTTTGTAGCAGTCTTGCATGCGAGTTCTGGTCGTTGCTCGAGACTGTGCGCGTACAACCGGATAGCTCCATGGCCCTTCTGCTTGGCCTCCGTGGGCGGTCTCAAGCCAGCGTTTCAACTTGTGCTCTGCCGTCGCTCAGTACTCTAGCGATCTCGCCAGGTTGAGTGTGATGTTATTTCGCGGTGTGGATACATCGCTCTGGATACCTCGCTCTTTGTGCGACCTCGCCTGCATTTACTTGTTGTGTTGCTTCGCGGCCCTCGAGGGAGGGGCGCGGAACGGGCGGCCAGCCCGCTGGCTAGTCGGGTTCCCGCGGGGGCCGCCAGCGGGGGCCTGTGATCCCTCGGGGGAGGACTCGGCAGGCAGCGTTCCCTGGGGAGCGGCGGCGCCAGACGCTACTCGGTTGGTCTGTTTTTTTCTGCAAGGCCTGCCGACCCAGGCTGCTTGCTACTTGTAACTCGGGCCTGTCCCCCTACAGGGGAATTTTCGACGAAAAATAAAAAAATACGCCAAACATGAACGAAAAATAGTCAAAACATAATCCGGGGACTACTGTTTTACTATTTTTTTGCATTCTTGGGGTATGTTTGGGGTACTTTTTTTTATGTTCGTCGAAAATCCCCCTGTAGGGGGACACGCCCGATATAAGACTTGGGTCGGCGCGCCGATGGCCAGCCAGCCACAGACACGAGCTGCGATGGGAGCGGCCCTGGCGGCCTTTGACGCTCCGAATCTGCCTCCGCCGTGATGTACCAGCAGGCGGCCCCTTCGCTTGCTGCTAGACCAGCGAAGGCGATGCCAGCCTTCTTCAGGGCTGACTGTGTGTCCCCAGGTCGATTTTGTTTGTGCGACGCGGTCTTGCATAGTACTTGTGACAAGTACGTGGGCTGAGCCTGAGCCTCATGAGGACTGAAGGTCTCACAGTCCTCGTCCTTTTCCTCCTCCTCCACCTCCTCCTGCTCCTCCTCCTCCTCCTCCTCCTCCTCCTCCTCCTCCTCCTCCTCCTCCTCCTCCCCCTCCTTTTCCTCCTCCTCCTCCTCCTCCTCCTCCTCCTCCTCCTCCCTCTCTGCTCCTCCTCCTCCCATCCCCCTCCTCATCCTCCTGCCCAGCCGCCTGGGGGGCGAAGCGAATATAGTCATCCGTCGCCCTCCTTCTCCTCCTCATCTCTGCACATCCCACTCCTCCTCCTCCTCCTCCTCCTCCTCCTCCTCCTCCTCCTCCTCCTCATCATCATCATCATCATCATCATCATCATCTCATCATCATCATCATCATCATCATCATCATCATCATCATCATCATCATCATCATCATCATCATCATCCTCATCCTCATCCTCATCATCATCATCATCATCATCATCATCATCATCATCATCATCATCATCATCATCATCATCCTCATCCTCATCCTCATCATCCTCGTCCTCATCATCATCATCATCATCATCATCATCATCATCATCATCATCATCATCATCACCATCCTCATCCTCATCCTCATCATCCTCATCATCCTCATCCTCCTCCTCTTCCTCATCATCGTCATCGTCATCGTCATCATCATCATCATCATCATCATCAGCAGCAGCATCATCATCATCATCATCATCATCAGCAGCAGCAGCAGCAGCATCATCATAATCATCAGCATCATCCTCATCATCATCAGCAGCATCATCAGCATCATCAGCAGCAGCATCATCAGCATCATAATCAGCATCAGCATCATCATCATCACTATCATCATCATCATCGCCAGCATCAATATCATGATCATCACCACCACCATCATCATCGGCATCATCATCCTCACCATCATCATCAGCATCATCATCATCATCATCAGTATCATCAGCATCATCATCATCATCATCATCATCAGCATCATCATCATCATCATCATCATCATCGTCTTCTTCATCTTCCTCCTCCTCATCCTCGTCCTACTGCATTATCATCATCAGCAGCATCATCGTCCTCATCATCATCCTCATCCTTATCCCCAAGATCATCATCATCACCTTTATCAGCATCATCAGCAGCAGCACCATCACCAATTATCAGCATCATCATTATACTCATTATCATCCTCATCTTCATCATCATACTCAGAATCATCATCGTCAGCAGCAGCATCATCAGCAGCATCGTCATCGTCATCGTCATCGTCACCGTCATTGTCAACGTCATCACCATCACCATCATCACCATCATCAACATCAGCATCATCAACATCATCATCATCATTATCATCATCACCACCACCATCATCATCATCCCTCCTCATCATCACCACCACCACCATCATCATCATCATCACCACCACCACCACCATCATCATCATCACCACCACCACCACCATCATCATCATCATCATCAGCATCATCATCAGTATCATCATTATCATCCCCCTCCTCGTGGTCCCCCCTTTCCTTTCGGGAGAACGACTTGGGCCTGCCCCCTGCCCGTGGCAATGGGCGAAAGGTCGCGGCGCCGCCTCCTCGCCGTCCTTCACCAGCTGCGAGTCGAGCTTCGCCAACAGCTCGAGCACCTCTTTGCCGCACGGAACGGCGGCAAAGCAGGGCGGCGGCTGCGAGACTCCTCCCCCTCGCTGTCCTGGCTCTCGTCGTCCTTGCCACCGTCGTCAGCCTGGTCACCTCTTCGCCGCCCAGGTGGCGAAAACGCTGGGCGGTGGCGGCGCAGGCGATGACGAAGGTAACAAGGACGACGATGAACAGGAGGACGACGAGAACCAGGAGGACGGCAAGGACCAGGAGGACGAAAACGAGGAGGAGGAGGAAGAGGAGGGACACAAGGAGGAGGAGGAGGAGGACGACGACCACGACGGGAGGGACGAGGAGAGGGGGAGGAGAACAAGAACGCCGACGACGGCGACGATGGCGAGGGCGACGAAGAGGAAAGAGGACGAGGAGGAGACTACAAAAGCGGGGAAAAGCGCGGAAGGGGAGCAAAACGGGGAGGGAGGAGGGGGAAGAAGACGAGGAGGAACGAGGATGAGGGAGGAGCAGCAGGAGAGGAGGATGGGCCGCGCGGAGGGGAGACGCTGGGCGCGCCACCATTGCCGCGACGTCGCGTGTGATTCGAGCCCATTTTCCGGCCTACGGACAATTACGCGGCTACCAGGCGATAACCTCCTCGTCGACACGGGGGCAACCACTCGGTCGGTTGCAAATCGGATCGCCGAACGGGAGCCTTGCTCGAGTGGGCGTTCCTCCGGCGCTCGCGTTGCCATCACCACCGTAGCTGATGAGCTACGTATGTTCCGAAATCACATTCTAAAACATGTTTCCACCATGTCACAGCCTACGGCATGGCGCGAAACTACGCGCAGCAGCTCGTAGATTGGCGTATTCCGTCATGCGCAATGCCCAGCACGGCGTTTGCCGGCGTCATCAAGCTGCTGAGTACGCACGGCGACTACGGCGACAAACGGAAACAGCACACTGAGCACGACGCGCGCCGCCCCTGGCTGCACACCCCTGTCGTCGCCATTGAGCTTGGGAAACACGAGCCGCTAGCAGGCACGCGGAAAGGGTGGCACACTTTGTCCCTAGCGGACGAGTAATGTAACTGCAGCGAGAAGTATGGATGGGCATGCTCCACGTCACTTCCTTCCATTTGGCATCGCAGACGGGGGATGCAGAGGGCAGGTCACGTGCAAAAACACGGAACTGCGCTAGCGGAACGCGCTAACACACACACACACACACACACACACACACACACACACACACGCGCGCGCGCGCGCGCGCACACAAGACCTTCGCAAGCATCGCGGCGTCGAAACGCGGGAGGTCAGTCGGCGCCGGCCGGAATTGAGCGGCATAGGATACGACTCAGTCCTCGAGGAGTACACGTTCGAGGTGTTTCTGGGCCAAGATATATACCAAGGCACTGGAAGAGATTGACGATTTTGAACGAGGCCCAGGAAGAAACCAGGGAGGCAAATATCTGAGTTTACTATCTGGCCAGAGCTTCAGAGCACGGTCCCGCCAGCGTCAGGAAATTGCACTTGCAGGTCTTGAGAACGAGAGCGGCCAGCTTCTAAGCCACGCTGAAAATCCTGAAGATCTGGACCATGCACTGGAGCGGTCAAATGGCGGTCCCGACATCCATCTGCGCAAAAGCGATCGACCCCACAGGACTCGGAAACTATTGCCTGGTCCAGATCACACACAGACGGATCCACTCATACCACAGAAGTCGTTCCTGAAGCAGGGCACCCCTGGATACTGCCAGAAAGAATCGGTAACGTAAACTTCGTGACACCCCCGAATTACGAAAAACATGTTACGCCCATGTAGAGCATCATCGGGAGATCAACCAGGGCATCGGAAAGGCGAAGGGCTTGAAGCATGAGGCGCATCCACCAGTTGGAAACAGACGGGAACGCCTGCGCAAAGATGAAGGCGACCAACGCAGGCAAATCGAGCTCGGCACTTGGGAGCATTGAACAAGCGCGGGCACGAGGGTCGAATTCGAGAATGTTCGTCCCGAACGGGCGTCTTTGGATAACAACTTTCTGCAGTTTGTTGAGTACCGCGGACCACTCCCTGGAGAACGAGACCATGCACGTGGCAGCAATCACGTTGTTGCCGGTACTCTTGAATCCCAAGGGTCTAAGATGACTTCATCATCTGATACATCCGCATCCTTAGAAGTCGTCCTCCTCCTACTCCCATTTCGGAATTAAGATTTCCAAAAAAATGTGTGAAGC
>CAUYUJ010016021.1:22500-60000 GCA_963575745.1 Prorocentrum cordatum | reverse complement strand
CGCTGGGGGTCGACGCTCTGAAAACATCGTGACGCCGGGGGCCTGCGCACGTGGTGCCCTCTCGGATTGCCTGGCGGCCTTCTGCAGGGCCGACCAGGCCAGGCGCGCGAGGGAGGTCTCAGGCCTCAGGCCTTTGAGCGGTGTGTCCAGACGCGCTATCGAAGTGTAGGGAAGCCACTGTCATGAGATCGCCCGTGCCGAGATGGTCCAGAGAGGAGAACTGCGTGGAATTTGGGGCAGCGCGTGGGCGGAAGGGAGGGAGGGAGGGAACCAGGAGGCGGAGGCGGCGAGCAAGCGAGCGAGTTTGCGGACGGGGCGTGGCACCTCGCCGCCCCCATGAAGCGCTCGCGCACCGGCCAGAGAGGCATGGAGCGGGGGAGGGCAGGGGGGAGGGGGGAGACCGGGAAACGAGGGCACAGCAGTGGCATGGAGCGCTCCTGGGCCGTCTGGAGGCCATCTTGGGCGTCTTGGACCGGTCGTTCGGTGACTGCGAGCCCTCTTGGACCGGGCCCTCTTGGAGCGCCCCTGGAGCGCTCTGGGGGAGTCCGCCGGGCTGCTCCCCAGGTGCTTTGGATCTGGGGACGCCCAAGGGCCGCCCCGTTAACGTTGCTGCTTAGCCCGAGCGAACACTGATGAATCCTGGATGAGCATGACTAGTCGGTGACCAGGTCGTGTGTGTGTGCGTGTGTGCGTGTGTGTGCGTGTGTGTGCGTGGGTGTGCGTGGGTGTGCGTGGGTGTGCGTGGGTGTGCGTGGGTGTGCGTGGGTGTGCGTGGGTGTGCGTGGGTGTGCGTGGGTGTGCGTGGGTGTGCGTGGGTGTGCGTGCGTGGGTGTGCGTGGGTGTGCGTGGGTGTGCGTGGGTGTGCGTGGGTGTGCGTGGGTGTGCGTGGGTGTGCGTGCGTGTGTGCGTGCGTGTGTGCGTGTGCGCGTGCGCGTGCGCGTGTGCGCGTGCGCGTGCGCGTGCGCGTGCGCGTGCGCGTGCGCGTGCGCGTGCGCGTGCGTGTGTGCGTGTGTGCCTGTGTGCCTGTGTGCCTGTGTGCCTGTGTGCGTGCGTGCGTGCGTGCGTGCGTGCGTGCGTGTGTGTGTGTGTGTGCGTGTGGGTGCGTGCGTGCGTGCGTGCGTGCGTGCGTGCGTGCGTGCGTGTGTGCGTGCGTGTGTGCGTGTGTGTGCGTGTTTGAAAACAGTTACACACAAACGCAATGACAATATATGCAGTGTTATCAGCAGCGAGCTCGACTCATCAAATGGTCGGCTCTCGGCGCGGCGCGTCGGAAGCGAATTGGGCACAATGGAAGGGGATGGCAGGAGGGGAAGGAACGGGAGGGCCGCGCGACGGCCGTAGCGCCCTCAGATCGTGAACAACTTCGGGATGTGCCAATGTCAGGCTCAGGTGCTCGGCGCTGTCAGTGCGGGCGCAGGCACACCGCATATCCAGTGTACCCCGCCGCGTCCACGGCAGCGATGACGGCCGCGGCCGCAGTCGCAGCCGCAGCTTTGCGACAGCATCGCGGATAGAGACCGCGCTCAGGGACCACCCCCTTCGCACCCCCTCTGGCGTCGAGAAAGTGCCACGCCTGCTAGGCGTTGCGACAGTGTCGTGGATAGACACGGCGCTCAGGGACCACCTCCCTGCGCACCCCCTCTGGCGTCGAGAAACTGCCACGCTGCTAGGCTCTGCGGCAGTGTCGTGGATAGACACCGCGCTCAGGGACCACCCCCTGCGCGCCCGCTCTGGCGTCGAGAAAGTGCCGCGCCTGCTAGGCTTTGCGACAGCGTCGTGGATAGACACCGCGCGCAAGGATCACCCCCTGCGCACTCCCTCTGGCGTCAAGGAAATGCAACGCCTGCTAGACTTTGCAACAGTGTCGTGGATAGACACCGCGCCCAGGGACACTCCCCGCGCATCTCCTGTGGCGTCGAGAAAGTGCCACGCCTGCTAGGCTTTGCGACAATGTCGTGGATAGACACCGCACTCAGGGACCACCCCCTGCGCGCCCCCTCTGAAGTCGAGAATATGCCACGCCTGCTAAGCTTTCCGACCCAGTCTGTATGTGGTGCCAGGCTGTATGAGGACGTGTGCCTCTGTGGGTGCCCAGTATGTTGTGCATACGTCTTGGATGCATGATGCAGTGAACACGCCAGGCGTACACTGGCATTGGATGGTGTGTCTGCGATTGTGCGCATGCGTTTGGCTGCATGTAGACGCGTGTCTCATGTACGTGCCGTGCACGTGTTGCGCGTGGGTGAGGGGAGAAGGAAGAGAAGGAGGGGAGGAGAGGAGGGAGATGAGGGAAGGGTGCGACGCGGCAGGGCAGAAAACCAGAACCCCACGAAACATGTGAGGAGGAACCCCACTAAGCATGTGAGGAACAAGAACCCCACTGAGCATGTGGGGAAGAAGAGGTGAAGAGGGAGGAGGGAGAGAGGTGAGTGTGCGAGGGAGACGCGGGTGGGACGCGGGAGAGAAGAAAACTAGAACCCCAGTAAACATGTGAGGAATAACGAGGACGACGACGGCGACGACGACAACAACGACGACCAGGACGACGACCAGGACGACGACGACGACGACGACGACCAGGAAGACGGCGACGACGACGACCAGTTCGACGACCAGAACGATCAGTACGGCGACAATGGCAACGACGACGGCGGCCGCGCTGCCATCACCGCCGCCGGTTGTATCTCGTCGATCTTCGCTCATCAACTCTCGACGTCCTCCCTAAGCCTCTGACGTCGTTACTTTTTCACAACGTGGACTCCCGGAGGTCTCCACCTCTTCCCTGGGACAGGCTGTTCATCCCCAGCTGTCTTTTAACGGCCCTGTGGCGCAGTGAGACAGGCCTGAGCTGGACCGAATCGCGAAACAGGATCGGGTCGAGATCGGATCGGATCGCCAATGAATCGGCCCAAATGAAATCGAAATCAGATCACCGCGCCCAGCTCCAGCTAGCCCTGGCCGATGCCGGTGAATCGAACCGAATCGAATCAAACGGGAATCGCGGCATTCAGAAAGCAGCGTCATCGATCCGATCCTGATCGTCCCAGGGCCCGATGACGGCCCCAGAGGCCGAGATCGAGGAGAACCGCCAGGATCGCAACACAACCAAAACAATGCCCGTAGGGGTGCAAGAGGGCGAGAACCTCCAAGAGCCAACGACACGGTCCGAAAACCCGCCAAAGGGGGGGGAAGAGGACGGGAAGGGGGGGAAGGGATGGGGGAGGGGACGACGACGGCGACGACGACGACGAGGACGACGACGATGACAACGAGGACGACGACGACGACGACGACGACGACGACAACGACGACGACGAAGACGGCGACAACGACGAAGACGGAGACAGGACGACGACGACGGAGACAGGACGACGACGACGACGACGACGACGACGACGACGACGATGACGACGACGACGAGGCGACGTCGCTGTCGCTGGGGACCCGAAAACAAACTACACCACCCCACCAACGGCCCCACGGGGCGCAGCGTCCACCGGGAGATCTGGCGCTGGCTCCTGCGCGGTATGTGCCGCGGCCCCCAGAGGCCAGAGGTCTGGACCCCTTCCCCGGGACAGGTTTTTCATGGGCTCCCAGCTTCGCGCTTCGCGCTGCGCGAAGCGCGAAGCGCGAATAACTTCGCGCTCTCGCGCCGCCCTCCCAAAGGGAGAATAGGAGGACGAGGAGGAGGGGGAGAAGGAACGAGGACCGCGAAGCGCGAAGCGCGAATAACTTCGCGCCCTCGAGGGAGCCCTTGTTTTTCACCCCGAGTCGCTTCTTGCCGATTCCGAGGCCCGGAAGGGCCCCCCGAGGCCGAAGATAACAGAAAGCCTCCCGTCCTGATCGTTTTCGCAACGCGAGGGTGCCTGGGCAGGTGTGGTGGTATCGTTTGTCTTTTGGTCGACGCTGGTCGCGGCGGCGAGGACGACCGCGCGGGAGGGCACCGGGCCTCGGTGCGGCCCGCGAGCGTCGCGAGGCCGAGCAGGCCACGCGCGAGGCGCTGCATTGTCCCGCCGGGACCCCGCTCGGGGAGGGGTCTTCGGGAGGGTCTTCGATACCGTCGTCCTCGAGAAGGAGGGGAACGAGGAGAGAGGCAAGGAGGGAGGGAGAAAGGGAGGGGGAGGGAGGGGCCCTAGTGAACCCTGAGGAGTCCTTGGGGGCCCTGAGGATTCCTGACGTGTCCTGAGGAGTCTTTGGGGGCCCTGAAGAATTCTAAGATATCCTGAGGAATCCTGAGCAGCCCTTCGGGATCCTGAGAAACCCGAAGGAGATCCTGGAGAACCCTTGGGTGTCCCACGGGTTCCTGTGGGATCCTGAGGAATCCGGAGGAATCCTGGGAACTCGGGAGGAATCCTGAGGAACCTTGAAGGGTCCAAAGAAATCCTGGCGAATCCTGAGGAGTCCTGATGAGAGCCCAGAGGACGCCTAGGGGATCCTGAGGAATCCTTGTGGGTCCTGGGGAATCCTGGGCGATCCTGAAGAATGCGAAGGAGTCCTGAGGAATCCTGAGGGGCACCCTGAGGGGACCCTGAGGAATCCTTAGGGCTCCTTCGGGGTCTTCAGGCATCCTGAGGAACCTTGGGGGACCCTGAGGTATCATCGTGGATCCTGAGAAGGAATACGTAGGACTCTTTTGCAGGGGGGGTCCTGGGGAATCCTGAGGGGTCCTCGGGAATCCTGAGGAGTCCAGAGGTGTCGAGAGGAATCCGGAAGAACCCAAAGGAATCCTGATGAGCCCAGCAGAAGCCTAGGGGATCCGGAGAAATCCTCGCATGTCCTGAGGATTCCTGCAGAGCCCAGCGGAATCCTGAGAAACCCGAAGGAGATCCTGAAAAATGCTCTTGGGGTCCCAAGGGTTCCTGTGGGATCCTGGGGAACCCTGGAGCCTCGGGAGGAATCCTGAGGAATCCTAGGAGATCCTGAAGAATCCTGACGAGCCCTGAGGAGTCCTGATGAATCCAGAGGAAGCCTTGGGGATCCGGATGAATCTACTAGAATCCCACCAGCCCTTTGGGCGTGAGTGGTTTAGGGAGTCCTCTCTGTCCTCAACCCCCCTTCTTCCCCTTCGGGGAGGGGTTTACCCCTCCCCCTACCCCCTACCCCTGGACCTGGAGAGGGGGTTTCGCGGGTCGTCAGGGGGGTCATTTTCGACTCCTGGGAGGGCTAAAAAACGACACCCCTCACGAGGATTCTGGCCCCCACGGGGGGAGGCAGAAAAAACCCTCTCCTCTTCTGTGAAGCCAAAATCATTGACTTTACTACGGTTTTGGCCCCATTTTGGCCTTCTGAGGGGGCAGCGCTCATGAAAGCTCCCCTCTTGGTTCAAGGCAAAATCATTGATTTTACAAGGTTTTGGGCTCAGTTTGCCCTTCTGAGGGGGCAGCGCTCATTAAAGCTCCCCTCTTCTTTGATCGATTCCCTCCAAGATGGCCCCAAGAAGCGCCCAGGAGGCACCAAGAGGCCCCAAGATGGCCCCAAGAGGCCCCCAGGAGGCCCCCAAGAGGCCTCCAAGAGGCCCCCAAGATGCCCCCAAGAGGCCCCCAAGAGGCCCCAAGAGGCTCCCCCGAGGCACCCAAGACGCTCCTGGAAGCCCCTGGGGCCGCCAAGAGGCCCCCAAGACGCCCCAAACGGCCTCCAAGAGGCTCCCAAGAGGCCCGAAGAGGCTCCCCCAAGGCACCCAAGACGCTCCTAGAAGCCCCTGGGGCCGCCAAGAGGCCCCCAAGACGCCCCAAAAGGGGACGAGGTGCCCGAACGCCTCACGCCACGAGGAGCCCGAACGACTCACACCAGGACGAGGGGCCCGAACGACTCACACCACGAAGAGCCCGAACGACTCACACCAGAAGGAGGGGCCCGAACGACTCACACCAGGACGAGGCGCCCGAACGACTCACACCACGAGGAGCCCGAACGACTCACACCACGACGAGGGCCCCGAACGACTCACACCACGAGGAGCCCGAACGAGTCACACCAGGAGGAGGGGCCCGAACGACTCACACCAGGACGAGGGGCCCGAACAACTCACACCACGAGAAGCCCGAACGACTCACACCAGGACGAAGAGCCCGAACGACTCACACCACGAAGAGCCCGAACGACTCACACCAGGAAGAAGGGCCCGAACGACTCACACCAGGACGAGAAACCCCAAACGACTCAAACCACGAGGAGCGCTTTCTCTCCCTCCTCCTCCGCCTCGTCCTTCTCCCGCTCCCACCACAAGGAGGATGTACAAGGAGGCGGGAGGAAGGAGGAACAGGGGAGATATGCGGGGGCAGGCGGAAACACGCCTGAAAAACACGACTGTCGGCATGCTTCGCAAGAGTTGCTGTTTTGAGATGGGCTGGTGGGGATACGCGAAGCGTAAAGAATTCTGAAAAATGCTGAGGGGTCCTGAGGAATCCTGACGGGTACTCAGAGGGGATCCTGAGGAATCCTTGGGAAACCAAAGGAGGCCTTCAGCATCATGAGGAATATTGGGGGATCCTGAAGAATCGCTGTGGATCCTGACGCAGAATCCATCGGACCCATTTGGAGGGGGGGTCCTGGGGAGTCTTGAAGAATCCTGGGGAGTCCTGAGGAGTCCGGAGGTGTCCTGAAGAATCATTGGGGATCCAGAAGAATTCGAAGATATCCGGAAGAATCCCCAGGAGACCAACGGGATCCTGAGAACCCCATGGGGAGATCCAGAAGAATCCTTGGGGATCCCCAGGATTCCTGCGGGATCATGAGGAATCCTTGGGAGTCGGGAGGAGTCCTGAGGAATCCTGAAGGGTCCTGAGGAATCCTGACGAATCCGAAAGAATCCTGATGAGTCCAGAAGATGCCTGGGGGACCCTGAAGAATCCTTGAGGGTCCTGAGCAATCCTTGGGAATCCTGAAGAGTGTTCAGGGATCCTTAATGAATCTTGAGGGGTACCCTGAGGGGATCCTGAGGAATCATGGAGGATCCTAACGAGTCCGCAGGCGACCTGAGGAGACATGGTGGATCCTGAGGAATCCTGACGTGTCTTGAGGAATCCTTGGGGATGCTGAAAAATTCAAGGATATCCTGAAGAGTCCTGAGGAGCCCAACGGAATCCTGAAAACCCCGTGAGGCAAAAGAATCATTTGGGATCCCAAGGATTGCTGGGGGATCCTGAGGAATCCTGGGGACTCCGAAAGGAGCCTGAAGAATCCTGGAGGATCCTGAGGAATCCTCGGGAATCCCGCGGAATGGCTCCTGAGGAATCCCGAGGAATCCTGAGGGGTCCGATGGAATCCTTGGAGATCCTGGAGAGTCCAGAGGAGTCCTCAGAAATCCATAGGAATCCCAAGACATTCGCGGAAATCCTGGGGAAACCTTTGGAAACGCGCCAGGAATGCCGACCCCTTCTCCGGCCCAGTGGGGCACCTTGCGGTGCCGCCCCAGTGCCAACCCCTTCTCCGGCCCCGTGCGGCAAACCCTCGGTCGCTGGAGCTTTGCTTACCCTTCAGGATAAGCACCGGAGTTTTGAGAGAAGAAGAAGATCTCAACAACAAGCCGGGGCTGGTGTCATCGCCGTACCGAAGAACAACAACAACAACAACAACAACAACAACCACAACAACAACAACAACAACAACAACAACAACAAAACAACAACAACAACAACAACAACAACAACAACAACAACAACAACAACAACAACAACAACAACAACCACAACCACAACCACAACCACAACAACAACAACAACAACAACAACAACAACAACAACAACAACAACAACAACAGCAGAAGCAGCAACAACAACAACAGCAACAACCGCCACAACAGCAGCAGCAACAGCAGCAGCAGCAACAACAATCATGTTACCCTCATGCGCGATGCTTCCACACGAAGCATGCGAGCATCATGATAACCATCCCCATCATGGGGGACTATTGTTCTACAGCGAGGTCCGTGACTCCCATTCCCAGATTTCCCGCCCAATGAGGTCTTGCAAACACCTCCTCCGAGGAATTTCAACTTTATCCACCTCGAAAACGCATGCCCTCGCCTTGATGCGCCGATGCGAGACCGCAAGTGGAGCCCCAGCCAAGGGTAAAACACAAGGAAGTATCGGGCGACAGGATTGCCTCGGTGGGTATGAAGACTGTCGGCGGCGAGGCAAGCCCCTGGCCCTGAATAGAAAGGGAGGAAGTCCCGAGCAGGCCCGCTGCTGTTGCTGGAAGTGGTGCCAATGCTGAAGAGAGTAGGGCGCTAGTCCAGCATAGAATAAAACGAAGTCTCGAGCGGGAATGCCGGTGTTGTTGGGAGCTGTGTTTTTATCGGGACGGGGGCGATCGGCGGCGAGGAACAGCACCGCCCTGAGGAAAAAGGGAGGAAGCCTCGAGAAGGAGCGTTGTTCTTGCTGGGAGCGGCACCAGTTCAAAAGAGAGTAGGGCACCAGTCCAAAGTAAAACGGGAGGAAGTCTCGGGCGGAAGCGCTGGTTTTTTCGGGACGGCGGCTTTCGGCGGCGAGGAGGAGCACCGCCTTGAGCAAAAAAATGTGGAAGTCTCGAGCAGGAGCGTTGTTGTTGCTGGGGGCGGCGCCGATGAGAGAAAGAGTAACGCGCCAGTCCAGCGTAAAACGGGAGCAAGTCTCGAGCAGGAACGCTGGTTTTGTTGGGACGGCGGTTGTCGGCGGCGAGGAGGAACACCGCCTTGAGTAAGAAGGGAGGAAGTCTCGAGTGGGAGCAGTGGTTTTGTCGGGACGGGGGCTGTCGGCGGCGAGGAACAGCACTGTCCTGAGGAAAAAAGGAGGAAGCCTCGAGCGGGAGCGTTGTTCTGGCTGGGAGCGGCGTTAATTCAAAAGAGAGTAAGGCGCCAGTTCAGCGTAAAACGGGAGGAAGTCTCGGGTGGGAGCGCTGGTTTTGTCGGGACAGCGGATTGCGGCGGCGAGGAGGGGCACCGCTTAGAGTAAAACGGAGGAAGTCTCGAGCGGTAGCGATGGTTTTGCTGGGACGGCGCCTTTCGGCAGCGAGCAAGAACACCTGCCCTGAGTAGAAAAGGAGGAAATGTCGAGCAGGAGCGTTGTTGTTGTTGTTGGGGGGCCAGTTTGGGCGCCCCCCCAAACCGCTCGAGCGTGAGCCTCATTGAATGGGTATATTTCTTCGTAAGTTCTGCGGGATTAGCCAGGAAGTATCCAGCGAGAGAGCGATTCCTAAGTAAATTTGAAGAAGTCCCCGGCGAACGCGCGATTCCTGAATGGCAAGAGCGCGGCGCCTTAGCAAATTGCGAGGAAGTCTAAGGCGGGAGCGCGATGTTTGAGCAAATTGCGAGGATGTCTCAAGCGGGAGCGGGGGACCGGAGTAAATTGCGAGGAAATATCAAGCTGGAGCCGTTGTTGCTGTTGTTGTAAACCGGGGGCCAAGGGCCCAGTTTGAGGAGGAAGACTTTCCCATATAAAAAACTAGGTACGAGCGCTGGGAGGGGCACTTCAATTGAAAAAAAAATATGCACGGGAGGGGGGATCAATAATAGTTATTCTTCAGCACTGAAAGTTCAACAGCAACGTCATCATCATCATCATCATCATCATCATCATCATCAGCATCATCATCATCATCATCATCATCATCATCATCATCATCATCATCATCATCATCATCATCATCATCATCATCATCATTATTCATCATCATCATCATCAGCATCATCATCATCTCACCACCACCACCACCACCTCCACCATCATCATCATCATCATCATCATCATCATCATCATCATCATCATCAGTACCGTCATCATCATCATCATCAGCAGCAGCATCATCATCACCAACCTCATCTTTGTCGTCGTCATCATCGTTATCACCAGAAGCATCATCATAATGATGCATCATACTCATCACAAACATCATCATCATCATCAGCATCATCATCATGAGCAGCAGCATCATCAGCATCGGAATCATCATAACCATCATGATCATCATGTTCATCATCATCATAATCGTCGTCGTCATCATAACCATCGTCAAGATCGTCCCCATTCTCAGCATGATTATCATCATCACCATCCCCACCGACCTCAATCTCATCATCACCACCATATTCCTCCTCGTCGTTGTCATAGTCGTCAACATGATAGTCATCATCAACATCGTCGTCACCGCCGGAATCATCATCATCATCACGTTCACCATAACAACCACCACCATCATCACCATCATCACCACCATCTTAATCACCATCATCATCATCATCATCATCATCATCATCATCATCATCATCATCATCATCATCATCATCATCATCGTCATCAGCACCCCGATCATCATAGTCCTCCTAGCCCTACCCTCCTCCTCCCTCCTCCCCTCTGCCACCCCACTTCTCCCCCCGCGCGGGTTCCTGGGCGTGCGAGGGAGGAGAGACGGCGAGATCCAGAGGGAGGGAGGAAGGGGGAGGGAGGGAGGAGGGAGTGAGAAGGGAGGGAGAGAGGAATGAGGAAAAGGAGAAGGAGGAGTGAGGGAGGACAGGGAGGAGGGGAAGGAGGCCATCCTCTTCGCGCCTCTTTGGAATTCTCAGTCCCCTGGGGTGCCCAGACTAAAATTCTCGAGGTCTCCAAACGCATGCAAAAACTGCCAAGCTGCAAAACAATCTGGAGCCATTCAATCCTCATCCTCGTCCTCCTCCTCCTCCTCCTCCTCCTCCTCCTCCTCCTCCTCCTCCTCCTCCCGTCCTCCTCATCCTCCTCCTCCTCTTCCTTCTCCCCCTCCACCTATTCCTTCCTCTTCAGCGGCTGCGGCGTCAGCCAACTGGGCCAATGGAGGTGCCCGCGAATACGCCGCCGGTCGGTATCTGCAACCGCTTGAGCCACAGCAGTGGCTGCAGGGAGACGGAGCAAGAGGAGGGGGGAAGAGGGGGGAGGAGTGGGAGACCAGAGTGGTGGGCGATGTCAAGGCAGCATGACGAGCATGCGGAGGAGGAGAAGAAGAAAGACACAAAGTAGACGGGAACGGAGAAAGCCCCCCTCCCCCTGCCTCCCCAGACTCCTCCAGCCCGCCTGGAAATCCGTGAAGGACTCCGAATGGTGCACACGCAGAGGTCTTCACACTCACCGTCCTCAATGTGTTTTCCTCTCCACCTCAACCTCCTCATCCGCGTCCTCACTCCCCTCTAGAGAGGAGGAGGGGTGGAGGGGGAAAGAAGGAGAGAAAATGGGGAGGAAAAGGGGGAGCACGGGAGGGGGGGGGAGGGTCAAACGGGAAGCGGCGGAAGAGAAGGTCGAGGAGAAGCAGAAAGACGACGACGTGCGCGCACCTGCGACTTGCCGACAGACAGCACGACGACGAGGACCGACGACGAATGTCGAAGTCCTTTGGAGAGGACCCGCGAAAACACACAAGACCCTTCCGAGGGCCACATCGCCCCATGGATACAAGAGGACAAGAAACACGCTACACCAGACACTGGTTTACAATTGTTGATGGTGTTGTTTTGCTTGGTTCGCGGCGAGCTGGTTCCAGCAGGCGGTCGGCGAAGGGCGGGACAAAGCGGAAGCACATTACGCACACAAGATTCAAAGAGGCAGCAGGAGACGGGTGAGGGCTGCAGCTCAGGACGGCCAGAACCACACCAGGGAGCGCTCGAGGGTACGCCTTCCAGACATGAACAGGGCGGCTTCGTGGGAGTCAACGGTGGAGAAGTGGACCTCGATGTAAATAACATTGCGTGTTGGCACTCAGTACCTCATGTTTGACCATGCTCGCGCGCTGTTCAGCTCAACACCTACGCTCGCTCGCTTGTGGAAACAATACACAAGGCACAAGGGCACACTTCACTTTTAGATCGACCTTACGGGGGGAGATCTTGTCTGGTCGGCGGCGACTTGGGTCCAAGAAGCGTTCGAGGCACGGCGCAGGACACGCGGCACGAGAATGCGGCACGGTGGAAGAGGACAACAAGCAGGGAGCCGCGCGGGGAGCGGAGGCCGCATTCAGAACGCGAAGTCCTTGATCGCGGGTGCCGAGAGACCACGACTAAGCGCACGGCGCGAACAGCGAGGTGGAGAACTACGAGGCCAGAACGTGGACACCACGGCCAGGATCGTTCCAACAGGATAATGTATTCCGTCGCAGCGCGGAAGACGCAATCCGCGCGCGCGCCAGGCAGCCCCGGGCACGGCGCACGAACTGTCGGGCGGCACGAAGGAGGGAAGCAGGCGGGGGGGCGGCCGCAGAAAGCGGGCAGGGGGGGAGGAGGGCACTCCCCGCACGAAGAACTTCGGCAGAAGTGGCCGGGCCGGCCGGCCGTTGCGCAACGTTGCTGAGGCGCCCTGGCAGTGGACGAGGAGCGGCATCGCGCCCACACAGGGGCTGAGGCAACGACTGCAGACGCGCAAAGCGTAGGCCAAATTGTACCAGAACAGGAAGGGAGCGGCGAACGAGCCCACCGAAGCGGGCAGCATCCAGGCGCACGTCAGCGGGCTGCAGGCAGGCGTTGCCGCGATACGGCGCCAGCAGGACGCAGGAGGGCCAGCGACAACGGGGCCGAGGCCAGCGACCACCTCGCTGCAGCAAAAAGCAATACTGCAGTATTGCCGCGATGAACTGTAGAGAGTGGGGCGACAGAGCTGCCTGATGCAAAGCCGCCGAGGGCTGCGAGGCAGAGCAGCGACGCAGCCCTGGGCTGCTGAGCAAAACACCAACTACTGAAGTGGGGCAATGCGGAGAAAGCCGCCAGCCGTCGCGGGGGGCACCCAGGCGTCGGCAGGGCGGCGTGAGGCAATAAAGGGGGGCCGAACCCGACCATCGCAAGCATCACAGCCAGGCGCGGGGGGAACGCCTGGCCACAGGGTTGGCGGAGTGGTGGCGCCCAGCTGCAGGAGCATCGGGGCAGGGGGGGAGGGCGGCTGACCCGGCTGGCGCGCGCAAAATTGCAGCTGGGAGGGCAAGAGAGCCCGGACGCAAAACTGGCCACGCACGGATGCCCCGCCGCAGGAGCAGCGGGGCAGGCGACGGAGCCGGGCCCCGGCGCGCAGCAGCCAAACCTAGCAAACAAGAGCGAATCGCGCGCCAAAACCAATGTAATGCACAATGGTTTGTTGCCTACGCGTCCGTAACCAAACCGTCGCCTTGTAGATGCGATGTCGCTGCAGAGGCGTGCCTTGTTTTGATGTGCTTGCGGGAAATTGTGTTACGAACTGCGATTTGGTTATGATTTGGTTATGTAAAATGGAAACGTGGTTACGATCAGGTTACGGTACATCTAATATGGTTACGATGAAGCTACGATCCAAAATGGTTATGAAGTGGTTATGATTTGGTTACGATTTGGCTGCGACGTTCGCGGTGCATCGCGAACGAAGTAACCAAATCGCAACCAAATCGGGCCCCCCATGGGGGCGCAAATTCAACGCTGAACACCGAACCACCCAGACCATTCATGCGACCTCTTGCGTCGCAGCGCGAGGACGAGAATCTTGCGTTCGGGAGCGGCCGGGCGCGCGATCCCTCTGAAGGAGCGCGCGGGAATGGGGGTGGGACCATAGGCGGGGCCCCCCACGGCGCGCGATTGTGGAATGCACGGGAGTAACTGCATGGAACACAAAGACACACGAAGTACAAATAGGGGGAGTCGTGCTGTGAGAGAGCACGTTCCGTTTCCTTTTACGCGGGCCAGGGCGCGCCCGTCGCCCGCGAGCCAGGCGGCTGAAGGCCCTCGCGGGCCACCACGGCGGCGCGCGAGAGAGCACAGAGAGAGAGGCACGGGAGGAGAGGCGCTGACATGGGCATGACAAACACAACTCCTACATTTTTTGCAGCCGAGCCGCCGCCTCGCTTCAGCCCGTGAATTTCCGCTTATAGTTCTCGAAAATCGCACCCACTCAGATCCCGCAGCCATCTCATGCAGTCCGAAAGCGCCTGCGACGCACAGCCGGCACCGCTACACGAACACGTAGGCATCGGATCTCCACGAATGGATTGTCCGATCGCCCCATGAAGGCATTGCCAGATCCTGACTCGCCCGCACCTTGCCCCATCTCGCCCATGGGGCTCTGCGGTTCGGACCCGCGGAGGTCGCATTGGCATCCAGTTCGTTCGCTCCAGGTAGCGGGATGATGCGATGAGCTCTTTGGCCCATTAACGCAAGTACCTCTCGCGCTCGGGCGTCAGCTTGACCTCGAGAACCGTCAGGTCGGAGTCCTCGATCGTCTCATCCGAGCACGCGCGGGCACTCGGAAACGCGGTGGGAATGGCATGCGCCGCAAGGTACATCCTGACCGTGCGAGTCCATGGCCTGAATCGTCAAATGGCGATCTGCTTCGTCTGCATATTGTCCCAGATGCCCCCCCCTCGTCGCGGCGTGGATCCAGAGCTTGGCGGCGTAGGCACTGCCTTCGGTTTGGCACCACTGCTTGCGAACATGCACCCTGAGGCACCCTGCACGGCGTCGGCGGTCCACCTGTATCTCGGAAACGCATGAATGCAGATGCATGGGACACCGCGCGGATGTCCACCTCCTGGGCGAACACGCTTTCGATAGCAGAATGAGGAAGAAATGCGCAGACACAAACCTTCGGAGCTCTGCACGATTCCTCGGGCCGGCGCTGCCCCCCCCCCCCCCAGAAGCGCCGGGAGGGGGTTCCAGCGCCGACCCAAGAAGCCCGCGCAGAGCTCCGAAAATCTACTTCTGCGCCGCCTTCTGCGCCTCAACGATGGTCTCGGGGGCATCCTGTCCGTCGGCCACCTGCTTCTCGAGCCGGCCACGCAGAAAAGCGTTGAAGGCGCCCCTGGAGGAGCACGAGAACACACCGACAACGGACGCCTTCCCGCCAGAGAGGTCGACCCACGCCGCGGAGGGCGAGGCGACGGGCAGCCGCGGGCCCGGGGAATCGAAGCTGGCCGAGACGGCTGGCCAAGTCCCTGCACGGGCGCATCGTCGCCAAGCCGCCAGTCCAGCCGACGAAGTTGGACATCGGGGCGGACGCGCCCGCAGGGGTCCCCAGACTCGCCTCGAGCATCGCATCACCGATCCCCACCCCCTGTCCCCCTTGGCGCGGCCGTGGCCCCAATGGCCGACCCACCCACTGGCGCGGGGACACATGCCTCTTACTTCGGGGTTCCGCGGGGCCTCTCTCGACCTTTCGGAGGATGGGCTAGAAGTGCCGAGACGCCATGGCCCAGCGGTGATAGGGATGAGGTTAGACGATGCTGACGCCTGCATCGTCGTGGACCACGATGATCGCTTGGCCTATCCTCCTGGTCGAACAGCGAGCGCTCCTCCACCAGGCGGCGGCATTTTGCGCTCCGCGGCACACCGCTGCGCCCGCTCGGCCGGTCGGGCACCGCTGGCACGCGGTCGAGCAAGGCGCGCTTGACGCTCTTCTCGTCGCCGCCCGGACCGGCTTCTCGCCGGTCACCGCGAAGACCACGACGCGGCCCAGGAAGAAGATGTCCGCGGCGGCGCAGGGGGGGCACTTCTTGGTCAGGATCACCTCCGGCGCCTTCCACCCAAGCGCGCCGCCCATCGGCTTCTCGGCGCCGCCCAGGACGCGAGAGCCACCGAAATCCATCAGCCTGACCTGCGCCCACACGTTCGATCCAAGAGCGCGCTGCTCCACCATGACGCTCTCAGGCTTCAAGTCGCCGCGCACGATGACCGGCTTGGGCGCCCGAAGATACCTGATCGCAGAAAACAAGTCTAGAAACATCCTGGTCGGGCACGGCTCGTCAACCCGCTCACGATGCACGTGCATGAAGCGACCCAAATCGATGCCCCTGATAAGCTCCATCATTAGCGTCATGGCCCCCTTCTCGGAGTCGATGCACACTCCGTGGAAGTTGACGGTGCTCGGATGGCGCAAGCGGGGGATGAGCCGCAGCTCGTTGGCCAGCTGCCCCACGCCTTTCGCCATGCCCCTGTCCTTAGGGTGAGCGACCCTCATCGCCACGGGGGTTCCGTGGAGGGCGCCGACCACGGCGGTGCCGCACCCCCCCCCTGCCCACGATGCGGTCGGGGGCGATCGCGACCTCACTGGCGTCGAACAGCCAGTGCTCCCGGCGCCCCGTTTCGGCGATCTTCTCCAGGTTCGCCTCGCGCCACACCTCCAGCTGGGACAGCTCCGCGAGCGCCTCCGCCCCCGCCGCGTGGCCCGCCGGTCGGTCGGGGCTGGGCGCTACCGGCGGCGGCTACTCGGCGCGGGCGGCGAGCTTCGCCTCGCGCCACGCCTCTGGCTCGAGCAGCTCCACAAGCGCCTCCGCCCCCGCGGCTGCGCCCCCTGCCAGTCGGTCGGGGCTGGGCGCGCCGGGCGGCAGCTGCTTGGCCCCAGCGGCGAGCACGCCGAGCAGCGACGGCCCGCGGCGCGGTGGAGCTTTTCCAGCTCCTCGGCCCTCCTCCTCGCACAATCCGCGAACAGGGCGCCCCGCAAGAGCAGCGCCAGGTCGGCCGCGAGGGCGGCGCGAGAGCCCCAGCCCAGGCGCAGGGCGGCCAGCGCGCAGCACGCGGCGACGCACGGGGCGACGGTCGCGAGGAGCCGGTTTCCCCCCAGGACGAAGAGCGCGCAGAACGCGAGCTGCGTCTGCAACAGCAGGCTCGCCCAGCTGAGGCAGCGGAGCCGCGGCCCTTCGCGCGCCAGGGCCGCGCCGACCGCGGCGCCGAGCAGCAACACCGAGCGGGCGAACCAGGGCGGCGGGCAACATCATCGGCGGAGGGCTGCGCAGCGCCAGCCGTAGTAGATGGCGCCAGCCTGGGAGACGAACCATGTGGAGGCATTCAAGCAGGGCAAAAGATAGTCGCGGCTGCGGCTGGTCGCAGAACAGAACAACACGAGGTTGAACGCCATGGCCCCCGCCAGGTTCGAGACGAGCGCCCAATGGACAGCCGCCAAATCCAGAGAGCCCTCTGCGGAGTTCTGGCCGCACGTCGGCAAGTGGCTCAGCGCGGGAGCGAGAAAGCTCGGACCACCAATACCATCCAGGTCGCCCATGAAGCGCACCTTCAGTTGGCCCAGCGTTTTGAAGTTATATGCGCGACGCGCGACCGCAGGCAGAATATTGGCGCATGCGCCGGGCCGAGCCTTGTCGCGGGCCTCCCACGCAGCCCTCGAGCCAGGACGCTCAAGACGCGAATGGTCGATGCTCACCCGATGCGCCGGGCGCGCCGAGCGCACTGAGCGCGATCGGGGGTGAGAGACAAGGGCACGCGCGACATTTGCTCGGGACGTCTGGAGAAAAAGAGAACGCACACTGCGCGTGCTGCACTCGTCGCCCGCCTCCCTGACCTCCCAGGCTCTCCTGGGGATTCAAAAAACGATGCACATGCTGGGGGCCTTACTGGAGCCACTCGCTCATGTCACACCCAGACCCCTACACACATACACACAACCAGACCCACACCCACGTCCACACCCACGTCCACACCCACGTCCACACCCACACTCACGCCCACGCCCAAGCCCACGCGCCCGCGCCCACGTCCAGGCCCAAAGCCACGCCAACGCTCACCCCCACGCGCACGCCCACGCCCACGCCCACCTCCACGTCCACGCCAACGCCCACATCCACGCCCAAAAACACACATACAAACACACATATATATATATATATGTATGTATATCTCGTTTTGGTCGCGCATTCACCACTGGTTCAGATCTCGCAGCTGTGCCAGACAGTTGTGTTGAGGCGTTTACGCTGCGGGACCTAAGATCTCGCAGCTGTGCCAGACAGCTGTGTTGAAGCGTTTAAGCTGCGGGACCCCCCGTTTCACGCACCCTCCTCGCGCTCCCAGGAAACGAACGGGCCGAAGGGGCCCCCGAAGGAAATCCGAAGACCCCTTGAGAAACCTCTAAAGGCTCCGAGGCACCAGAAGCTTCGACCCCGAGGGAGCGACCAAGAAACCCCAGGCCGAGGGGGCGGCACGAACGGGGGGCCCGCCACCGAAGGAAAAGACTCCCCTGGGTGGCCGCCGCGGCCTCTCCAAAAAACTTGCTCGGGCGGTTGCGGGATGGCAGAGCAAGAAAGCTGCGAGGGCAACATCGGCGAGACAGCGGGACCCCCGAGATACCCCAATGACCTGTTGTCATAAGTCTGATCTCGTTTTGGTCGCACATTCGCCAATGGTTAAGATCTCGCAGCTGTGCCAAACAGCTGTGTTGAGGCGTTTACGCTGCGGGGCCCCCCGTTTCACGCACCCTCCTCGCGCTCCCAGGAGACGAACGGGCCGAAGGGGCCCCCGAAGGAAATCCGAAGACCCCTTGAGAAACCTCTAAAGGCTCCGAGGCACCAGAAGCTTCGACCCCGAGGGAGCGACCAAGAAACCCCAGGCCGAGGGGACGGCACGAACGGGGGGGCCGCCACCGAAGGAAAAGACTCCCCTGGGTGGCCGCCGCGGCCTCTCCATTCACACCTTTTCACTGGCTATAGCCGGAATTCAGTAACAGTAAGCCAAGCTGCTCTAATATATCTCTCGAAAGTTGGCTCATCGAGACATCTACAAGGTCGGCGACAGCCTCCTCGATGTACACTCGTGCAGAAGTTACGGCGCTCCACCTCCCTCGCTGCACTGTTCGCTCGAGGTTGGTGCCTAAGAGAAAGTCATGACAGGCACCTCCTCGCCTGAAACTGCACCAGGACCAGCGTGCAGGAGGGATCGATGCAACGGCGAGGAGCGATCTCAGAATCTGCTGCAGCTGTACGCATGCATATGGGCAAACATGATATGACGGCTGCGCGCTGGACGCCGCAGCTCGCACCAAGTGCACAGCAATTGGCGCCCTGACCACGACGAACTGCACTTTGCCAGACCTGACGCCAATCTTTGTCTCTGAGAGCCGCAAAATGACTCCGCCTTCGGCGAACGCGATGTCCTCATAGGTGTGGTCTCGCAACTCTTTGGTTCGAAGTATCGCGTCAAACGTGACGAGGACCAAAGCTGCCAACAGAGACTGGCCAGCCGCCAGCGCCGCGCCCGCAAGCCCGAGCGCCATCTCGGGGCTCGCCGGGTAGGCGCGGTTGATGGGCGCCAGCTTCTGCCACGTCTTGACCAGGGACCACGCAAACGGCAGGGCGGTGCGCAGCTCGGGGGCGAAGAAGAGGCAGCCTGCGAGCGCGTAGCGGCCATGGCTGAGCGTACCATCGTTCGCCCACTGGTCCTCCACGTAGGCGCCCAAAGCGCGATCAGCCTCGGCAGAGCTAGTCAGCGGGAAGACGCCCTCGATGGCGAAGGCGAGGAACTCCGCGACGGCGATGCGGCACCTCCTGAGCGTAACCGCGCTGACCCTGAGATCTGAGAGCCTCTGGGAGCCTCGCAGGTGCTGGAGTACCTGGGCTTGCGGCGAGAGCCTCTTAGCTGCCAGACCTTTCGGGACGGCGCGTCGGGAGGGTTGTCTTCCGACGCGATGTAGCCAAGCATGACGTAGCAGCCTGTCGCCCAGCATAAAGCTCCCCAGCGCTTGACTTGCATCCGCAAGACCCTGCTGCTGCTGCGGCCCTTCGTGAGCACCGAGGCGGCGAGCTGGCTGTCGATGAGGTGCAGCATACGCCTGGGGCGGCCCTGCCCTGACCGCAGGCGCCACTTGATAGTGTTCACTGCCGCCTGGATCTCTAGAGCGTTGATGTGCTTCCCGATTCCAGCGCGCCACCTGTAGCTCGATATCACCTTCCACGCCCAGACGTTGGGCTCCAGCGAAACGCGAGGCCACGCCCGGCGCCTGAATGGGAGGTGAACGTCCAGGCGCACGCCCGTGCCTCCCCGCTCGGCGATCGACAGGTAGTGCCTCACGAGCTGCTCCGCCTCGGGCTGGTACTGGTAGTCGTTGCTCTGATGGTACACCGCGTTGTCGTTCCAAGGAGTCCTGCACCTTCCGATGTGGCATAGGGCTCGGGGCTCCCACAACCGCGGCTGGTACTCGTCAGCGACCAGGGCGTGCTGCAGCAGACATGTCACGGCATAGATCGAGAAGCTGTTGCCGAGCAGGAAACAACGCGCGGTCTCAGAGCTCGAGCCAGACCCGTCCTTCACGGCACACTCAGTGTAGCCCCGATCGAACCCCAAGAGTACCTCTCTCTCCCCAGCTAACGGGGGACGGAGCTCCATGGTGGCCTCATGCTGGAGAAGGCAGGCGCGCTCGTAGAGGCCGACGTGATAACGATGATCGCCCTTTTTCCAGCGCGCCTTCGCCTCAGGACTGGCCCGAGCAATCCCAGCAGGACGAGTGGGCTGCAGCGAAGAGGGCCTAGCACACACGAGGGTCGGCACTGGCAGCACGCCACCGTTCTAGATCCAACCAGGGGTGACCCAGGGCAGCTCCACGCGCTCCGCGCCGTCGGCAGTGACCTCAATGAAGTGACCCTTGTTCTGGTAGCAGTAGCCCTCGCATGGCAGGAGCTGCCAGGACAACCAGCACAGCCGCGGTCTCCCGTTGGGAACCAGGCAGCTGCTGCAGAAACAGTAGGGCGTGACCTTGAGCTCGCGCGAGATGCGCTCGATGTCCTCGAGCGGCATGGAAGAGACATTCTCGACGAGGGAGCGCACCTTGCCAGGGAATGCCTCGCTGAGCAAGTTGAGGATCCGAGGTATCTCGCTGAAAAGGGCGCTCTTCTTGCCCTCCAGCCCTCTCCTGCCGAACATCAACTTCGACAGATATTGGCAGGGGCTGCCCGCTCCACAGTACACGAAGTCGACGATGCCGCCAAAGAGCTGCACCAACCTGTCAACCTGCTCGACCCCCACGTCCTGGATACTACCCCAGTCGATGAGGCCAGGCCACCTCTCCCTGATGACCCTGCGTGCACAAGGATCCACGTCCGACGAAACGTAGCCTATGATCTTGGTGAGCAGCCTGGAAAGCGCCACGATCACGCCCCCGATCCCGTCGAAGAGCCCAAGGACTAGGACAGCAGGCACCTCATCGCCAGCGGGCGGCGGCAGGCCAGGGTGACTCGACCCCCAGGCCCGCCAGAGGGGCGCCTCGCCCAGCAGGAGGCGTCCTGCCATGAGATGCTGCCGGCCCCCCTCTCCAGCAGTGGCGGCCGCCGTCAGCTTCGCGAGGGCCTCGGGGCAGAGCTTCAGCGATGTGCAGGCACCTCCTCCGTCTTCTGACGCGTCCGAACAGGTGACCATAGCGCCCACCTCCGCACGCAGGTCCGTGAAGGCGAATGGGAGAAGGCCGATGCTGCAGAGGATCTCCTCGGTCATCTCAGAGCTGACCCAGCAAGAGTGGGTGCCGTCCGCGAACTTCCAGACTTCGTTCAGGATGCAGAAGAGCACGCGCCTGAACTCCAGCGCCCTGACCAGCTTTCCCAGAAGTACGAGCATGGTCTTCCAGAAGACCCAGTCCTTGGTCATCAGCAGGGCGCCGAGCAGCATCGTCTCGAACAGCTTCAAGAGCGGAACCGAGACTCGGCCCCGCAGGCCGTCCAGAAGCACGCCCATCCCCTCGACCTTGACCTCGCCCAGGTGGGCCTTATGCTCGGCCCATGCGACGCCGTTCCGCTGGTAAGATGACCTCTGCTGCTTCTGGTAGCTAGAGCCGACGCCAACCTCCTTCCTCGCGTTGTCGACGATCCTGGGGGCATCGAAGTCGTCAATGAAGAACTGGAACCAAGCGCGGCACTTACCCACCTGAGCTATGGGAAGAGGCTTGTCTCTCCTCCACTCATCCTCATCAGGTAGGCCAGCTCCAGCAGGAGGAGGGCGCAGGCCTAGTCGTCTGTGCAGGTGTTGGAATAGCGTAACAGCCAGCAGCCAGCCCATCGGTATGACGGCTGAGCAGACGTGCGCAGTCTTCAGCTCAGGGCGCCCCACAAGTCGACCAGGAACCCGACCTGTGAGCGCGGTAAAGCTGCGCCAGGGGCGAGGGATCTTGCAGACAAAGAAGGCCCCCTGCTGGTCGTCACCCGACCAGAGCAGCACACGCTGGCCCTCCAACACCACAGTGACCCAAGATGTAGAAGCTGCAAGCGTCGAGAGGTCCTGAGTCATGATCTTCAGGTAGGTGTTGGCCGGCGCCATGTTCATGATGAAGCGGCACTGTCTAACCTCTCCAGCCTCTGGGGTGCACTTCTTCTCAACTGCAAAGGCCCCGTTGAGAACAGGCGTATCATTCACCTGAAAAATGTGCTCGTCCTCGATGGCCTCCACGATACCGAGCGAGTACAGGTGGCCAACGATCTTGGCCCACTCGGCGGGCGAGTCCACCAACAGCCTCGCCTTTGGCACCTCGGGGGGCCACTGGTTTGGACGCAATGGGCACTGAAAGAATGGGCACTATGCCCAACAGCAAATGTTGTCCCAAGCCAACAGCGGCCGCTGTTGGGCAGGCGGCCTCCTGTCTCGAATGGACACAGGCCGCGGCGGCGTGGACAGCGAGGCCTGTTCAAAATGAACAGGAACTCCTGTGGGGCATTGTACCCATTCTTTCAGTACCCATTTCGTGCGTGCAGAACTGGGCACGCGGCAGCAAGGCTAACGCCGGCTCGTCCAGCCAGCCGAGCACCTCAGGACTGACGTGTACACGTGGGCCAAGTCCACCTGCAACGTCAGCAGCGGGCAAGCCAGGTCGAAGCTGTCCGAGACGAAGTGGCAGAGCGCGCGTGCCGCTGTCGATGTCGCATGCACTGGAGGCCCTGGTCGAGATCTCGCTGAGGAGGGGCAGCTGATCCACGCCCAGGTTACCCTCGAGAAAGTACGAGACGGCCTCCCGCATGACTCCAACGGCACTGACCTGAGCGGACGAGTAGTGCGAGTGGTGGCCCCACTCCTCCTCCCCGCACGAGCCCGCGCACTGGTAGTTCGTGAGCATCACCTGGACGAAGACCCACATCTCTGCCGTCGCAGTCGCAGCAGAGGTTCGAATAGACTCGGGCTCTAATCGATCGACGGTAGCCGCAGTCGGCGTCTGACATGTAAGCTTCCAGGCCCTAGCATTGGTTAAAGGTGACGCAGCAAGAGGCAGTACATCCCGAAACCTCTGTCCCTGCTGCTGCGGTGAATGCGCGTGACGAAGGAGCACCGACAAAACTGTCCAAGCCTGCCTGGATGAGTAAACATGGCCTCTATCAGCCACAGCACGAAGGTGAGCGGGGTCATGCCATCCTCGAGGGCCGCTGCAAGCTTGACCTTCCAGGTCCACAAGTCAGTCATGCTCTTGAGCGTCCAGGGCCAGCTCGCTCCGCCGCTGGCACTTGACGAATTAGCCCCAGAAACGATCAGCCCCTCCGAGCGGCTGCCCAAGGGGCGGCAGCCTTCTGGTTTGCAGCCTTGTCCTGCGCGCCCGCGCCCTCCAAGATGGCCTCGCGAACGCCTCCACCCACAGGCGGCGCCTGTTTCTTCGGGGCGGAGCTCCGCATGATCTGAGCGAGGCGCTGCCGATACTGGCCTTGCGTCTCGCTGTCCTTCTTCGGGTTCTGCAGCTTCAAGTCCTTGAACGTCCTGGAGGTCATGTCCGCATTCTGGGCTTGTGGAGGCTGGCGGCTCGCGCCCGCCACCTCTGCAGCGCGAGCCGCCCCCTGAAAAACCTGATCGCGAAGTGGACCACCAAGCCCCCCTTTTCCGGGGTGGCCTGCAGGGGCAGCTCCCGAACTTCCTGGAGCCATCCCCCGGCCGAGCCCCTAGCCCACGGGCTTGAGCTTGCCCGCGAGCTCTGCGAGCTTCAACTCGCCGTACTCGACCATTCTCAGGAGCTCCTCTTCCTCGACGGTGATGGCCGCCATGTCGGCATCAGGGGGGATGAGCTCCAGCCACCTCGCGCCCCACCAATGCTTGCCCTTGCAAGCAAGCTGTCACGCCTTGAACCTCTGCATCAGCATGTCCATGGCCTCGAGGAGCCCGCCCTGGATCAAAAAGTCCAGGGGCTCGGAGAGGGTGCGCATCTCCCTGAACATGCCCTCGCCAATGGCCGAAACGGGGTGAGAGGCGAGAAAGATGTCCAGCAAGAACTTGTTGACTATGGCAGGGAGCTCCTCCTCAACCTCATGCATGCCCTTCGTGCTGAGAAACTGCTTCAGGTGCGTGAGATGGGCAGTCAACAACTTCCCTGGAGCGTCACGGGCCGTCCTCCTGAAAAACGCTCGAGAAGCAGCAAGGGCCCTCCCAGGCGTGAACTCCAGACCGTCGTTCACGCCGAAGCCCTCGATGCCGCCTCCCTGCGACAGCGCCCCCAGCAGAGAGCGGAGCAGGCGAGCAGCGGATCCGCCTGCGTCGCCCCCCCAAACCAGCAGCAGCTGCGCCGTCGCAGCCGCCAGCAGCACCCGCGTCTGAAGAGCCGCGCCTGGGGGCCTTCGCAGCTCTCTCGGCGAGGATCTCCTCCAAGGGCTTCCTCTTCGCGGGGGCCGCGGGGGCTCCAGCGCCTCGCGGCTCGCCGCCTGCGACGGCGCCGGCGCCGACGTCGCCCTTCAAGACGGCCAAGCGCTGGCGAAGGAGCGCCTGCATCTCGGCGTCGGGGCGGCGGGCAGCAGGCGCGCCAGCAGCAGCGGCAGCAGCGGCCACCAGCGGGGTCTCGCCGCCAGCAGCCCCACGGGGTCGAACGCCTGCCGCAGGGAGCGCATCGGCCACAGGCGCTGCTGCAGCAGAAGCCCTGCCCCGCGAAGGCGTTCGCCCTCGTAGCCTCGCAGCGGGGCCAGCGGGCAGGGCAGCAGCTGCGGCGGGAGCGCGCCCGCCAGGGCCGGCAGCTAGCGCGTCCGCCTCCTCGATGACCTTGGCAGTGAGCCCGAACTCATCAGCTTCATCGCCGTCATCGGCCAGCGCCTCCAGGCCAGGCCCCGCCTCGTCATCCAGCGGCTGCGGTCCAAGCCCAGCGGGCCACCGCGCAGCAGGGTTGACGCGGCGGAAGGACAGGTACCTCTCCTCGACCGAGTTCACAATCGAGAAGCTGTCGACGCGCGTGACCTCCACGTCGGCTGCCGAGACCGCTGAGCACATCGAAGCAGGCTCATCGCGGCAGAAGTGCAGCAGCCGCTTCGGGCGCCTGGCGCCAGGAGAGCCTGCATTCTCCTCGTACCACTGCAACTACTGGTCCGTGCAGAACAAGAACTCCGCACGAGCGAACTGGCCGTTCTCGTCGGGCTCGTACAGAGCGAGGATCCGAAAGACCGCCTGGCCTTGGTCCTCGTCCGCGTCGTCGTAGCAGACGACGTCGACGTAGTCTCCTGCGCGCAGGTGGCGACCCTCGCCAGCGCCCTCGCCAGCATCGTCGCCAGCGGCCTCCGCCGCCTCCGCCATCTAGCCTGCAGGAGCGGGCGACGCCACCTCGCGCGATCGCGCACGCGCACCCTGAGTGCGCGAAAAAATATCAGAGCAAGAAAGCTGCGAGGGCAACATCGGCGAGACAGCGGGACCCCCGAGATACCCCCAATGACCTGTTGTCATAAGTCTGATATATATATATATATATATATATATATATATATATATATATATATATATATATATAGCTACACCACATACCTCCCATCACCCACACCCCACCCACACCAACACGGACACAAATGACAACGCCCGCGCCACGCCCACGCCCAGAGCCACCCCCACCCCCGCACACACACACATACACACACACACACACACACACACACAAACCACAACCCACGCGATCGACCACGCCTGCGCCCACGCCCACGCCCACAGCCACACCCATACACAGACGCACTTTTTTGGTCTGCGGGTCGAGAGCGAGCCTCTTCCGGTCAAGAGCAAGGCGGGCCGCGCAAAGCACTAACTGGGGAGACAGACCCATGCGCAGACACACACACAAACAAATAAACAAACAAACCATCAAACAAACAAACACACAGACCCACACCAACGCCCACGCCCACACTCACGCCCACGCCCACACCAACACGCCCGCGCCCACGTCCAGGCCCACACCCACGCCGACGCTCACACCCACGCCCACGCCCACGCCAACGCCCACGCCCACCTCCCCGTTCACGCCCACGCCCACACCCACACGAACAAAAACGACAACGCCCCCGCCCACGCCCACGCCGACGTCCACACCCACGCCAACAGACACCCCCATCCCCACACATACACGCACATCCCAACCCACACGCCATCGACCACGCCTGCGCCCACGCACACGCCCATCCCAATACGCACAGACACACGCACACACATACATGCTTAAGTCGGCGGCGCAGAGGGACTTCAGGCGCGGTCGGAAGGTGGAGGCGCCACTTGCAAACGAAGTCGGTCGAACGCAACAAAAAAAAGAAAGAAGGGGGAAAAAAGAAATAATAAGAAGAAAGAGGGAAAAAAGGAAGAACACAAAAAAAACAAAAGTGTTTTAAAATTGTGTGTGTGTCTTTTTAAAATATTGAAATTATTTTTTTAATATATATATATATATACATACAACACGGGGAAAAAAACAAACCACAAAAAAAAATGAAGAGCTGCAACGCGGAAGCGCAGTGGCCAAACAACTCCGGGAGCATCAGCTCGACGAGAGTAATTCGAAGCGCCAGCTGCTGATAATTGAAGCCTCGGGGAGACAGCAACGAAAAGTAACCGCAAGGCTGCCAGATCAACCAATGCGGCGGCGGCGAGCGCAAGAAAGACACCACAGAGAACGGACACCGCCCTTGCAGCGAGCAAGTAACAGAGGGAGCCACCGTGCCACATAATCCATGGTCGGCGCGAGGAGGTAAAACACGGCCGAGGCCCCCGTGACCCTAAAAGATAAAAGCATAGCCAAACGCGGGCTACCGCCAGACGCCACCGCGAAACGCGGCCTCGCATGGGCAGAGGACTCCTCCAGGCGCGAGCATGGCCCCGAGCGCGCAGTGCCAACGCCAGCGATAAAACATCCCCCCCCCCCCCCCCCCGCCAGAGCCGCAAAGGGCTACAGGCGAGGCAGGTGAAAACAATATCAGCAAGCAGGGCAACCACGGCCCAAGAGAGACTGCACGGACCACCGCAATGGTCGCACCACTCCGACAAGACGGCGACAGGAAAAAGAAAGGACGAGCGAAGCGAACCCGCCGACGGGATACGCCGACGCTCTAACAGAAAGTGACAGACCCCCGCAGTGGGAACGACCCGAAAGGAGCGGGAGCGGGAGGGGCCGACGCTCTAACAGAAAGTGACAGACCCCCGCAGTGGGAACGACCCGAAAGGAGCGGGAGCGGGAGGGGCAGCGAAAGCTAAAGTCAAAGAGGAGCCCGGAGAGACGACGGCGAAAGACCCAGCGACACGGCCGACCCGCGACCAACTGACGACGGCGAGGCGAGCGACCCCCGCGACCCAGAATGGGGAAGGGACCGACGAACCACCGCGGAGGAACGCTACCAGCAGAGCAAGCTGACATACAGGTGAAAGCACAGCAGGGGCAACGAACTGAAACACAGGCGAGGCTGCGCACACCCAGGCGCAACGCCAAGAAACATAACATCGAACAAACAAAAAAACGACCAAGCCGGCCCGCGCCATGTCAGGGCGCAAGCAGCAAGGCGGCAAGGCCGCCGCCACTCTAGCTGACAGACGGAAGAATGCGCCGACCGATTGGCGCTACATGAAAATTGCAGAATGAGGAGCGCAATGAAACCAATGCCTCGCCGCCAACGCAGGAAGGTGTAGGCAAGACGACCCGACCGAGCGCCACGCGATACCCCGAGGGCGCACTCCAGCCAGGCGGCCGAAGAGCCCTCCCGCCTGAGGCGGCAAGAAGTAACGCAGCAGGCCAAAGAGAGGGCGCAGCACGACGCTGAGGCGAGCAGCCAAAGGGCGAGACCTGGGGGGCACGCAAAAACGAACAGCAGGCCGCGGCCAAGACGGCCCACAACCCATGTTGGGGCGCGGGGAGCGAGGCGGCAGGGCGGGCGCAGGCCCAGAGGACCGACAAAAAAAATGCGCTACAGCACACGAGTGGAACGCAAGAGGCCAGCAGCAGAGGAGAAAAACATGGGCGGCGCACAGCAAAACTCCTCCCGAAGCACAAGCCAACAGGGCGGCCCAAGGCCCGCCAACGGCGCCGCGGGAGAAGCCACGAGGCACCTGTAGGGCGCAGACCAAGAGCCCACCACCCAGGCGGCCACCGCGCGGAGCGGGGAAAAGAGCAGAGAGCGGCGACAGGCAGGGTCACGCCGTCGCAAAAGGCCCCAGCAAGGACATGCAGCGGCGCGCTGGGAAGCGAGCAGAAGGGACGAATCAAAACACGGAGGAGAGAGGGGGGCACCCCCGCAGGCAACACCGCGCCAAACCTCGGTTGGAGTAGACCTCAAATCACTGCGTTCACAGAGCACGGGCGGGGGCGAGGCGCAGCCTCAGACCAGCTCGCGCCGCCGCTCGCAGCGCGACGTCGCCCTCGAACGCCCCGTCGGCCTCGCCCCCCCCATCTCTGGGAGATATTTACCGGCCGATACATCGGCGGGGAACATGGGCGAAAATGATGTGGGCCACAACAGAAATGGCATTCGCCCCCCCCCCCTCCCCCCCCCCCGAGTTGCACGCAACGCACCGCACTACGGCGCGCGCTGTCCAGGAGCCCACGCTCCACTGGTCATCCTGCCGATGGCCCAGTAGCCTTTGCATCCTGCCGCCGCAACCAGGCTACAGTCCACGCGCGGCCTCGCAGTAGCCCCGCGAACAGCTTCGTAGAGAAACGGCCCCCACCTGATGCGCGCAAGCTCCTCCGCGATAACACGCTGCGAGACCCCGCGAGGGGAATTCGTGAAAATGGGGGGGCGGGCCCAAAGATGACCACCGCATGCAACGTACGTGTTTATCAGAGTGAGGGGGCCGAACGGGCATTCATTGGCCCTGGGTGCATGGCTGGATGAGAAATTCGCGGCTTGAGCTCTGCTTGTTGCGTTGTTCTTGTTGTTGTTGTCGCTGTTATTGCTGTTCGTTGTCGTCGCCCAACCCGCGACCCACCCGCGACCCACCCCGCGACCGACCCCGCGACCCATCCCGCGACCCACCCCGCGACCAACCCCGCGACCCACCCCGCGACCCACCCGCGACCCACCCGCGACCCATCACGCGACCAACCCGGGACCCATCAGCGACCCACCCGCGGCCCACCCCGCGACCCACCTGCGACCTACACCGCGACCTGCCATCAAGGGGCGAAAAACCACCCGGACCCGACGATTGAAGCTCATTAAACGGCCCTGGGCGTTCACTAAACAGCATTGCCCTATTCAACTCATTCCTTGCGTGCGTTCACTAAACGGCTTCGCTTGTCAGGGCGATTATTACGAAGTGGATTTCTGCCGACTACGCCCGCGACCCACCCCGGACCCAACAGCGACCCACCCGCGACCCACCCGCAACCTACCCACATTGGTTCAACGAAAAAATCGGCGCCCGCGGCGGGCTGCTGTACAACTGGCGAACTTTCACGCCTGCGGCGGCCTTCTCCGGAGCCTCGCAAACTGCCGACGCCCCCACCGCCCCCTCACTCTCATCTGCATCTGCGGGGTGCTACGTACACAAGCAAGTCCGCCGCAAACTGGCGCCCTCTGCCTTGGATGCCAACGTTCGGACGGGGCGAGATCCACAGCGCATCAGACGCGCATCCCCCCAGACAGATGGGCGGCACGCAGCTGGCATCTTCCTAGGATTACTACCACTCCGCAATCGCATTACTCACATGCAGAGGACGAACCCGATCCGAAGAATTGAATTCAGCGACCCTGGGCACGAGGATAGATAAACACACTGCCAGTAGGTTGGCGCCCTCCCCCCCTCAAAGAAACCTTGAAACGCACCGGCTAAAGGCCGAATGCTGCGCCAAGATAGCGACTTAAAGATCCCCGGGGGCACGCCGTCGAGGCCGCAAGCCTTCCCGCCCCGCAAACGGACACGAGCCTGATACGCGGCGAAGGTCGCGAGCGCGGCGCCGAGAGGTCGACCGTCACGGGCGGCGCGCCGGCGGAGATCCCGAACCAACTCGCGAGTAGGCCCCCGTTCGTTCTCGCGTGTCCCAGCGAGCTGCGCGCGCGCCTGCACCTCCCCCCCTGGAGCCACCTGTCCTCCGCAACCTCCTCGCCGACCCGAACCTCGGTGACTCTTGTCCCCGTCCCCCTCCAAGATGGCAAAGCCCCACTCCGCTTTCAACCTCCTGCACTCCCGCACGATAGGTCGGAGCTGACGCCTAAGTACCCGGGCGCCATCACGACCCCCACGAACGCGCGCACCCCGAAGACGAGCCTCCAGGGCCACCTGCACAAGAGCCCGCATAGGGGGGGGGGGCAGGAGAAACTTCGAGCCACGTTCTTCTACATCAGAGAAAAGGCGCGTACATCAATAACCTCTGCAAGGGCATCTGGTCGAACCCCTGGGACCTCAACGTCGGCCCCTCAACCTGGTTGGCAAGCCTCTGGTCGAGCCTCTGGCCGAGGAAGCAAGGCCAGATATATCGCTACCGGGTGAATCGGCGATCCCCCAAGACTTGGCCGAGAGGCAACGCCAGCACTCATCAACCTGGCCCTGGGTGCGCTGAAATGCTCCGCCGATCCCACGATGCGTCTCCCAGGCGAGGATGCGGCGCTGGAAGCTCACGTGGCGCGCGATTTCCTGCCCACTCTAACCCTCAGGGTCCTGATTTGGACAGCGGGGTCGGGCGGCCGCATCGACAGACGCTGCAACCGACCCAGCTTGGAATGCCACTTCTGCAGCTGATCGCGCACTAACCTCAATTCAACGGCCAGCTGGCCCCTCCGCTCCTCGGACGCTAAGACATCAATATTGTCTCGATGATCCCCCGGCCGGTCGCCACCACGGTCACGAACATAATCTCGACGGCGCCAGTCGCCCAGGTGGCCAAGACTTCCTGCAGAAACGAAAAGCATGGGGCGCAGCTTAAGCTCGATGCGCAGCAACTTCGCGTCGCCCGCCAGCCAATCGAGGCGAGGGCGAACAGGCGGGCGCTGCGTCGGCGTCAACTTCGGGCACTCGGCGCAAACCTCCTGCGCGACCGCCACCGCGTTGTTCCAGAACGCGTCGATGCGCCTGTGCCAGCCGCCCACCTCCAGACCAGCGCGTCGCAGCCAATCCTCGAGCGCACTGGGCGTCGGCTGTCCCTTCACGAACTCCAGCTTCATCAAGTCGCTCTCCTCCAACTTCGCAAGGACCGCGTCGAGGCCATCACCCGCGCGCGGCCCGTCCTCTGCTGCGGCCGCCGTCGAACTATCTCCCGGCGGCGGCGGCAGCTTTGGCGGCGGCGGAGCACCACCACTGGGCAGCCAACCGCCTGCTCCACGCCCTGGATCTCCATGTCCTCCTCCTCCTGTTCCAGGGAAGCCCCCGCCACCTCCACCACCTGGAAAACCACATCCTGCGCCACCCCCCCAACCTGATGGACACCCCAGCGGCGGCCAAGGCGAAGGCAGTCCCGGCAGCCCGCCGGCGGGCTGCCGCGGCGGCTGCTGCTGCTGCTGTTGCTGCTGCCGCTGCTGCTGCTGCTGCCGAAGCGGCTACCGCGCGGCCGCGGCCTTGGCGCTCGCCGAAGCTGCGGCCGCCCCGTCGCTATCAGAGGCGGTGGCTGCGACCTCCCTGAAGGTCTCGCACAGCCCCGCTGGAGGCACAAGCTGTTGTTGCGGCGCTGGAGGCGTTGTCTCCTCAAGGGCGTCCGCAACAGCGGTGATCAGCTTGCTGTAGCCCACGGTCGCTTCCACGCCACCACCACCGCCATCCTGCGGCATACCACCAACGCCGCTCGAGTCGCCCTGCTGCGCCGTGGCCATCGGCGCCCCGTGCACAAGGGAGGGCGCATCGCGCGCCATCAAATCCTCGGCGACCACGGGCGTCTGGCGCCCCTGCTGGTGAACGGCCGCCGCCGCGCGGTCGGCGAGCCGCTCCGCCTCCAATTGCGCGCTGCGACGGCCGAGGCGTTAAATCCCAAGGCGGAGTTCACGAAGCTGTGCCACCGTGATGTTCACCACGCCGTTCTGGTCAGCAGGTTCTCCTAGTTGGTTGTGCCGGGTGCTCTGCACGGATTGGTCCGCAGGTGTCGTCGTCGAGTCGGGGATCGGGGAGACGGGGTGCGGCATCATCGCGCCAGCACTCCACGACTGCCTCCCCCCGGCGGCTGCTTCGATTGCACGCCGCGCCGCCCCCGTCGCTGCGGTCGAGAGCGTGGCTCCCAGCGCGTGGCCAACAGCCTGCGCCCGCTCGCCGCAGTACGAGCGACTTGTTGGGCGAGATGGCCGCTCCACGCTGCCCGGCGCTGCGCCATCATGTAGTCGCGCTCGGCGTAGCAAGCGTGGCACACGGGATGGCCCTGGTACGGCGCCATGCAACGGGCGTGCACCTCTGAATCGCACAGATGGTGCAGTTCAGGACGTAGCTGGCGACTAAGTCTCCACACGCACGGCACCGCGCGCGCGTCAGCACAGCGGGCGGGCCGAGCGAATATGGAGACATAGAACCACAAGCGCGTTGGCAGCCACTTGGGCACATAACCTTTGAACTCATGTTCGTGCCCTCTGCAATTTTCAACTCTCCGAATACATCCAACAGCTCGTGTACGTCAGTGCCCTCAGCCAAGAGAGACAATATCTGTCGTTTTACCGATGGGCTGAAAGGGAACTGCTGTGATGTGTTTGGGTCAAGAGGAATGTGAAGGTAGAGGGATAATGAGAAAGACACGTTGATGGCCACACGGACGAGGAAACGGTCTAGCCGTTTCGAGTCCGATAGAGTATGCACCATTATCATCCTTGAGCCAGTGCTGCCAAGCGCCAAAATTAGAGGATAGGCCGGTACACCCAAAAACGTATACTTCCATGCCACGCTCTGCCTCACGCAGCGCGCGGCACGGCATCACACAAGCAACGCAAGGGACCTTCCGTCCTGCTCTAAGTTCCCGCACGCCGCTGGGAATGCAGAATAAGGGGACCCAGACTGCTCACTCGATGTTTGCCCCTACTGCCGGCAGATGAAACAGACATCGCAGGAACCGACCAAACTCTCAAGTGTATCTTATGCCGATGCTAAGCCGATGCTCCTCTGTCCCCCATCCTTCTCCTAATCCTCCTTGTTCCTCCCTCTCCTCGTCCTCGACTTAATCCCGACAGGTTCACCGAAGTGCTTCCACAACGGCTGGGGGAACACATGGTCCAATAGTGTGGCCAAACTTTGCCCAAACGTTTGGCCACATATGGCGTATCCTGAAAAAGGGGCGGCGATGACTTGCCGTAGGCGTCCCCGATATAAGACGAAGAGTAACAAGAGGAGGAGATGGGTGTGCGTCGACTGAGGCGATGACGATAAGGATGACGAAGACAACATCGGTGACGACGGCGCCGACGCAGGCTATCCGAGACAGGACGCCCAACAATGACCACGCGTGGCGCTCGAACGTTCCAACTGATCATGGTGATCGGCATCGTCGTCGTCGTCCTCCACCTTCTTGCCCTCGTCACAATCTTCTTCTGTACCAGCCGCGCTCGTCGGTAATCGCCATGGCGTCGACGATGGCGACGGCGGCAATGACAAAGTGCGTTGTTCAGTAAACCTGCTCCCCTGGGCACACGAGCGGTAGGCTCGACGGCTCAGACAGACGATTATGCCCATAATGAGAATGCGATGCGACATCCAGTCGCGCTGCACATCGGGCTTGCAATTTTCCAGCACTGCTAAGAGGAAGAGGAATCTAGAGTGAATACTTCCTCTGAGCAGTCAGACCCTTGACTATTCAAGTCCACGGGGCACAAAAAGCTAGCCTGGGGAAGCTAGCATAACATGATGTGAATGTGCGCCCAGCTAAGTGTGATGGCGTGGACCAATCTACAAAACTGGGGCGGCTTGCGGAGTATCGAACTCCAACCAGATCCCCTCATCCACACCTAAAATGCAAATGAGGAACTGCACGCAATGCGCAAAACTGTGATGATCAGAAACTGGTAAATAGCCATCACTCCGTACTTTGAGTCGTTCGAACGATAGAGGGGAAGGCGCGCGACCAGAGCACAAGAGGAGGAGGAGGAGGAGGAGCAGCAGCAGGAGGAGCAGCAGGAGGAGGAGGTCGCGACCGCCAGTGGCGTTGGAGTGGGGCGGCGCGCGACTAAAGAAGGCGGGCAACGATCTTCTCGGCAAGACCGCATCATTTGACCGAACGGCCGCGCAAAACGATACGGCAGCATGCGAGTCCGCACGTGCCGAAGGTTTTCGGGCGGAAGGGAGAAAAGGCCGTGCGAGGCGCAGACTAAACTGGCGGCAAGAGGCAACGACCCTTCTGGAGATGCCGACAAAACGAGCCCGCTGGCCGAGTGCGACGGCACTCGGCGCTGCAAAACGACGGCGCTGCAAAACGACGGAGACTAAGGCTGTGCACTTGATGTGTGGCCGATGTAAAAAGCGAGTGCAGGTGTGGAGTTGCCCTGGACGCGGCTGAACGCCAGGACAGCTCGGCACGAATGTAGAGACCAACTCTTGGACCTTGGAGTAGCAGGCCCAAGGCTGCCATGATGCGCCGCTGGAGCTAGAGACGGTCCGAGTGCGCACAAGAAACGAACTCATGGCTCGCCCTGGACGCGGCCAGACGCTGGCGAAGCAGCTCGGCACTCCTCCAGCTCACCCCAGTCGCGGCGCCCAGCGGCTCCCTGCCGGGTGGTACGACCGGCCACGCGACCTCAGAGCAGCCCCGAGCGCTGCTGAGGGCGACCCTGGCGGCGGAGCAGGCGGCGCCACGGGCACACGCGCCCCGCGGCGCAACTCCCTGGAGACGGCGCCCGCCCAGCTCCTGGTCCTGGGGCTGCCAGCGGGGCCTTCGCCCTCGGCGCCTTTGGCTGCCGGCGCCGCGACCGCCGCTGGTCCGAGGCCGTCGCGCTCGTCGAGGCAAGGGCGCCGCCGCCTCACGCCTGCCTCCCAGGGCGAGCACGGCGGTCGGCGGAAGGCATCCGCCTTCTGCTTCCAGAATGCCTCGGACTTGGCGGGGCCACCGTCGGCGCCGGCATCGCAGACCCCATCTGGCGCAGCCCGTCCCCGAAGGACACGGCCTCGAGCAGCGCCGTCTCGAGGAGCGCTGGCTCATCGCCGTCCACCGGCAGCGCGATGGCGCCCCAGCTCTCCTTGTGCGCGTCGGCGTCCTGGTCGTCGCTGAAGGCGAGCAGCTCTGATGTTGGGCATCGCGTGGGGGCCGAGCTGAGACAATTCGTCTCGGGACGCACCGCCTTACACTTCCACTGTTCGGCATCCACTTCAACTTCCTGGAACATCGCGCGCGGGCTGAGCATGGCTGGTGGGATACTGGCTGGTCGGCAATCACACACACACACTGCTAAATTCGAGATCCCCACTGCCCAAAGACGGTCCGAGGCAGAACGGCTACGGACGGAAGAGAGATGATGCACGCGGCATCGCTTCTGGACCGTATCCGCAGGCGCCCCCGCCCTCACCCCCCGTGCCCCGCGCAGGGTGCTCGCGGCCCGCGTGAGCACGCGCGAAATGTCACGCCACGCTGCGACGCCAAACACTACACCAACCTTCAGCGCGTTCATCTACAGCCGCCAGCGCGAGCCCCGGCACATCTGTTCCCTGAGTCCATCGGCCCAGTTTCGTCGCGACTTGTTCGTGGGAGCAGGCGAACCATTCTCGCGAAAGGTCTGCAGTCCTGGGCGAAGTGACACACTGCGGATGTCCCTGTAGGTGCTGTATTCGGAGCTCCCTGTGGAGCACGATCATTGTGTTTGGGTTCGCAGAATTCGGCCAGCTCGAGCTTGCTACGCAAGTTCCCCCAAGGAGGCTGTAGTTGGATCTCCCCCATGGGAGCACGATCCTTGTGAGGGCTTCGCCGGGCGAGCGACGGTGGCACAAAGCAGGTTCTCCCGAGGGACTGTACTTGTAGCTCTGTGGGGAAAGCCTCGCGAGGGGCGTCGAGTCAGGCGAAGTGGCGGTATGCGAAACTCTGCAACGGGGCTGACGATGGAGCTCCGAGAAGTTCCAATCCTCGCGAGGGGCGTGTCAAGTTGGGCCAGATGATGATATGCAGGTCCCCGATCGGGGCCGTAGTTGGAGCTGCGTGTCGGACACGACCTTCTTGAGTGGTATGCCGCATTTGACAGGGTGGCGGCATGCGAATTCCTCTGCTGGGGTCACGGTGGCATCACAGCAGCACGACATCCCATGGTACACAATCACAAAACATGCCCAAACCATCGGTGACACAACTATTTATGATTATGGCTCAAACGCTCGAGTCGCTAGTCGGAGCCGCCGAACATCGTACTATGGTGTCGTGTGTTTTTTTTTCGCGCAGGAACTCTTGCACAAGAGAGAATTGGTAGACTGCGCACGCAATGACAAACAACAGACGGTCCAAGAAATCGAAAGGCACAAGGCTTTGCGAACATACGAGCGTAAATTGACGAACCGCTAGGGTGTGTGTGTGTGGCAAACTGCACTGTTTCCACAAATCGAGCGTCCAATAAAATGATGGCAACCCTATTCGAAGAAGTGACACAAACATAAAACAACACAAATGAGCATTCATGCACAACCATCCTGTGGTGTTGGGCCCTCGATTTGCAAAGATAACGCCCCGCGTCTTCCCTCCTCCTCCTCCTCCTCCTCCTCCTCCTCCTCCTCCTCCTCCTCCTCCTCTTCCTCCTACTCCTCCTACTCCTCCTCCTCCCCCTCCCCCTCATCTCATCCTTGTCTCTGCCCTACGCATGTCCATTACGGCATACCCCTCGCGCGCTTCGCGGCCTCACGGGGAGCTCCACCGAAGGCCCCAATGGAAGGACTCGCATCCGTTTGCCCACTGCAAGTCCACTTCGGCATCACCCTCGCACGGTTCGTGACCCCATCGGGGACGCCACCCAGGGCCCAAATGGCAGGGTTCGCGTGCGTCTCCCCGTCCACCGCATGTCCTTTTCGGCACGCCCATCACACGCTCCGTGACCCCACAGGGAACTCCACCGAAGGCCCCGCGACAAGGTTCGCATGCGCCCCCCCGCCCACCGCATGCCGCATGCCCATATCGTCACACCACCCACACGCTTCGAGGCCCCATAGGGAGCCCCACCGAAGGCCCCAGTGCCACGGCTCGCATGCCCCCCCCCCCGCCCACCGCATGTCAATTTCAGCGCACCCAGCGCATGCTTCGTAGCCTGGTGGGGAACTCCACCGACGAGACCCAATAGCAGGGTTCACATTGCCCATGTCCATTGCATGTCCACGCACAGCTGGATACCCCATAGCAGGACACGCACAGCTGTGCACGAGACCCAATAGCAGGATACCCCACGCACACCGCATGTCCATTGCCGAACACCCTTCACACGTTTAGTGGCCCCATAAGGAGCCCCACCCGCAGCCCCAGTGACATGGTTCACATGCGGCTCCCCGCAACGTGCATGTCCATGTCGGCACCCCCCGCACACGCCTCGTTGCCCCACCAGAAGCTCCATCGAGGATGATACTCTCAATGCCGTTGAACACAAATCCAACTGACTGAATAGTTCGCCAGGAGACTTCCCAACCGTCCTGTGGTGCTAGGTCCTCGTTTTGAAAAGACACCGGTCCACGTCCTCTTCTTTTCGTCCCCCCCACTCTCCTACCTCTGTCCTCCCTCCTCCCACCCTTGCATGACCATTTGA
>CAUYUJ010016021.1:0-17500 GCA_963575745.1 Prorocentrum cordatum | reverse complement strand
CGGGAGGGCAAGCATCCTGGTCATGAGCCTCCGTCGCGTGCGGTGCGTGTTGCGCCAGACGTCTTCGCAGAAGTCCTTGATCTGCTGTAGCTCCTGCGCGGTGACGGCCCTGGTCTGCTCTTGCGTGTCCGTTCTGCCACCCACATTGGTGATGGCCAGGAGGCACGGCACGCAGTGCTCCATCCAGTCGTCCATGTCGTCCCAGACCACTTGGTCGACCATGTTCATCCACTGCTCCGCGTAGCCCTCCACGTGGTCCACGAGCCTCCAGCTGGCTTGGACGACAGAGTGCGGATGGCTGGGTGGCTGCTGTGGAGCTGGCTGCGGGCCCCCTGCCTCTGAGCTGTCCCCGTCCAGGTCGATCGCCTCGTAGTTACTCAGGCCGAGCTTGAAATCACCAGGCATGGTGATCTCGTTGAGACCCTCATCAGCTGGGCCTGCTGCTGGCTTAGCTCCTCTTGGCAGCTTGCCCCTCTGCATGTCCGCCAAGACCCGACGCCCTGCTGCTGTTGGGGGCTGACATGGCCTGGCCAGCTTCCTTGCCACTCCTGCCACGATCCTGCTCTTGTGGTCCCCGAGGTAGCTGGTGCCGCCACATTTCCCGCACCAGAGCCAGCCATGGGAGATCTGCGTCTCGTGGGAGAAGTGCACCACCTGCGTGCCGATCTGCACGCCTTGAAGTCGAGCCTGACGTTGCCGTGCTGGTCCTGGTCGCCGCCGTACTTCCCGAGGCACTCTCCCCTCTCTGCCAGCCAGTCTCTGATGCTTTGTCCTTTGGCTGGGCCACTGCGACACGTTGCACACCACCATCGCGGATGTAGCTTGCGCAGGTCGTGTCCCAGCTGGGCTGCCCTGTCCCTCGCCGCCTGCGGCTTTCGGCGCTTGGCCTTGGGACGCTGAGGGGCCTTGTTGGGGTCCTCCACCGTCACCGCCATGTTGATGGCCAGCAGCCGGTTTTGCACCGCCGTGGTGAGCTGGTCCCTGATCTGCTGCTGCTCGATGATGGCTGGATCCAGTGCTCCATGCTCCGCTCCCCAGCCTGCGCACTTGTCTGCCATCTCGTTTCCTATGACCCACCAGGTGGGACCATTCCACCTCTCCAGCTCGGCTGGGTGCTCGATCAGGTGGCTTGGGATGTGGTGGCCCATGATGGTGTCCGTGCTGTTCTGCAGCTGCTGCTTCGTCTGGAGCCAGAGGTCGTAGTTCGTGCTCCTGCAGCCCAGGTCCTCGGGATCCTGGATCTGCTTGAGTGCGTCCAGGGCGCACTTACAATCGCTGACTATGTTGAGCCCCCTGACTGTCGCCGCCGTGGTGTACCCGATGGCTTTGCTCATAGCGGTGAGCTCTGCCCGTGGCACCGTGTGCGGCGCCCTGATCGTGCCGTACCAGGCGGCCACTTCCTGCGGGCGTCCGTGCTCGTCGAACCTGAAGGCCACCACTGCCCAGCCGCAGCGTCTGAGGCGGGGGTCATTGGCCGTTGCCCCTGCACCACCTGAGCCGTCCGTGAAGACATAGTCTGCTCGAACCTTGTGCCCTGACTGGGCTGCCGCCTGAGCCTCTTCGCTGGTGCAGAAGATATGCGCCGCCTTCGCCGCGTCCTCGTCTGGGTCGACCTTGGCTGCCCAGGCCGCTGGCGGGATGCCACGGAGCCAGAAGTGCAGGTCCTGCCGCTGGTCCAGCGCGTCCTTCGCCTTCTTCGCCAGGTCGGTGTCACTGCTGTGCCCTATCTTTGCGTTGGCAGGGCAGGCGTAGTAGCGGTGTTCCTCTGTCTCTATCGCCTCGCCGCATCTCGCGCAGGTGTCGTCGCCTTCTTGGTTGAGGTTGGCCGCCCTGCGACGCTCCCTGGTCCAGATGCCCGCCACCGCTATGGTCTCCAGCATGGCTGCCTCTGCATGCTGTCCTTTGCGCCTCCTCCTCCTCCTCAGGTGGCGCTGCAGCTGATAGAGGTCGCCACCTGCCTGAAGTCCTTCTCCACAGCGATGGCCAGCTGCCTGCTGCCAGAGCTGCTGCTGCGCGCTCTGCTGGACTTCGTGCAGGAGCGCGCCGAAGTGAGGAATGTCATCTGGCTTGTAGGCCCACTCGTCACCTGCTGGGCTGATCCAGCTGTCCAGGCGTCGCGGTATCCAGCCTAACCCAAGCAGCTGCACGATGACCCCTGCCATGGGCCCCATTGACCTGCTGCCACCTGCGGTTGGGTTCCAGGGCGTCCAGCATGGCGTAGAGCAGGAGCCAGACTCTCTGGTACCTCTTGAGCTCCGTCGGGTGGTCGACTATGGTGAGCCAGAACTGCTTGATCTGGTCGCCGATGGCTCGGGTTACCGCCTCTTGCATTCCCCTCTGGATCAGGAGGATGGTGGACGTGCAGCGTCCAGCCTTGTGTCCGCCTGTGAGGAGCGCTGCCTCCGTGGCCCTGACCGACTTCGCCTCCGTGGGCGTGATGCCGTGCGCTGGTAAGTCCCAGGCCTGCTGGCAATAGGCCCCTGCTGAATAAACCTTTGCCGCGCCTCTGGCGTCCGTCTTGGCTAGGTCCTTGAGCTTGGCCACCCTCTGCTTGGCCTTGGCCTGGCGCGCGGCATGGGCGGGTCGCCGCAGCTGCTTGCCGAGGCTGGTGTCCACGCCGAGGTCGCGCACTACACCTGGTTGCTTGTTGGGAGTGCCCAGGCTGTCCAGGATGCCGGCGACTTCCGCCTGGAGGTCCTTGTCCGAGGCCACCACTGCCGTCTTGACGGAGATGGGTATCGAGAGCTGCTTGAATCCATCGTGCACCAGCGCTGCCACGTACTTGACCTGGGCAATGACCTGCCGCCGCGCACCCTCTACCTGCAGGGCCAGGTCGTCCAGGTACTGCTGCATGACGACGAAGATGTAGTGCCTGCGCGCCGCATCCAGGATGCCATACAAGGGCGGTCTGGTGAGGTCGACCGCTTGGCCACAGCCGGCTACCATGCTGCTGGCAGGCTCGAAGATGTCCGAGAAGAGGCTGTGGGCCATGATGGCCCTGGGCGCAGGGTACATCTGCACGGCCATTGCCAGCGGCAGCAACGGGTACTGGAGGGCGCTGGCCTTCTCGATCAGCTGGTCGAGGCCTATGTTGTCGTAGAAGTTTGCCGCGCCCTAGAAGACTCCTGCTGCATGAAAGCCCATCTCCGTGGCGGCTTCTGCCCTCATCGGTCTGTGCATTGCCACTCGTAGCGCTGAGGAGCCAGCTACTGCCGTGTCCCAGAAGCCCGCCGCTGCCTTGCTCCAGGTGGCTACTATGGGCCTCCTGGCTGCGCTCCAGATGCGGTACGGCATGGGCATGAGGCCGACGGGGCGCTCGCCGCCGATTCCTGGCTTCTTGCCCAGCAGCAGCTCCAGCACCAAGTAGAATTGCCACGGCCACGCTGCCCGCTGCTCACAGCTGGTCAGGCACTGCACGAAGTCTTCCAGCCCCTGGGCGCCCATGGCCTTGAGATCAGGAGCCCTCCACCAGTCCGCTCCTTGGCCAGCATTGCGCTTCAGGTGCTGGATGATGGAGCCGATGATGTCCTTGCTGATGGGCTCGAGGGCATTCTCTTGGGCCAAGGCAGCCTGCCTCAGCTTGGCCAGCGCCTCTTGGATCCTCTCGGCCTTCTGTGCATCTCGTGTCCACCTGCGTTGCCATGCCTCTTTGCGCAAGTCCACCAGCTGCTGCGGGTGGTTGATGACCTGGCCCTCGTGCTCAAGGATGTCCTCCAGGTGGCTGCGCTCCGCTGCCTTGGTGTAGGCGTGGGCCATCTTCGCACTGCCTGCCGTGGCGTCGTGCACCCAGTGGATGTACGCCTTCTTCACCGCCTTTGTGAGTAGCTTGGCCATGCTCTTTACCTCCTCTGCTACCCTACTGATCGTCCCTGGGTCCACGAGCGCGCCCTCTGCTATCGAGTGCAGGTATGTGAGGAGGGCCTGCTGCTGGTCCTTGGCTGCACCTTCTTCGTTCAGCCTGCCTGGGTCAGGCTGGTTGAGCTGCTGTGTGAGCTGCCGTCTTGTGTTGATATGCTGCTGCGTCTGGTGGCCGCTGTGGGTGCGGACCTGCAGCTCTCGCCGGCTACTCGGGCCACTGCCTGCTCCTGGAGCGTCATGAAGTTGTCCTCGAGCTGCTCCTTCTGGTGCTCGTTCGCCAATAACCTCTCGCACCAGCCTCCGCAGGTCAGCTAGCTCCCTTCAATGCATCATCTCCAACTCGTGCCTCCTCATCGGCTCCTCTCGCGCAAGACCTTGGAGAAAGCCTCGGCGTCGTGGTTCTGCATGTCTCCATGCTCGCTCGCAGAGGTCCCTGATGATGTGGCTGAGGCCGGCCTGCTGGTACCAACGCCTGAGCAGTCTCACCATGCCATTGTTGCCTCCACCACCCAAGATGGTCTCCAGGAACGGCACACAGATCTGCATCCAGTTGCTGTGGTCCGTGGGAAGCTGCACCAGGTTATCCATCCAGATGGCCGCCCAGCGCTCCAAGTCGTCTCTCATGGCCACGTAGTCTTCCCGCGCCCGCTGGTACTGGTCATCATTCGAGAAGTCTGGTGGGGGCAGGCCCATATCACGTGGCTCCTCTGGCCCTGGCGGCGCTTGGTCCTGACTCCCCAGGTGATCGGTACCCTCTGCCTCCAGAGTGCCAGCTGGCTGAGGAGGTGAGCAGTGCGTGTCACCTGGGGCAGTTTTACCAGATCCAGCTGCATGGCGACGAACGGTCTGGCCGTAATCGATGCTGTCCTGCTGCCCCTCGATGTGCTGGTGGTACCCGTCGCAGTCCTCCTGATCTGCGGTCTCCTGGCGATACTCCGAGTAGTCCTCCTCATCCTCAATGGGGTCGTGGTCTTGGATGTCCATGGCGCTGCGTCCTGCTGGTGGGGGAGGGGCAGATCCAGTTGCACGACGACGAACGGTCTGACCGAACTCGAGGCTGTCCTGCTGCCCCTCGATGTGCTGGTGGTACCCGTCGCTGTTCTCCTGATCTGCGATCTCCTAGCGGTACTCCAAGTAGTCCTCCTCATCCTCGAAGGGGTCGTGATCTTGGATGTCCATGGTGCTGCGTCCTGCTGGTGGGGGAAGGGCACCCCTCTGCATCCCTTCTGCGTAGCTGTCTGCGCTGCTGTGGGTTGGTCCCACGTCGAGGTCTGGGACGCGTCCCGTGGCGGCGCACTTGGGGGACGGGAACCCCTGACCCATCTCAGAGCAGGGGCCAGCTGCCTTCCCATGGTCAGCTGCGCTCGCCTGTGTGGGGGATGGGTACCCCGAGAAGAGTGAGGGGGGGCCTACCTCTTTCTCTAGGCCGGGCCGCCTCGCCCTCATCTCTTGGAAAGATGCACCCGTCTCAGAGGTCCAGGACGCGTCCTTTGGCGGCGATGCTGGGCTGAGGCAGGGACGCTCTGGGCTCTCTTGGGCTGGCCCCTCTGCGAGCTCCTGGACCTCAGCCTGAGGAGGGGAGACCTCCTCAAGTGCTGGCTGATTCGCGATGTCCTTGGTGCTGCTGCCGCCGCCTCCAGCTGCGCCTCCACTGCCTGCACGCCGCTGCTGCAGCTCGGGGGGGCCCTCGCCCCGCTCGGTGGGGGCGCGATCCATCGAGCTTCCTCCCGAGCTCTTCGATGGGCTCATGGCTGGTGCGGGAACCCCGTCATCGTGGCATATCTGGCTGTCAGACATGACGGCGCCAAGCTCAGGCGCCGACGGGCCCTGTCCACCACCTGAGTCCTCATCGGGAAGTGCCTGGGTCTTGCCCTGGCGACTTGCTGCTGCCTCCTGCGCTCGGGCATCACGGTGCGAGAGCTGCCGCACCAAGGAGGAGATCTCCGCCCACCACGCGTGGATCTTCCTCTCGACCCCTGCCCATGGCGTAGAGGTGACGGCGTCCCTGATGCTCACGCTCTTGTAGATCGGGGGCCGGCTGTGCCCGAGATGTCGTCCACGCTCTTCCTCTGGGATGCCGATGCTCTCGCACAGGCTGAGCTCGAGGGTGCCTGCGACACGGTCGTACTGCTGCCCCAGGTCCAGCATGTCCCGCTCCATCATCTTGCCGACGACTGCGTGCTGCAAGTGCTGGGGCAACTCGTCGTAGGCGCGCACGCTGACCCGCTCGGAGGTGGCCTGCCACAGCTCGTCGGGGATGACGTGCTGGACCTCCTTGTCGTAGCACAGCTGCGGCACTGGATCCATGTCGTTCTCGTCCTGGTCGCATCCTGCCTCTGCCAACGCTTGCTGACGTCGGCGCATGGCCTCCTGGCCTCCGCGCGCCGCTCGTCTGCAAGCGGCTCTGGACTTCGGCATTTTCTCGACTGTGACTGGCGGCTTTATGGCTGCTGGCCTGCGAAGCACCCTGCCCTCGAGCATGAGAGGTCGCCCCTTCAGCTCCAAGCGGATACCGATGTGCGGCTTCCACGGCACGGTCCTGAGCAGCTCCAGCTGGTCGAAGTACGGCGCCAAGCCCTGCGAGATCAGCGCGAAGTCGATGCACCTGGCTTCACCTTCTACTGGGAAACATGTGGGGGCGCCATCCTCCGCCGCTGCTACCTGAGCATTCAGCACCCTGGGCCAAATGCTGTTGTTGAACTCTGACGGCGTCATGTTGAAGTCCCCAAGCGCTGCCCAGGGCCCTCCCCAGACGGTCATCTTCCCCCGCAGGTCGCAGAGGATGTCGACGTTCCGCTCTCCAAAGCCCGTCCCACACTCAAGGTAGACGAAGGCCACTGCGAAACGAACCTTGTGCAGGTTGGAGATCACCAACGTGACGTCACTGCCGTCCTCGTGCAGGTAGCGCTCATCAAAACCCGCGATCCTGTCCTGGATGTCCAAGGATCCTCGCGCGATGGCACACGTGCCTCCTCGCGTGCCTTCTCCTTCTCCGGGCCGTGTCTTGGTCCAGTAGCTGTGCATGCCATTCCGCCTGAGCGCCGCTCTCGCCTTGCTTATCTGCGCAGGCTGGCGGAGGTGGTGCTCTGCGATGCCGATGATGTCCCTGTCCTTGGTGTCGTTGATCTCCATGAGGTAGCCCTGTGCCTGGGGGCCCCAGGTCGTGAAGTTGAAGAAGTCGATGTGGCAAGGGCGGCGAGCCTTCTTCGCGCTCGCCTTGGGGCGGCTACCCTGCTGAGCGGTCACCTTGCCCTTCTGCGTCGACGACTGTCTCGGCACGCCTAGCCTGCGAGACCTTCTCTCGCGCCTCCTGGATGTGGGCCTCCACTCTGGCTCGGCGTTCTTCTGCTCTGTCAGGTTCTGCTGCGGCTGCTTCTGGTTGGGCAGCTGCTGCGGCGCCGGTGGGCGCAGCCGCGGCGGCTGTCCCTGCTGCCTCAGCGCCAGTGGTGGCACCTCGCTGGGGAGCTGGGCTGGCGGCGCAGACTCGCTTGCCTGGTGGAGCTTCTGTTGCTGCTGGGTCTTGCACTCCGCTCTTTGACAGGCGCTTGGTGCGAGCCTGCTCGAGCTGGCGCAGCTGCTCCTGGTGCCTGGCCGTCTCTTCCTCCAGTAGTCGCAGGTGCTTCGCCGTCTCCTCCTCGTGCTCCTTGACCGTCTGGGCCATGCGCTCGCCCTTGGCCTTCGCTGCTCGCCAGACCTCCTTGTCGGGCTCGGACCACCTGCGGAAGTCGTCAGGCTCATGCTCGAACTGCTCCAGGAGGGCTGCCAGAGTTGGCTTCTCGGCTGCAGGTTCAGCTGGGGCCTCTTGCTTGCCGGCTGCGGCCTTGAGCTTGTCGAAGTCTTCTTCGGCTGCAATGGAGGCTTCCATGGCTTCACGAAGCTTGCGTTCACTCTCAGCCAAGTACTGCTGGGCACTCTCGACTTGCTCCCCTGCCGATCGTACTTTCTTCTGGAGTTTGTCCAAGCGTCGTGCTGCTGCTTCCACTGCCTTGAATCCGACGACTGGTTGGTCTGCTGGTGGCTTGGCTGCGGCGAGCTCAGGCCAGAGGGCCTCGTAGCGCTGCCTGAGCCTGCTGCAAGCTGCTGCGGCGGCAGCCTTGAAGTCGACAGTCTTGTCGTGAGGTAGTGGCTGGCGTTGGCCTCCTTGTCCTTTCCCGCCTGCACCACCACCTGGCTGCCAACCATCTGCCCAGCTGATCCTGGGCGAGGTTCCTCCTTGGGGCTGTGCTGCCAGCCACCCACCATCGTCGTCACGGAAGACATGACCGTCGGGGACGAGGCAGGCGAGGTTCTTGCCGCAGATGCAGAGGTCGCCCCTGCTGGTGATATTCCTGCAGTAGCGCCATCTGCTGCACCCGTCACACACCACGTAGCTGTTGCGAGGAGGGCGTCTGCCACTGCTGCTCCTCTTCCAGGGGGGAACCCTCTGGCCATTCGGGGTCCCCGACCAGGCGCTGCCCGCCCCGCGTCCGCCGCCGCCGCGCCCCATGGCTGCTGCGGCGCCGCGCGCGCGCCCGACGCCCGTCTGGGAACTGTCCTCGGTCCAGAGGCCCCCCTTCGGCCTGGAGGCTGGAGAGCCCCCCAGGTCATCATCTTGAACCAAAATGGCTACGAAGGAGGAGGAGGAGGAGGAGGAGGAGATGGAAGAAGAGGAGGAGGCCGATGGGGAGGAGGGGGGGGGGGGGGGCGAGGGGAAAGAGAGGGACGAGGGGAGGATGGGGGAGAGGGGGGGATGGGGGAGAGGGGAGGGAAGGGGGGGGGGGGAGAGACGGGAAGGGGGGGGGCGGAGGAGCATGCCGAGGAGGGGGGGGCGGAGGCGGAGGCGGAAGAGGAACGTCTGGGCAGGACGGATATCAAGCGCCACCGCCCGCCCCTCGCCAGGCCGCAGCGACGAGACGAACGAGAGAGAGAAGAAGAGGAACAAAATAAGAACAACAACAACAACAACCACAGCACCAACGACAACAACAAGAACAACAACAGGAACACCAACCACAACAGCAATATCAGCAACACCAAGAACACCAAAAACAACAACACCAACATCACCACCAACAACGACGCGACAACACCAACTACAACCACAACGACAACGGCAACAACAACAACAGCAGCAGACACGACAGCACAAATCTGAACTAAAGAACAGCTTGGGTACGAAAGGGTGTCGATGGTCTGATGTCGATATGCGATTGTTCCTATAGCCCTCCTCGTGCACATTTGCTCTTGTGGGGCTACACCCTGAACCCGAAATTCTGACCCCTAGGATCCGCAGCCAATGACGTTCACAGAGCGGACGAGATTTCAACCTGGTCTCGGCCCACGCCGCCCACTGACGAGTCGAGGCGGGGGGGCGCCGCCACGGCCGCCACGCCGCCGCAGGCGGCGGCCGCGGCCGCCACCAGCAGGAGTCGCCGACGTCGCAGGAAGCGACGTCGGCGCCGGCCTGCCACGCGCTCCCGCAAGCAAGAACCTGGCTTCATCCACAGACCCCATGTGGGGATTCCGCTGGCGAATTCAGATGTTGTGCTGCGCGATCGCTACACGACTCCGCGCCGCACTCTGGAATATTCTTGGTTGATGATGACCAGCCACCGCGCCTGATTCGAGATGAGCCGGCGCACGTCAAGCAGAAGATGGCGCACTTGGCTGTGCATTCTTGAATTGAGCGCGGTCAGAGACTGGGCGCGGGGACCGCTGCAACCGAGGTTGACGGAACGCGCGAAGGGCAGGGCTGCGGCGGGGTGGACCAAGGGGCGGGGATGCGAGCGCCTACGGCGTCCGCGGAGAAGGCGGAGCAGACGACGGACCAGCAGAGAGCGAGAAAGCGCGCGCGCGGACGGCTCGAGGGAACGGCTGCGCGGCCGGCGCTGCAGGCAATGAGACCGGCTCTCCAGCATATGTTCGGCCGCTGGGAGGGGCAGCGGCAAAGCTGGCGCGGAGCAAGATAGTGGAGGGGCGGGTGAGAAGGTCGTCTCGGCGGTTGCCGCCGAGCCGCGTTCCGCGAACACGCGCGCGCAGAGGAAGTCCGCCACGTCGACATCGGGGAAGGCGCGCGCCGTCGAGGCGCTGGCGCCGCTGGGCGAGTGGGCAACGCCAGCGGGCGGGGCGGCGGCGCGGCCAGTCCCGGAACGCGGCGGGCGGCGCGATTTGACCGCTGGAGTCAGCGGGAAACAATCTCTCCCAGAGGAGGGATCTCGAGCTCGCCGGGCGGCCGCGTTTCACCAAGCGGAGTGCGCGGGGAAGTGCACGGGGAAGACAGCGGCGCCGCTCCGGCGCAGGGGGGGGCCAGTGACGCGGCGAGAGCCCGACGCCGCTGGGCCTGGGCGCGCCCGAGATGGATGCGCGAGAATGTGATGATCGCTGCTGGCTTCTGCATGGTGACATGGGATCTCCCCCAAAAACTGAAGGTTGCAAATATTTGTTTGGTTCCAGCTCTGGTAGCAGACCGATCTCAGGCGTCTAGATACTTTGGACTAGCGCCCATGTTGATTTCCTGTCGATCGATGTGCTTCACATCTTTGAAGCTCACCTACAGATCGAATTAATGAGAGAAACAACAAACCTTCATTTCTCAAATTTTGCAGAGTGGGCATAAAATGTTCAGTCGCAGCTCTGGTAGCAGACCGATCTCAGACGTCTCGATACTGTGGGCGAATTTTCCTGATCATTTCCTGTTGAAAGGTGTGCTTCCCAGCTCCATAGCCTGCATACAGCTCGAATCGCCTCTCAAAAAATGAACGAGCGCAAATAATTGCTTGGTCGCAGCTCTGGTAGCAGACCAACCTCAGGCGTCTAGATATTTTAGACTAGCGCTTCTGATCTTTCCTGACGATTGCTGTGCCTTTCAGCTATGTAGCTGGTCTACAGCCCGATTTAAGTTAAGGAGCACGGCAGCACCTGCTAAGATGACATTCAACACCCGATCCCGCCTGAGTGCTTTTTGATAGTACTATCAACCCGATCGACCTGGTATCAAGATGGCGAGTCGCACTAAGATCAAAGTCCATCGGAAAAATGGTAGAGCTCTAACGGGTTGTTGAATTTCGTGAACATGAGTTTCAACCAACCAAGAATTAGCGAACTTTCCGTCTACATTTTTCGAGACAACTAGCCCGCCAGCGTTTTTCGAATTACTCATCAGCTTCGCCGCTTCGCTCTTCGGGAAGCTCTACGAGTCACTTCCGTCGAGATTTTTCGAGCCAACTAGCCCGCCTGCGCTGTGGAAATACTCTACAGCTTGGACGTTTTGATTACCTTCATTGTTTCACTCTCTCTTTTCCCTCGTCGCCGTTATCGTCGGACCGGCTGACCTCGCATTTGCGGCAACGCCACTGGCATCTGCATTATCACCCCCTCTGCGCGGGGGCTATCGTCCGCCGCTGACGGGCGCGACATCGCGCGCCTCCTCTCCTCGCCGCTGCCCACGACAGCGATCGCGCCAGCCAGGCACTCTGCCCTGAGACAAGCCGGACGCGGCCTCCAACTCCTCATTATTATGCTTGACGTTAGTGTTTGGGTCGAGCTTGCCATTGACGGCGCTCCCAGCCCATGACTATTCGCAGTCTGTAAATGTTTGAGAGGTGTTGTTTTCGCTACTTAATTCGAGCTGCAGGCGAGCCACGGAGCTGAAAGGCGCACCAACTGACAAGAAGTTGACAGGAGTGCTAGTTTTTCTAATATCAAAACGCTTCAGATCGGACTGCCACCAAAACTCGACCGGAAAACTAAATGCAGTCTGTAAAATTTGAAAAAGGCAATTTCGTTTTCTCTGCTCAACTCGACCTGCGGGCAAGCTACGGGGCTCGAAACCACACCATGCGAATGCAAAAAGTCAGACACGCTAGTCTGGACGCCTGAGACCGGTCTGCTACCAGAGCTGCGAACGAAAAAACTATGCACGAGCTGCGGGCAAGCTATGGAACTGTCAAGCCGTTTTCATAAAACCGCACATCCTCGCGCGCGGAGTGCGAAATCGCCACGCTCGCATGCTGCTCATATGCTGGGAGCCGGCGGTAACCCGTCAACCTTGGCCCCGCGGCCCCGCGGTCGGTCGGTTCGAGCCTCCACGGAGGCAGACCCACTAACAGTAGCAACTCAGAATCTAATCCGAGAAGCAAGCTCAGAGATACCCCGAAGAAGACTTTCAGCGGATGCTAACGCAGCCTGCGCAATTGCATAATGAGACGGGATCATAAACGCGCGGCGGCCGACTCCATTCTGCCACCAACAGTCCTGGAGTCCAGGGGGGGGAGAAGGAGGAAGGAGTAGGGATAACAATGAAAAGATCAATCACCCAGCCACATGAAACACCTGAATCACACTCACCACCATCAAAAGAGCCTCTCACAGCACGTACACACATCGAACTCGTGCTCAAAAAGTCAAGCAAACTATGATCCCACCGTATCAAAGAAGTCGTACCTCCTTCACGGGCAATACGTGTCTCAGTATCTGCCTCCTCGTTCCCCTCCCGATACACCCACTTCCAGATCTCCTTTCCCAATTCAGGAATTCAATCATTGTTCTGTATGCTCATATCATGAAGGCAGTCGTGCATGCTCTTGATGGCGCGCATATACATCGGCCCAATGAAAGTTCCTGGGATTTTCATCACGACGCTGGCCGGCGGAAGTCGACGGAAGTAAAACGAGGCGGAAGACGGGGGAAGGCCGCCGGAAGGCCTGCCAATGTCAACGGAAGTAAACGACGCCCCTTCCGAACCCCCTACCCCCGTAGAAGCCTAGCAATGTTGTCTTCCTCCGTGGGCCGGGCGGGATCCCGCCTGGCTTATTCCGCTTTACTATTATAAGCTTAGTTCAGGACGATCCAAATCCCACCCATTAAAAATGGGGTAGACCAAAATCCCAGGCCGTTCACGGATCCCACCATGCTGGGATCGGCTCGAAGTAAGATGGGGCTCATAAGTTGCAGCATTATTGCCGTGTCGGGGTCGTCTTGAGGTCATCTTGAGATCATATCCCGGTCATGCTTGGATCACGCAACCATCGCGTGGTCATTATGAGGCCACCCTGGGTGCGCTTGGATCCATCTTGTTGCCATCGGGCCATCTCGGCGTCGCGCGTTGCTCATGTGTTTCGTCATCTGCGAGTCGGCCTGAGACGGTCCAGAATCCATGGCGGGATCGCGTCGGGGTGGCATCATCCTGGGTCCTTTGGACGTTATCGTCCGTGGCCTGAGGCATTCCTGGAAGCATGTTGTGACCATGGGACGTCTTGGGATCGCGTGCGTGCAAACGCTGAGCACGCGCGCGCGACTTTTCATCTTGCCGACGGGTTTACATACATATCAATCCTCTTGCGGGTTTCCAAGGAAACTTTTGTTGGAGCCAAGTATATATAAATATATATCTTTATATATATACATACATATACATATATATATATATATCCTTATGGCAGCGATATCTTCCATTCAGCCATCTGACTGCAATCTGGCTGTCACCTCTCAGCTCCAAGCAGATGCCATCAGGGTTGAGTCGCCAGCGAATCTCGTCTTCATTCAGAGCGGCCAGTCTTCTCGCATTTCTATCCAGATCCTTTTGCAGCTGATCCTCCGCCATCCCCCCCCTCCACCTCCCTGCGGTACCTTCCCGAAATAAGATCACGTATAAGACAATTATCCAAGACATGGCCTAACTGGAGCTCTCTCAAAGTTCTCCTTAAGAGGTCATTCCAACCAATTTCAATCCAGATCACATCCTGAATCCACAGGGTCCTCTCGGTGAGTTCGAAGAATGACCTCCACGGAGTTGACCCCATAGCAGTTCCCCCACACCGGGGCCCCCGTACATCTCTGCGCTCCGTCCAGAGACCAGACGCATGTAAAATACATAAGCGGCTCTGCATAGAAGCTGTCGGACTGCCCCGACGACCCTGGCAACGCGCACGTCTGGGAGCAGGAAGCACCCTGGATTCCGGGGGGTCAGGTATGCCCACTGCACGTCTCCCCATTCTGGTAATCTCACGACGTCGGTTGTACCGAGTCGGCTCAGGGCAGTCAGGGTGAAGGGGGTGCACTGATAGCGGCGCGCCACACCAGATATCTACGTTCCTCACCTCAGGGTCCGTCGAAGCCCCCTCGCCCACCACCTGAGTCCCCTCGTCAACATTGCACACCGTGCATACGATATGTTTTGCAAAACACCACTGGTCATATAAAGTAAGTTGCACAAGTGACGGACGGCAGGAGCAAAGCAGTTGCGAACGTGCATGTCGAAATCGGGCTCTATAATATTCAGCCCAGTCCTCCGCGGGCCTCTTCCGTCGGCGACACATTGCCGTTCGAAATATCCCCTCCTCCGCATGTATCATCAACAACGCATGTGCATCACATGCTACACCCTCGATGCCGCGCAAAATAGCTACTGCGTACTTTGCTAGCATATCTCTGTCGTTAACGAAATAAATGGGCTCACACAGAAGGCTCTGCCCATCCGAAAACTTGTCGCTGCCTCAGAGAATCAGCAACAAAGCCGACGTCAAGCCACGTTCCCAGGATCTTTACTTTCGTTACGTGTGGCACCTCAAAGGTCGAGGACGGCATGTCCAACGGCTTCATCGTGTCATCTCTCTCCGCACGCAAGATACTCCATCGAACTCGGCTTCCAATGAAACACATGCCTCGCGACCCCCACCGCGAGCGTCTCCAACGCGTCAATCAACTCCGCCAGCGCCTCGGCTACGAGCACAACACTGTCCGCCCACAACATATGATTCACAAGTATCCCTCCACCTTGCTCACTGAGAACAATACCGCATCTTCTCTCCCCCCACTGTTGCACAACAGGTTCGAACATGAACAAAGACTTTGCAACCCAGAGAGCTGGGGGAACCCCACGCTGCCCGCCCGAATACAAGTGCCGCAGTTGACATCTTCAACGACACACTGTTGGAAGGATATAGTAGCAGTCTAATTGGCGTAGCCCTCAAATAATGCATATACAATGTCAGGTTCAAGCCGAAATTCTAAGAGTGACTCCACAGCAGAACGTACATTTAAATTGTCGAAAGCCTGGGACGTCACAGATCCAGATATCACATGACTCTAATATCCCCCCCCCCCCATAGTACAGAATGTCTGGCCAAGCTCTTCCGGGGGGCGGTGATCTCAAAGAATTTCTTCCCCACCACAAAACCATATACTTGGTGCCCGTCGGGCGCAGCCGTTCTGACGCGGCTGTCGATCAAAATCGTCACGCAACAACTATACCACTAGCAAAAAACGGATGGCATTGGCAAAGCTCTCGTTTCGTCGAAACTTCTCGCCTTCGGTCCAAAGAGCATGAGACTCACAAGGATATGTCGCTATGAAAATGAAGTTACAGCGGCGGCGGCGGCGGTTGCAGGGCGCGGCGGCAGGGCAGCGGCAGCGGCAGGGCAGCGGCAGCGGCAGCGCGGCGGCGGAGGCGGCGGCGGCGGCGGCGGCAGGGCGGCGGCCGCGGCAGCGGCGGCTGGGCGGGCGGCGGCGCCGGCGGCGGCGGCAGGGCGGCGGCCAGCGGCGGCTGCACGCGCTGCAAGCGGGCGGCGGCGGCAGCGGCGGCAGGGCGGCGGCGGCGGCAGGGCGGCGGCAGCGGCGGCAGCGGCGGCAGGCGGCGGCGGGCGGCGGCGGCGGGCGGGGCGGCGGCGGCGGCGCCGGCGGCGGCGGCAGGGCGGCGGCGGCGGCGGCGCGGCCGCGGCGGCGGCGCGGCAGGCGGCGGCGGCGGCAAGGCGGCGGCGGCAGGGCGGCGGCGACGGCTGAAGGGCGGCGGCGGCGGCAGGGCAGCGGCGGCGGCGGCGGCGGCGGCGGCGGCAGGGCGGCGGCGGCGGCGGCGGCGGCAAAGAAGCGGCAAAGAAGCAGCAAGTATCCCGGCAAAGCAACCTAACAGCGATGTGTAGGAGCATATCTGGAAGCATTCCCCTTAAGATTCAGATGAGAATCCAGTTGTAGAATTCTGCTGTTCTCGCAGTCGTAGTCGCATTCGCGATGACAATCGCAGCGGCAACGGCAGTCACAGACACAGCCTCAGCCTCAGCCTGCCTCAGCCTCAGCCTCAGCCTGCCTCAGCCTCAGCCTGCCTCAGCCTCAGCCTCAGCCTGCTTCAGCCTCAGCCTCAGTCTGCCTTCAGCCTCGGCCTCAGCCTCAGCCTGCCTCAGCCTCAGCCTGCATCAGCCTCAGCCTCAGCCTCAGCCTGCCTCAGCATCAGCCTGCCTCAGCCTCAGCCTCAGCCTGCCTCAGCATTCAAAATGTGGCCCGGGAATGGAGTTCTGGGAACTCGAAGAACACGAAATGGCCTACAGTTGGCTCCGGGCATTCAAAATCATGCCCAGGAATGGAGTTCTGGGAACTCGAAGACCACGAAGTGGCCTACAGTTGGCTCCGGGCATTCAAAATGTGGCCCGGGAATGGAGTTCTGGGAACTTCGAAGACCACGAAGTGGCCTACAGTTGGCTCCGGGCATCCAAAATGTGGCCCGGGAATGGAGTTCTGGGAACTCGAAGAGCACGAAGTGGCCTACAGTTGGCTCCGGCATTCAAAATGTGGCCCGGGAATGGAGTTCTGGGGACTCGAAAACCACGAAGTGGCCTACAGTTGGCTCCGGGCATTCAAAATGTGGCCCGGGAATGGAGTTCTGGGAAGTCGAAGAGCACGAAGTGGCCTACAGTTGGCTCTGGGCATTCAGAATGTGGCCCGGGAATGGAGTTCTGGGAGGTCGAAGAGCACGAAGTGTGTGACTGTTGGCTTAAAACGACTTCTGCGGCACCCTGTCCGGCACCCGCCCAGACGCCCCTGTGGAGTCATCTGCTGTCTCTTCTGACACCACTAGAAACCTATCAAAAACAAGAGAAAAAATAAGAAAAAAACAAAAAAAAAAACAACAAAAAAAAAACAAAAAAAAAGAAAAGTAAGAAAGACAAAAAAAAAAAATAAAAAATAAACACAAAAAACGATACATAAAAAAAAAAGAATAAGCAAAAGCAAAAAAAAAAAGAACGTACAAGAAAAAATAAAAACAAAAGAAAAAAACGTAAAAAATAAAAACAAACAACATAAAAAAATATCAAATAAAAAAAAACATAAAAAAAAAAAAAAACAACAAAAGAAAAACAAAAAAACCCAGAAAAAAAAAAAAAAAAAAAGTACACGAAAAATACAAAGAAAAACAATAAAATGAAAAAAACAAAATCACAACTAGAAAAAAAAAACAAATAAAAACAAAAAAAAAAAGAAACGAAAAAACAAAAGAAAAGAAAAATGAACAAACCAAAAGAAAGAAAAAAAGGGAAAAAGGCTGTTAAATAAAAAGCGGCAAAGAACCGGAGGCTGCGGCAAAGAAGCGGCGGCGGCGGCGGCGGACATGCGGCGCAGAGGCGGCGCAGAGGCAGCGCAGCGGCGGCGCAGCGGCGGCGGCGGCGGCGGCGGCAAAAAAAGATGGCGGCGGCGGCAAAAAAACAATTATCCCGGCAAAGCAACCTAACAGCCATGTGTAGGACCTGGCCGGGGCAGCCGGCCGCCCTCCCCTCCTGCTCGTCCTCCTCCTCCTCCTCCTCCTGCTCGTCCTCGTGCTCCTCCTGCTCGTCCTCTTTCTCCTGCTCCTCCTCCTCCTCCTCCTCCTCCTCCTCCTCCTCCTCCTCCTCCTCCTCCT
>CAUYUJ010016020.1:291821-299965 GCA_963575745.1 Prorocentrum cordatum | reverse complement strand
TGTGAAACTGTCGCCATTTTCGAGGCCTGCTGGGGGGCCCAGCACTGAGGGCCACGGGCAGATTCAAATTAGACCTCGCCATCCCTGGGGGGCTGCGATCTGTGAAAATGTCGCCATTTTCGAGGCCTGCTGGGGGGCCCAGCACAGTGAGGGCCACGCGCGGATTCAAATTAGACCTCGCCATCTCTGGGGGGGTTGCGATCTGTGAAACCGTCGCCACTTTCGAGGGCTGCTGGGGGGCCCTGCACAGTTACGCCACGGGCATATTCAAACGAGACCTCTCCATCCCTTGGGGGCTGCGATCTGTGAAACTGTCGCCACTTTCGAGGCCTGCTGGGGGGCCCAGCACAGTGAGGGCCACGGGCAGATTCAAATGAGACCTCGCCATCCCCTGGAGGCTGCGATCTGTGAAACTGTCGCCACTTTCGAGGCCTGCTGGGGGGCCCAGCACAGTGACGCCACGCGCGGACCCAAATTAGACCTCGCCATCCCTGCGGGGCTGCGATCTGTGAAACCGTCGCCACTTTCGAGGCCTGCTGTGATCACCATTTTCGAAGTGGCTAGGAGTGCCCAGGAATTATAACTCATCAGTTTTATCAAGCCCTTTTCCTGTAGCCAGTGTCCTGCGGTCAGTCAGTCAGTCAAAGCCGTGTGTCAGAAGGCACATGAGCAATATGGCACACTTACCGTGCCAAGCAAAATGACCGCATAGCGCGCTTCCAGTCTCGAACTGGGATTGCGCATAAATGTTCGATTGGAACTTGAAGACTGCCACAAACATCTCTTGCAAGTTTGTACACCTCGGCAGGCCACGTCTGTCGCGGTCGGCCTCTCTTCCGCTTGCCGGAGGGGGGGCGGAGGTCGAGGGAGGAAGGTCTAAAAATAGCTGAACGCAAGGGGTGGTCATCACCCTTACAAGCAATATGGAAAAAGTATGTGAGTTGCCGCTGCAAGAGAGTACTGCTAAGCTTCATCCTGCGCGCTCGTGCCAGCACGTCCGCATTAGACACTCGGCTGACGTACGAATGCGGGATCCCGAGGATTCTCCGCAGGCACCTTGCTTGGAAGGCGTCGATGCGGGTCAGCTCGTCCTGCTTCAACCATGCCGTGTGCAAGCTGTACAGTAATTTCGTCTGCACGCACGCCTCGTATATCTGTATCTTTCTATGCATCGGGATGCTGCTGCGGTTCCAGACACGGTGTAAGAGTTCGAACTCTGCCCGCGCTTGCCCAAGGCGGCGGCCCAGCTCAGCCTGCATCGCCCCGTCTGCGGAAAGCACGGACCCGAGGTACACGACGCTTGCCTTCTGGGGAATGACAGCCCCGTCCGGCCTGCGAATAACAGCGTTGCATCCCACGGCCAAGATTTCGAGCTTCCCCCAATTGAAGGTGAGGCCGTAGTTCGCGCCCGCCTTCTCCACTGCCTTCATGTACTGCTCAGCGTGTCCGGATGCGCTCGCGACGATGAGCGTGTCGTCCGCGTACACCAACTCGTCCACCAGTCCTGCCAGGTCACCGAGGCTGTTCTTTGCGTCGTGCAGGAGCACCGTCATGACCATCCCGAAGAGGAAAGGCGATAACGGGCATCCCTGGCAAATGCCCGCTCCTTGCTCTCGCGACGCCGAAATCTGCCCGCACTCTTTCACCGCGAAGCTCCTGGCAGAATAGATGGCGCTCACGGCGGCCAGCACCTCCCGCGGCAGGCCGAACCGGCGCAGCGCTTCGAGGAGAGCATCTGGCATCACGCTGTCGAACGCCTTGGCCCAGTCCAGCGCGAGCAGCACCAGCGGGGACCCCTGCAACGCGCAGGATTCCTCCAAGAGGCGCCGCGCTAAGAATATGGCATCTGCCGTCCCGTGCCCAGACTTGAAGCCGAACTGAGTCTGCCAGATCCTGGCCTCCGCGCCGGCGTCCTTCAACCGGCGCAGGATGATCATGGCGTACATCTTATATCCGGCTTGCAACAGACAGATAGGCCGGTAGTTTGAACATTGAGACACGTCCCCCTTTTTGAAGATAGCAGTTACGAAGGCTTCGTGCCAGGCGTCCGGGACGCAGCCGTCTCTCCAGCACTTCTGACACAGGGCTAGCGCCCATTCCCTCCCCGGCCCCGCGTGCATGCAGATAGCCTTCCACAGTTCCCGGGGACGCCGTCATGGCCACAAGCCTTGCCCCATCGCATGCGTCGCGCTGCATCGATGATCTCCTCCTCTGTGATGTCACCGGTCTGGACTTCCAGCTCCGGGCCAATCGGGGCAGGTGCCATCGGCGTCGTAGCACGTGGGGCCCATTGAACATCGCACAGGTAGTCGGCCATCGCGTCGGCTCTCCTATCTGATTGCACCACTTCGCCGTCCATCCCGCGTAGGCGCCCATGCCGCGCAGGAGCGAAGCCTCTTCTGAGTTTGCGGACCTGGTCCCAGTCGCCCGTCTCAAGCAAGTTGTTGAGCCAGATCGACCTGTCGTTCTTCACCGACCGCTTCACCTCCACATGCAGACGATGCTCCTCGTCTGTCCGCCCAGAGCGGCGGGCGCCAGTGTCCTGCGAGTCTCCCGAATTCCGGCTGCAGACATATGCAACCGTCGCTCCGTCATCGCCCCCTTATAACGTATCCTAAACTATTTGCGCCCCGCTTTTGCGCAGGGGTTGGGTACGTCGCCAGGGTATTTTTTTATTTTTTCCCAACCCTCCTGCGTTGGGTACTCGTTTTGAATAGAGCACTGTGGTCTCCACTCCTCCCGCCCCCTCTCCTCCTCTCTTCGTTCCTGCTTTCCTCTCTTATTCAGATTAGACCTCGCCATCCCTGGGGGGCTGCGATCTGTGAAACTGTCGCCACTTTCGAGGGCTGCTGGGGGGCCCAGCGGAGTGACGCCTACGGGGATTCAGATTAGACCTCGCCATCCCTGGGGGGCTGCGATCTGTGAAACTGTCGCCACTTTCGAGGCCTGCTGGGGGGCCCAGCGGAGTGACGCCCTACGGGGATTCAGATTAGACCTCGCCATCCCTGGGGGGCTGCGATCTGTGAAACTGTCGCCACTTTCGAGGCTGCTTGGGGGCCCAGCGGAGTGACGCCCTACGGGGATTCAGATTAGACCTCGCCATCCCTGGGGGGCTGCGATCTGTGAAACTGTCGCCACTTTCGAGGCTGCTGGGGGGCCCAGCGGAGTGACGCCCTACGGGGATTCAGATTAGACCTCGCCATCCCTGGGGGGCTGCGATCTGTGAAACTGTCGCCACTTTCGAGGGCTGCTGGGGGGCCCAGCGGAGTGACGCCCTACGGGGATTCAGATTAGACCTCGCCATTCCTGGGGGGCTGCGATCTGTGAAACTGTCGCCACTTTCGAGGGCTGCTGGGGGGCCCAGCGGAGTGACGCCCTACGGGGATTCAGATTAGACCTCGCCATTCCTGGGGGGCTGCGATCTGTGAAACTGTCGCCACTTTCGAAGGCTGCGTGGGGGGCCCAGCGGAGTGACGCCCTACGGGGGTTCAGATTAGACCTCGCCATCCCTGGGGGGCTGCGATCTGTGAAACTGTCGCCACTTTCGAAGGCTGCTTGGGGGGCCAGCGGAGTGACGCCCTACGGGGACTCAGATTAGACCTCGCCATCCCTGGGGGGCTGCGATCTGTGAAACTGTCGCCACTTTCGAGGGCTGCTGTGGGGCCCACGAAACTGTCGCCACTTTCGAGACCTGCTGCGGGGTCCAGCATAGTGACGTCCTACGCGGACGCAGATTGGACCCGTCATTCTACTTCGATTATCCCGCATCTGCGATCGACTGTATGTGTGCGAGGAACTAGACATGGAGTGGTCTGGCACTGACTGACGTCAAATCGTTGTGTGCCAGTGTCTCCTGGGGTGTTGCCTGATGTGGATGCAGCTCGTCGGCGCTGCGACTCGAGCTGGCGGTCGTCTTTCGGACCCGCAGAAACATTATTTGCTGAGCTCGATGAGCTAGGGGAACTACAGGAAAGAAGTGCAGGAAACGGAGGCCTGTCATGCACTCGCCGATACCTCGTTGCTCTGTCATCGTCTTTGCTGTTGCATGATCCTTATCTGGCCTGCCGGCGCCGCGGCTCGAGCTGGCGGTCGCCCTTCGGGCCCGCGGGAACATCTTCTGAGACAAGTGGACGCCGCCGCCTTACTTGCAGGCAGCGCATTGCATTCGCGGACAGCAGCATGGCAGACCGCAGTGAGATCCTCAGTCGCGCGGCGTTGCCAAGCCTGGTGGAGACGCGCGCGATCGACCTGAAGTCCCAATCGCGCGTGCACTGTACCTGCGTGGCGTTCAGGCACGCGCGTGATGCTGCTCGCTCCGCGTTCAACCAGTACGTCGCCAGTGCAACTTTGGACGATGGACAACCGATTGATGATGCGCGACCCCGGCCTTGAGTTTCTTTCCCGCGGGCCGCCCGCAGACCTGGCGGCGCGCCTGCGAGCGTTCAGCTCCCGCGCTGAAATGTGCGGGAAGGAGGCGGAGAAGCTAGCGGGCGAGCTACGCCTCGCTCGTTCCTTGCACTCTAAACAAGTTTTATCATGTGGAACTCTGCGACGACATGGCGCAGGCAGCGCTGCGGGTTTAGCTCGCACTTGAAAAACGCGGCAGTCTTCTGTCTCCTCCCGCCACTTTCATCGTCGTCCTATTCCCCGCCTCACCTTCTCCATGCATGCTGCTGCTTCCGCGATGGCCTGTCGCCCCCCCCCGCCCTCCATTCCATCCCTCTCCTACCCCTCGTTCCCGTGCCCGTTCTTCTTCGATCCTGGGGCCTCAATCCTCGTTCTTTCGATCGTCGTCCTGTGAATCGTGCAACGCATGCGCATCCTATGTAGCTTGCATAGCAAATCGCCGCGTCTACACTGTCGCTGTTCCTGCTAATGTTGGCATAGTCCTCTTGCCATTTGATGCGCGTGGGTTGGGTACGTCGCAGGGTAATTTTGTTTTTTGTTTTTTTTCTCACCCGACCATCCTGTGGTGCTTGGTCCTCGTTTTGAAGAGACAGCGCTCCGCGTTCACTCCTTCCTTCCTTCCTCCCGCTGCCCCCTCCCTCGTCGCCGCACCCATGTCAGCACACCCCGCACACGCTTCGTGGCCCCATAGGGAGCCCCACCGAAGGCCCCAGTGGCTGCGTTGGCATGGCGGCGCCGCGCCCATTTCGGCACACCCCTCACACGTTTCGTGGCCCCATAGGGAGCTCCACCGAAGGCCCCAGAGGCTGCGTTGGCATGGCGGCGCCGCAGCCATTCCGGCACACCCCTCACACGTTTCGTGGCCCCATAGGGAGCTCCACCGAAGGCCCCAGTGGCTGCGTTGGCATGGCGGCGCCGCGCCCATTTCGGCATACCCCTCTCACGCTTCGTGGCCTCATAGGGAGCTCCACCGAAGGCCCCAATGGCTGCGTTGGCATGGCGGCGCCGCACCCATTTCGGCACACCCCTCACACGCTTCGTGGCCCCTATAGGGAGCTCCACCGAAGGCCCCAGTGGCTGCGTTGGCATGCGGCGCCGCACCCATTTCGGCACACCCCTCACACGTTTCGTGGCCCCACAGGGAGCTCCACCGAAGGCCCCAGTGCTGCGTCCGCATGCGTCGCCGCACCCATTTCGGCATACCCCTCACACGTTTCGTGGCCCCATAGGGAGCTCCACCGAAGGCCCCAGTGGCTGCGTTCGCATGGCGGCGCCGCACCCATTTCGGCACACCCCTCACACGTTTCGTGGCCCCATAGGGAGCTCCACCGAAGGCCCCAGTGGCTGCGTTGGCATGGCGGCGCCGCACCCATTTCGGCACACCCCTCACACGTTTCGTGGCCCCATAGGGAGCTCCACCGAAGGCCCCAGTGGCTGCGTTGGCATGGCGGCGCCGCACCCATTTCGGCACACCCCTCACACGTTTCGTGGCCCCATAGGGAGCTCCACCGAAGGCCCCAGTGGCTGCGTTGGCATGGCGGCGCCGCACCCATTTCGGCACACCCCTCACACGTTTCGTGGCCCCATAGGGAGCTCCACCGAAGGCCCCAGTGCTACCGCCCTCATGCGTCCCGTACGCCCAGGACAGCGTTTCGTGGCACGCTTTTCGTGGTCCATAAGGAACCCCACCGAAAGCGGCACCCACAAAGCGTTATGCACAATTGCATATGGTTGGGTCCTTCGCTCGGATAATTTTGTTTAAGAAAAGTAGAAAGAATTCGCAAGAGCGCGCAAACAATTTTGTGGTGAAAATTCGCGTTGCGGGACCTTGTGTTTTATTATGTTTTCTGGATACTCGGCTTTGGAACCTTTGAAAATCCGAAAGTGCTTGAAGGGTTTCGGCTCGCGCACGCGGCAACGTCCGCGTGTGCACTTCGCTACATTTTTTGTGAGGGGTTCTCGAAACATGCGGATTTTTGATAAACGGGTGTTCGCGCATAGGTTTTCTTCAGAGGATGGCGGGGGTGCGGGTACCGGCAGGGCGGGGATGGTTCACATTTAGGATGGGCGATGGGGCAAAATCATACGTACATTGCGCATCCCCAGGGGGGGTGATAAATCCGGCATCGGGAGGGTGGTGGAGTTTTTCTTTTCTTAGAAATCAATATGGTGCGATCTATGTTGTGCAATCTAGGTGGCGACAAGACGGCGACGGGGCGGCGACGTCGAGCACGGAACCGCCAGACCGCCAGCCATGCCAAGATGACGGGCGGCGACGAGGCGGCGACGGGGCGGCGACGGCGAGCGCGGAATCGCCAGACCGTCAGCCAGGCACAGACGCGACGGGCGGCGACACGGCGGCGACTGGTCTGCGACCGCGAGCACGGAACCGCCAGACCGCCAGCCAGGCTCATTTCATTAGAAAAAGAAATCAGATACCCTAAGTGGAAGCACTGTTTTGGGAATGCGTGCATGTCTCTCTCCCTCTATATATATATATATATATAGAAAGAATAAACATGTGCATCTATGTATCCTTCTCCTTTCTCTTCATGTTTACCTCTCTGCGCCTCTCTATGTCTGCATCCCTGTCCATTCAATACTCTCTCGCACTCATCCTCTCTTCCTATCCCCCTTCGTCCCTGCCTATGTCCCCGTCTCCGTCCCCGTCTCCATCTTTGTTTCCGAGTCCGTTCCTTTCTCCATCTCTGGCCGTTGAGCCCAGTCCCTCCACCTCTTCCTCTCTTCCTTTCGCACTCTTATCTTGCTCTCTGTGTCTCTCGCTCTCTCTCTCTCTCTCTTTCTCTCTCTCTCTCTCTCCGTATCTTTCACTCGTCATTTTTTTTTCTCTCGCTCCCTCCCCCCGTTTCTCCGCGCTCAAGTCTCTAGGCCTCCCATCCTCAACCCATTCCTCCCCATCAACAGCACTATCACCGTCGCCATCACCACCATCACCACCGTCATCAACATCGTCAGATCGTATGGTCATCGTCATCATCATCGTCATCGTCATCGTCATCGTCATTATCGTCCCTCTCTCCCTGCCTCCCTCCTCCCTCCGCGCTCGAGCCAGCTTCTTGCACTGCCCTCGACGACCCGATCGGCCGCACCCCGCCCGCCCGGGTCTCGCACAAGCCAATGGGCCACCGCGGCGAGGCGCCCCCCCGGCCCCGTCTCTTGGCGGCGCGGCGTGTGTGTGTGTGTGTGTGTGTGTGTGTGTGTGTGTGTGTGTGTGTGTGTGTGTGTGTGTGTGTGTGTGTGTGTCTGTCTGTGTGTCTGTGTGTGTGTCTGTGTGTGTCTGTCTGTGTGTCTGTGTCTGTGTGTGTGCGTGTGTCCCTCACTGGCCGCCCTGTCTGCAGGGCTGCTTTCCCCCCTAGTTTCAGCTCAGTGCAGCTCAGTGCAGCTCAGTGCCGACGCTGGTTCCCCCTCCTCGGCGCTTCCCCTGCCGCAGCTGGCGACTCGCCTGAGTGGGCCCGGCTTCCTCCTCCCCTGTCGCGCCGGGGCTCCTCCTCCCTCGTGCATCGCGGCCTTAATTTGCATACAGCGTGTCCCCTGTTGCTTGCCCGCCGGAGCAGTCGCCCTCCGCCCAGCCGCCGACGCAAAGAGTATATGTGTGTGCGTGTGTGTGTGCGCGCGCTCCCCCCGCGGTGTCGCGCGACGTCCTGTTGGAAGTCCAGCGCCGGGTCAGCGTGTCCCCTCCCCGCCATCCCCGACTAGACGTTCGAGTTGCCCTTCGC
>CAUYUJ010016020.1:248579-279221 GCA_963575745.1 Prorocentrum cordatum | reverse complement strand
TCCGAGATTTCCTCACAACCTGGGATCCTGAAGCTTGATGTGTCCAACACCACAGATGGGGTAAGGTTTTCAAGACTGGGGGCCTTCGCTTGAGACTTGATTGAAGTGAGAAGAACCACAAGCCTGAATGCACGTAATAGCTGCATGGAAGAAGGGCGGGGGTTATTCAGATTTCCTCGAAGGTCTGGGCAATCCATGCATTATCGTGCAGGAGTTACGCAGATGGGGTGGTTTTTCCCCCACGAGGATCTCGCTCGACATGTCGTTGATCTCTATGATCACACCTGTTCGCACTTCTCATGGTCCGCTAGAAGGGTTTCATGTATTTCCTTTTCACAATGAGTCTCTCGCTTCTATTTCAGGCCCATCGGCTCTTTTTCTTTTCAAGCGGTGCTTCCTGTAGTGAAAAGAAGGGCGTATAACAATTTATATGAGAAGGGCACTTTGGGCGGGAGGATGTACTGCGGCATCGTTGATGCAGGTTGTGTGTACTCGAGTCCTTTTCCCCCTCTTCCTCCTCCTCCCTCGTCCTCCTTCCCCAAGCTCCTTCTCCGAGCTCCTCCCTCGTCCTCGTCCTCCTGCTCCTCCACTGACATCCTCCTGCCGGCGGGATGAACTCACGACGGAAGGTCTGCGGTAAGTTCCAGTCTTTGGGTGCTTTTGCAGGGCCGAGGTGCAGGCAAACAGCGACTCTGGATGAAAAGCGGGTCCCCAGGAAGAGGTCTGGACTTTTGGGGAGCCACGCTGCGAACAAGTCACGACGTCGGGTGTCTGAGCCCCGCTCCTCCTCTGCTATTACTCAGTGGACTTGCTGCTTGCTGCTGGTGCACGGTGCGATCCGCTATGTTGTGCTGCAGGTGCGTGTTGCGGTTTGGTCTGGTAAATGTCATTGCTTTGGTTGCGGTTCTCCGTCGACTGCTGCTTGTCGTGATGCTAGCGCGTGCCATGTTCCTCACTTGCGCACCATGCTCTTACGTAGCGGGTGGATGAGCGAGTAACGATATAATGATAAGCTTCTCTGTTATCGGGGATGCCTTTCCCAGGGCGGCTCGAACGTTTACCGCCCCGTGTGCCGCTGTGGGATAGCCGTCCCCGATGTGGAATCGTTTATTCCAGAGACGTACATCATTCCGCCGACCGACAGAATAGGATATGTGAGGCTTCCGATGTCGTATGTGTTGTTTGCCGCTTCCCATCGCACTGCCTGTGTGTCGGAGATTGCGCGGTAGGGCCGAAGTGAAGTGGAGTCGCCCAGGCGGGAAACCAGATTCGGTTTCGGCTCGTGTCGTACGTGCGGGCGAAGAGCAGCAGCGCGAGTTCTTGCAGTGTATGGTCCAGCTCACGCCGAGGGTGGATCCGCGCGCCAGGGATTATTCTTTGGTTGTCCAGTGGTTGTTGTCCTGGTGGTGGGCGCGATGGTTGTCACGATGGTTGTCGCGATGCTTCTCCCGATGGTTGTCGTGATTATTGTCCCGATGGTTGTCCCGATGCTTGTCCCGATGGTTGTCCCTATGGTTGCCCTGATGGTCGTTTCGATTGGCTTCCCGATGGTAGTTCCGATGTCTGTCCCGCCGGTTGTCCCGATGATTGTCTCGATGACTGTTCCGATTGTTGTCCTGGTTGTTGTCGCGACGGTTGTTCCGATGGTTGTCCTGATGGTTTTCTTGGTTTCCCAATGGTTGTCCCCACGTTTGTCCGGCTAGGTGTCCCGATGGTGTTCCCGACGGTTGTCTTGTGGTTGTCCCACGTTTGTCCCGTTGTTGCCCAGTGGTTGTCCAGGTGGTTGTTCCGTGGTTGTTGCGAGGTTGTTTCGCGCTTGCTCTTCGTCCCGTGGTTGTCCCGTAGTTGTCTCGTGGTGGTCACGTTGTTGAAGATTGGTGCGTAGTGAGACCGGTACATCGTAGTACCCGTACGTTGACAGTGGTTATGATCTATCTCTATATGTATATCTGCATACAATAATGTGGATATTGGAAATGATACAGGAAATGATACAGTGAGACATACGGTCAGTCTGACCGATGTAAGAGAATTTGTGACATCGATTGTTGGTGAATTTGGCGGGTAGGGGTACCGATCGGTGCGCAGCAGTATCGATAGATAAACATGACGAGATCGTGTGCAGGTTGCGAACCAGATCTGGTGTCAATCGCAAACCGAAAGCTGCACGGATCCCCCCAACCTTACACCTCCGTATTTCCAGGGGTACAACGCCTCTTCCCTCCTGCTCCTCCTCCTCCTCCTCCTCCTTTTACTCTTGGGCATGCTGTCGGGGTCACAGCTCCGTATCGTCAGCACGCGCGGGCGGGCCGCCCGCGCGATCGGGGCAGCGAGACGACCCCGACGAAGCCCAGGATTCCAGCAGGACCACCAGGACCAGGAGGACGGGGTAGCACGGGGGGTCGAGGCTCACGGGGCAGCGGCTTCGACCTGGTCCAGCTTCGGCGGGGAGGCCGAGGAGGCCGAGGAGCTCAAACTTCATCTCGAACCTCTGCTGGAGACGGGACGGGCGTCACTCCTCTTCCTCCTTGCCCCCCCCCGCTCCCCCGCCCCCCGTCCGTCTAGAGCCGCAGCAATTGATGCGTGCAGGGTGTTTGTGCCGTATCCCGTTCATGCTCCTCCCTCTTTCCCTGCAGTCTCTCCCTCCCCCTCTCTCTCTGTATATACAAGTGGCACGTGTGTGCCCAGGCTCATACAACAAGCTGAAGGGGCGTTTGAAGCAGGAGTGACATGCAACAGCGAAGTCGCACTCGAGCGCAAGTGGGGTTGCCACACATTGCGATGTGTGTACCAGGGCCCCCCAGGAAGCCTCAGGAGGCCCGACTTGGATACCAGAAGAGGCTCCAGGAGGCCCCAGGATTGTGAGTGTTGTGTATGTGTGTGTGATGTGTGCTTTGTATGGTGCGTGCTTTTTGTGTGTTGTCGGTGTTGTGTGTGTGTATGTTATGTTTGTCTAGCGTGTGATGTGTTGGGCGTGATTTGTGTCTCTGTGCGTGCATGTAGTTCTGAAGCCCCAGGAGGCCCCAGGCGGCCTCAGCAGGCCCAGGAGAACTCCAGGAGGCTCCGAGGCGGGGTCTGGGGTACCAGAAGGTCCAGAAAGCCCCAGGAGGCCCCAGGAGGTTCCAGGAGGCCCTCAGGAGGCTCCGAGGAGGGGTCTGGGGCTCGATTTTGGGAGGATGTCTCAGGCGAATCCGCCATTCTCTGAGAATCGGGGTCAACATTATTGAAATTACCATGTGTTTTGAAGGTTTTATGTTAACATGTTGAAATTCCCATGTGTTTTTGGACCTCTCCTTCACGATCTGCGTGAGGGGTGCCACCGATTTTCAAAATTTCGAGGATGTCCCGAGCGAAACGGCCAGAACAATCAAAGACGGACGCACGCACGGACGCATTAATCCCCTCTGAGCTCTACTCCCTCGGAGAGGTGCGTATGAGAATATATATGTATATATCCCCCCTATTCACTATCTATGTTTTTTGATGTTGTTTTGATGTTTCGTTTTTCTCTTTTTCTCTCTCTCTCTCTCTCTCTCTTTCTCGCCCCGCTCCCCTCTCTCTCGTTTGCTTGTTCTCTCTCTCTCTGGCTGTATGTATTGTATACACGTTTCTACGTTTGTATGTCTATTTCTGTGCCTATATAGATATTTGTGTATATGTATATGTATACATGTATTCAGATGTACATTTATGTACATTTTAATATACAGCGACACCCCATATCGCTCTAAGCACGAAGCCGCATACTCGGTCGCTTCACGGAGCTGCACAGGCGCTTTCCAAACTTTATGTTGTTCTTGCGCAGCCACTTCCTTAGCTTGTGATCCTGGCTGGCGGACGGCTTACTACAGGCATCAGTCGTAATGATTCTTGTTTCAAGGGGTCTTTACGGAGGTAGGATTCTTGTATGATGCATCTTTACTAGAAGCTCCTCACCAGAAGGGGTCCTTATCCAGTATCCCTTATTTGAGGCAGCATGCTTCATGATCCCATGCTAAGGCATCCGGGCGAAGGAGTCGTTACCCAAAGACTTTCCCACAGACTGAGTACCAAGGGCTCCGTGCTGAAGGAGCGGGCCCTCGGTGACGCGGAACGCCGTGTAGGTTTGTTTTGTTGGTCTTGTCTGCTCTGGGAAGCATCGAAGCAGTGTTCTGTCGGGGAAGTATCGAGGCAGTGCCTTTTTTGGGGGGGTGGGGGGGGGGAGGGCTCCTTGGTTCTGGAAGTTCAAGTTCTCACCGCGGCCTCCCCCCAGCACCCCTCCTGTGCGCTTCCAGAGCCACAAGAGCCACACAGAAACAGTGTTGGGCGCCCTCGGCGCAACGACACGCGGTGCATGCTTGTTTTTGGACGGTCGAGGAGGTAGCGAAGCACTGTGCACGCTTGTTGTTAGGGGGAGGGGAGGGTCGCGGCGACACTTGGGCTCCCCAGCATCGCGCTTCGCTGTTCTCCAGACCGGAACAGACGAGCAAAGCAAACATACACAGCGTTTCGTGTCACGGAGGGCCCGCTCCTTCAGTAAGGGGCCTTTGGTATTATTTGTTCTGTCTAAAGGATCCCTTTAGTCAGGACTCCTTCGCCAGGGTGCATGTCATATGTGATCGTCAGTAGGGTATCATGTAGGAAGGGGTACTGAGTAAGGACACCTTCTGTTCAGGAGTTTCTAGGAAGGAAACCTTTTATTGAGGGATCGTTCGTAATATCCCTTGAGAGGAAGACTCCCTAGGAGAGAGTCCTGTAGTAAGCCGTTCGTCGGCGAGGATCACAAGCTAAGGGCGAAACGATTGTGCAGCTTCGCGAAGCGACCGGTTATGCGAGCGTGTTGGAGGGTTGCTTGGGGGGACCACCAAGCATATGTATGTATACACACCTATACGACCAACCTTCGGGTGATAAGGAGGTTGTGGGGGGGGAGAGGGGGGGGAACCAACATCTGACTCAATCGATCTCACTATCGATCTCACTCAATGGGACACTACGGGACACCACGGGACACCTCGGGACACCACGGGTCACCACGGGACACCTCGGGGCACCACATCGATCTCAGTATCGATCTCACTATCGATCTCACTCAACGGGACACCACGGGACACCACGGGGCACCTGTCGATCTCACTATCGATCTCACTCAACGGGACACTACGGGACACCACGGGACACCTCGGGGCACCTCATCGATCTCAGTATCGATCTCACTATCGATCTCACGATCGATCTCACTCAACGGGACACCACGGGACCACAGGACACCACGGGACACCAGCGGGACACCAGCGGGACACCGCGCGGCACCGGCCGCCGGAGGAGCAACATTTGGCTGGGCCGCGGCCCAGCTACAGGAGGGTTTCGGGACACCAGCGGGACACTGGCGGAACACCGTGCGGCACCTGCCGCCAGAGGAGCAACATTTGGTCCGGCCGCGGCCCAGCCACAGAAGGATTTCTTCTCGCCCGCCCACGCAGCTTCGCCTCGCCCGCACGCACGCACGGCACGCACGACACGAACCCGAAACCGAAATCGATTTCCCTGTAGGGGGGGTCTCCATTTCACGTCGGACTCACCCCCCAACTTCCGAGATGTATATCTGTACACACACCACGCGCGCCCTTCGCGCGCGCTGAGGTTCTAGCCGCGCCCACGCCACTCACATCATACATTGCGAATGTCCAAGTGTCAAATGCAAAGGACATTATTGTAAATTTTTGTCGCCTGATGCTCACCCCATACCTACAATCCATCTCGCGACCCCATATACATGTACCTATCCGACCACCCTTCGGGTGATTAGGAGGTTCGGGGGGGGGGAGGAACCAACGGCTCATTCGATCGGACTCACTATCGATCTCACTTTCGATCTCACTATCGGTCTCGCTCGATCGATCTCACTCGATCGATCTCACAATCGATCTCACTCGATCTATTTCGTTCGATCGATCTCACAATCGATCTGACTATCGATCTCACAATCGATCTCACTATCGATCTCACGATCGATCTCACATTCGGTCTCACTATCGATCTAATTATCGATATCACAATCGATCTCACAAACAACATCATCATCAACATCATCGTCATCAACGTCATAACATCATCATCATCATCGGGACCATCATCATCATCACCACCTCATCACCATCATCATCAACATCAGCATCATCACCATGATGATCATCATCATCATCATCGGGACACCACCATCGTCACCATCATCATCATCATCATCATCATCATCATCATCAACATCGTCCTCATCGGGACACCATCATCATTATCAGCATCGGAACAACACCATCATCATCATCACCTCATCATCATCATGAACAACATCATCAACATCATCATTGGGACACCATCATCATCAGCAACATCATCATCATCAACCTTATCATCATCGGGACACCATCATCATCGTCACCATCATCATCATCACCATCATCATCATCATCGGGACACCAGCATCATCATCAACATCAGCATCATCATCATCAACATCGTTACCGGGACACCATCATCAAAATCATCATCATCATCATCATCATCATCATCATCATCATCATCATCGGGACACCATCATCGTCATCATCATCATCATCAACAGCATCATCATCGGGACACCACCATCGTCATGACCATCATCATCATCATCATCAACAGCATCATCATCAACCTCATCATCACCATCATCATCGGGACACCATCATCATCATGATCATCATCATCAACATCAACATCATCTCATCATCTTATCATCATCATCATGATCATCATCACCATCATCATCATCGGGACACCATCATCATCAGCACCATCAGCATCCTCAACATCATCATCATCATCGGGGCACCATCATCATCACCACAAAGGCCATCATCATCATCATCATCATCATCATCATCATCCTGATCACCATCATCATCAACATCGTCAGCATCATCATCATCATCATCATCATCACCAGGACACCATCATCATCACCACCATCACCATCATCATCCACATCATCGACATCATCATCATCACCAACAGCATCATCATCATCATCATCATCATCACCATCACCATCATCATCATCATCATCATCATCATCATCATCATCATCATCATCATCATCATCATCATCATCATCATCGGGACACCGACGGGACACCCGCGGGACACCTGCGGGACACCGCGCGGCACCGGACGCCGGAAGGAAATCATTTGGTCCGGCCGCGCCTCAGCCGGAGGCGGGACACCGGCGGGACACCGCGCGGCACGGGTTGCCGGAAGGGAATCATTTTGTCCAGACGCGCCTCAGCCACAGAGGCCGCCCAAGACGGCCCGAGAGGCCTCCAAGAGCACCCCCAAAAGGGCCCGAAGAGGCAAAAATCGTCCCATTCCCTTCGGGAAACGTACGACTTTAGCATAGACGGTTTTTCGGCCCTCACGGCGTCGAAGACGGCCCAAGAAGCCCCCAATATTGCCCCAAGACAGCCCACGAGGCCCCCAAGAGGGCCCAAAGACGGCCCAGGAGAGTCCCAAGACGGCCCAAGAGGCGCCCAAAACAGGCCAAGACGGCAACAAGAGGGGCCCACGGGTGCGCTTTCCATCCGGCCCCCTCGGGCTTCAGAGACAGTTCCACGAGGAACGGTTCCCTGGGGCGCAATTCAGCAGCATGCCAGGGGAGCCCCAAGAAGGGCCCAACAGGGGGAACCCGAACTCACACGTCGACCCTGCCCTGAAGACGGCCCCCCTAACAGACAGCAGGGCCCCGAGAGATTTCCAATTTGCCCCCCAGGAGCACCCGAGGGGCCCCCCAAACACCACCCAGAAGCATCTGGAGACTCCCATGCAGGCTCCAAACTCGACCAAAGACTTCCGAGAGGCGTCCCACGAGACACCACACAAATTGTCAAAGAGGCCTCCAGCCTACGACCAAGCGCGGCGGCGGGTTAGGCCAAATGCCAGTGGGCATACACATATACACATGGATATATATATATATATAGACATACATATACATACATATACATGCATACATGTACCGGAGGTGAGGGGGTGAGATCGAACGAAGTGGAACGGAGAGCCCCCCTACCGGGAAATCGGTTTCGGTTTCGTGTTCGTACGTGCCGTGCGTGCGGGCGAGGCGAAGCTGCGTGGGCGGGCGAGAAGAAAGTCTCCTGTGGCCATCTTGGGGCTATCTTGGGCGTCTTGGAGCGATCGTTCGGCGATTGGGGGCCCTTGTGTGCCATCTTGGGGCAATCTTGGGCCCTCCTGTCCTGTTTTGGAACGATCCGGGCGCTCCAAAAGTCGCCCTGGCGCCCAATCCCCCACACTTGTGGTCGGGGGGCTGGCCCAGGCCCCCCCAGTCCCGGTCCCCCGCTATGTATATGTATGTATATGTATGTATATGTATATATATATACATATATAGATGTCAATGTATATATATATATATATATATATATATATATACCGTGATGTATCTACACATGCACACGTGTATGTCTACCTGTACAGAAGTATGTCCCTTTCTTCCCTCTCTCTCTATCTCTCTCTCTCACACTTTTTGCTCTCTCTATTGTTTGTCGGACCCTCGCGCGCCGAAGAGGCGAAGCGCAACAAGGATCTCACGGCGAGGCTGGCGTCCTGCAGCGAGGGTTGCCCTTAGAGATGTTTGACGAGGAGGAGGAGGAAGAGGAGGAGGAGGAGGAGCAGGAGGAGTAGGAGCAGGATGAGTTGGAGGATGATGATGATGAGGAGGAGGAGGATGAGAAGGAGTTAAAGGAGGAGGAGGAGAAGGAGGAGGAGGAGGAGGAAGAGGAGGAGGGACACGACGAGGGGGAGCGGGGGGGGGGAATGAGGAGGATGCCCAGACATGCTCGCGTCGTCACCTCGACGAACGACGCGATGGTGGGGTGCATCGCTTCTGCAGTCGACCTCCGACTCGCAACGCCCGAAGAGGGACGCCTGTAGAGGAAACAAAAGCGGCAGAAACATAAACTGTTGGCGGTCCGCGCTGATTCCTTGGATCTGCATTGGGACCCCCCGGCGCCTCTGGCCCCGCCTTGGCGCGTTCCGCGCGCCAGGCAGGGGGGGTCCAGTTCAGATGCAAGAAATCCGCGCGGACCGTCAACAGTTTATGTTTATGCAGCTTTTTGTTCCTCTGGAGGCGTCCCCCTTCGGGCGTTTCGAGTCGGAGATCGACTGCAGAATCGATTCACCCCACAATCGAGTCGTTCGTCGAGTTTGCGAAAAATGCGCCCACGGTGGGGGCGTTCGCAGTGGCAACGTGCTTGGCAGATTGAATCGTGGACGCGTTTGGCATGCGTATGTCGCGAGTTGTGTCCTCTGGTTCGCTGTTGCACGCGTTTGGCGTGTCTACTCTAAAGGAGGCTGGGGCAAAGGCGAGAGATATCGAGCTTTTGTCCGCGGCCGCTTGTCCTCAAGCGGCCGGCCGCCGACATATGACTGCGCCTCATTGCGAGGCACCCTACTCCCCATCGAGACCGAAAACATCTTCGCTTGACATGGCCCGTCGCTCCCGCGACGATATCCTGCTTCTGGGACTCTCGTTACGACAGTACAACAGAGTTGGATATGGGTTTCGCCTTAGGTGAAGCTGCTGGTTGGGCCTCCCAATCCCCTTCAAATTTGTAGCGGAGATGGCCTATGGTGGTCAGCTCTTGCTCTACTCCTCACCATCCACGGCGCTATCTGGTGGACTACTGACATCGTGGAGCGTCAGGGTGCAGTGGGTCTGCGCGGAGGAATGTACATAACTAGCGCAGAACCGCAAGGACACTTGCAGTGCTACTTCCCATGCATGGTAACATGCGATACGACGTCGTGCTGTTTCCACCCGCGCGCAGGCTAACGATAACACACCGCAACCCCCAGCCACGAACGTCCGATCACCTCCTAAGGAGCCACTGGATTGGTATTAATATCTTTGGCCTCCTGTGGGTCGCTATCGGATGTGCTGTGGGACGCATGCAGCGTGGCGGAGACGACTCGCGAACAACCGGCCCCCATTGGGACCCTGCCTGTAATCCATCTTTCCGCGAATTCGCTCGAGAAGCGCACGCTTGGATCAACGTGACCACGCGCACCGTGACCCCATCCCAGCAGGCCGCGGCACTACAGCGCGGTTTGGGAGGGCTCGCAAGGACCATGGCCATGGGAGTCCCCCCCGCAGTCATTAACTTTGGCGTGAATATTGATGACCGCCGCACCGATGACGTCACCTACATCATGTTCCTCGTCAGCACGAAGGTTGAAAATCTAGAGGAGGAGCGCCAACTCAACTCGGGAACACCTCTCATCGACTTTCGGGTCCATACGGGAGAACGGATCGACCAGACGTTAGCACGCTTTGAAACAGTCCGCTTCGAGGCCGAGACCGCAGGCTTCAATGCCCCCAACTTCCGAATCTTAGCAGTTATTCTGTACAGGGTTTTGGGAGTGGGTACGTCGCGTGCACAACATCTACTACGACCACCCAGCCACCAAATGCCAAGGACCCAGCAACAGTTTGATTTTCTACTAGAACGCATGAGGTCATATGCTCACATCGCCGAGCGACCCCCTGGCAACATTGGTGGTAGATTTAGCCACGGTCATCGCACCGAAACCTTTCATACTGATGCCAAAGCACTGCAACCTGCTACAAACGTCTAGAGCGATGATCCACAACCAACAGAAGCCACCACCTTATTAGCCCAGCATGGTGGCCAGTCTATGGGGTCGCAAGATTCCTGGGCTCGATACCAGAGGCCGTCGGCAACGGCGGCCCCTGCTCAAGCCACTGCCCTTGTAGGATCAGCGGGGCAGCCCGCCGAGTCTGACTTCGACTCTGGAACAGACGCCGGCACGTCATCAGATGACGGAACTGGTGCCCTAGATTATTCCGACATGCCTTCGTCTCTCACAGAAGAGCAACAGGCGCAATGGTTATTTCTAGGATGCCAGAAACACAAACGTCGTTGGAGACGCTTTATGAAGAAACCAGTTCGTAAGATACGACGTGCTATCCGACGGGCGTTCAAAACAAAGGGTATGGGTCGAGGCAAGGGTAAAGGCAAACGACGGCGACTACATGGCAGAGGTATGTTGGCATTCTGGCACCCCTTACTTGACCGCAATATGAAGAACTATTTCTGAGGGCAGGTAGAGGCCATAGGCGCACCTCAGGGAAAAGGTTAAGGGACGTCGGGGTATCCCGAAAAATGCCAACGGCAAAACCATGGAATGTGATATCTGCCATGGCACGCAACATATCCGTCGTGAGTGCCCCCAAGGCGATGGGGGAGGCAGGGGTCCGTCGATACATTTGGCGTAAACCGATTTGGACATGCAGTATGTCGATTGGGAGACGTTATTAGCCGAACCCGAAGACACCCCCACTTCCGTTGTCCACTTCATGGCCGCCATATATGTAAGTGCCAGCGTGTCCCTCGAGAGATGCGCCGGCGAGCTCTTCGAGGGGATCTACGTTGGCCACGGCGAGATCAAGCTGGTGGACTGGTAGGGCATTCCCGTTGCGGGGCAACCTGCGCAGATCGAGTTCGTCGGGGATTTCCACGCGCTCGCCGATTCGGACCGCGATTTGGCGGGGGCACCCGCGGACTCTGATGCTGCAGTGCCAGCGACAGATGAGGAGATGCAGTTCATGCTCCATCCGCAAGTCATTGGTAATCCGATATGCAGAAATTCGTGCGACGACGCCCCCCTGCGGGGAAGCCCGCGAAATCCTGGTGACCCTTCCGATCTCGGGCATAACGAAGACCATCACTTTATGTTCGTGACACATGACTGGTCTACGAGGCCGCCCAGTTTGGAGACCGATGATTCGCGAATATGACGACGAAGATGAGTGGGGGGCCGAGAGTCGTTGCCCGCAGCGTCACGGTCGGAGTTGCTCGCGTGGGCACTCGCGTGATCACTCTAGTGGCGCGCAGAGCCCACGCCCTTCTGACGCAGGGATCCCAAGGGCTCCACCGAGAAGGGGCCGCTCGCGAGGAAGCCCGCCTCAGGAAGAGGATCGGCCAGGTGGGCCCGAAGTCCCAGGCGCGCAGCGCCTCGACAGTTACGGAGATCATGGGCCGGCTCGCCAGTGCATTTCGCCAAGGGCCATGCAGCGCTGGCTCGACCAACGATGGGCCGAGCATTGCATCCGCCACTGGCACTCACATTGCAATGTTACGCGGGGTGATGATGGCGAGATTGTCCGTGCCAGCGGAGGCAGCGGTGCCGGGGCGGCCCCCGCGCTTGAAAATAGGGACCTAGGAAGGGCCATCATTCAGGACCGAGAAGATTACCGGTGCCTTGTCTGCACCTGTGAGCGTTTTGCAGGCCGCAGACCCGCGCGTCCGATGGGGCGACCATCAAGGAGCCCTAACTTTGAGAAAACACCGTGGGTCTGGTCTCATGGAGATGGTTTGGGTCGCAAGGTGGGCCCGACCAACCATCCTCCTGAAGAATGTTTGACCAAATCCGATTGCCGGCCGATCGCCGAGGCCGAGGCGAAACTGGTTGAGCGAAGTTGGCAGAACCTCGATAGCAATCACCGCCTCAAGAGATGCAATCGAGAATCTCATGAAAATGTGGCTGAGGCATCGCGCGCGGGGCAACCCGCTTCTCCCCATGGAGGTGCTGGCCCGCCGGAGGGCGATGCAGGGGCTGGCGACCCTGGCCTTGCTGAAGCAGTTGGCCCTGCAGTCGCTGCCCCTCATGACTCAGAGTGCGCCTGCGAGACTGAAAGCGACGATCAAACGGATATAGAAACAGGCGCTTCCAGGAATATTACAGCAGACATGGATCTTGCCCCAGGTATGACAGTTTCGTGCCATGGCAGGAGTGCGGGCTGGATATCCAGCATCGTGCGCAGAAGAGTTGACGCTGATCGATGCGATCTGGATTGCAAGCTTGGGGCCGATACCAAGCGCATGGCAAGGCGAGCCAGCAGCCCATGATGCGGGGGGCCCGCGGCATCATCAAATGCGGGGGCGCCCGAAGAAGAAGCCCCCAAAGAAGAAGTCCGAGAAGGATGTCGATCTATCCCCGACTCCGAGCGCGCCAAGGTCACCAACTCCTCCACCAGCTAAACACAGGAAATGGACCGGTTCAGCTGGCGCTGACCCTGGGCGCTACAAGTCGCAAAGATCTGTTGGGGAACTCGCTTGCAGACGGCGCTCCAGGGGGCCGGAAGTGGCCGCGGCAGCAGCGGCGTTCCATGGCAGCAGCGCGCCCGCGCCGAAGGACCCCGCATTCTTGCGCTGCCCGACTCGTGACAGGATCCATGGGGGAACTGGCTGGGAGCCGTCGCTGGGCGGCGCGTCCAGGGGAATCTCCTCGCAGCGCGACGCGGGCGATAAAGGTGCTGCAGACTCCCTCGGAAGCGCAGGGAGCTGCCCCCGCGATCGCTGGACGCCAATGCGACGACAGTCGCGAGAAAGGGAAGGCATCTGGGGGCGCTAGCTCATCTGCAGCGCCCGCCGCGGCTGCTCTTGCAAAGACACCTGCTGAACGAGTCGCTGCTCCCGCGGGGCAACCCGCCGCTGCGCTTGAACTGGCTGAAGGAAGCAGGCGGTTCTGGGAGACCCTGTTAACCGTTGACCAGATGATGGTCAACCCAGCTCACAGACCCTTTGCCGCTGGCGGTCTGACCGCTACAGGATGGCACAATGCAGCGTGGAGTGCCCCGCTACATGCGCTGATGCAGGTGCTCTTTCACGTCGGCGTGTCCGCAATGTTCTGTTGGGGGTGCCTGCTCTCAGCTACGAGTCCGAGGAGGCATACTTAGGTCAGGTACTGCATGAGGAGCATATCCGTGCGAAGCTCCCGAGCGAATCCGATGGGCGTTGCTGCTCGGAATGGCCTACCACGGCCGCGCGGCGCAAGCCTTTTTACCGCGACAAACAAGCTCTCCAACCTGTTGATCAGCTGCGTCACCTCGTACGGCGAGTTTGACGGCTGGGTGGGCCTCGGAGACCTGTTGAAAAATCTTGACGCTTCGCGTATCCCCACCAGTCTTTGTAGCTCGACCTCTCCGACGCCGCGCGGACGCCTGCTTGCGCTCGCAATCGGAAAGTGCCCCCCCCCCCCACCAGCCCATCCAGAAACGACCGGCAGGGGAGTTGGTGAATCAGAGGCGGCAGGGCGCATGTTGTCGCGCAGCGGTCTTCGAGAAAACAAGCATCGCAAATCGCTTCCCGCATTGAAGCTTAAGATGGGAATCGCTGCAAGCCACGATGGTGCTTCGATGAGGGGTGAGGGGTGTTTCGATGACTCGTAATGGCTGTTGCGCTGGTTTGTATATTAAACTCGCGTGCGCTCCGAAACTTGGAGGCAATTTGGGGCCCTTTTGGGATTCTCCTGGACCCCTCTTGGGGCTTCCTGGGGCTCTTTCTTGGGGCTCTCCTGAGGTCCTCTTAGGGCCTTCTTGGGGCGCCATCCTTGGGCTTTTCTGCGGTGCCTGAGGGGTCTCTCGGGGCTGTCTTGGGCCCTTTCGTTCCATCGGAGGCGGAAAAACGAGAAGGCAAAGCGCATTGTTTTCCTGAAGTTTTTGAAAGATTTTGGCTTGTTGGGGGGGTCTCTTCGGAGGCCTCGGAGGGCATTTGAAACCGTCCTGGGGCCGTCTTGCGGCCTCTTGGACGCGCGTCGGAGGCTATCTTGGCCCATCTACCGTTGCCTCGGGCCATCCTGGAGGACATCTTGCGCTCTTTGAGGCCCTCGTGGAGCCATCTTGGACCAGGGCCCTGCCACCTCGCGGGGTAGCCCGTCTAGACGCAGGGAGGGGGGGGGAGGTGAACCGCCCGAACAGGGAATGGCAGGAGGTCGGAAAAGGAAGCGCCCTAGATCACCTGCGCCCAGAGGGCTGGCGGGATTGGCCGGTAGAAGGACCGGGGCGCTGGCGCAATTGTCACCTGGGCGCCATCGACAGATGCTTCCGAGGCCAGCATTCGGCCTATCAGGTTCTGGCGGTGCTCGATTTCCGCGGAATGATCGACAACTCCGGCATGCAGAAGGACAGACTTCAGGTCAAGAAACTTAGATTCCGCGGGGGGCCCCGCCCGACTTACTTCCTGCGCCCCAGCAGTGGGCGCAGCGGCCCAGGCATCAGATGTCCAGAATCTTTGTGCTCGCTGGTAACATGCCTGAGCGAACCGGGGGCGCCGTGCTACTTCATCCACGGTGCGCAATGGGTGAACGTCCCGAACGTGCTACATGTCGGTCTGTCTTGCCGCAGTGAGGACAATTCCACAGGGAAAGGCAGGCAGATGATGCGCGGGTGCCCGTACTTACCAGGAGATGGGCGGGTCCAATCAGGCTTGCGAATGGAGTCGTGGCGCCGGGTGACCGTGGCAGGATTCCGCCAGGCCATATTGTTCAATTTATTGGCCTCAAGCCTAACAGTGTCCAGTGCAAATACGATCGAGCTGGACAGGTGTGGGCCAACAAATTGCATGTCAAAGGCAACCGGCGGGGTGACCTGCATGAGCCCACTCCTGTACCAAAGGAATAGTATGATTATCCATGCGATGCTTCAGCACTGAAAGGATGGATTGTACCGGGGACTCCCTGCAAGCTCAAGGTCCCTGTCTTGGCACCTGCGTCGGAGGTGGAACATGCCTCTGTCCTCATGATGCAAGAGGCATATCAAGCGGGGGCGCCCGCGGGAGGCTCGGATGGGTCATGGATCCAAGCTCGGCTTGCTGATATGTCTGGCATGGCGCCCAGCGGAGTCGCACCTAACGACGGGCTGTATGCTAACGACCCGTGGCGTACCCGGGCGCGACAGTTGCCGGTGCCTGCTGGGCCACCTGCCGCATTCGCACCCATGAGCAGGGCCGCGACCCCGTTCGGCACTCCACAGAGCGTTGGGAGTACTGACAGTCTGCAGGCCAGGCAGGCTCCACAGTCAGGATGAATCATCTGCTCGACGACGCCTTGCAAGCTACGTCGCCATTTGCATCTCCAAGTGCTTCTTCGGGGCAACCTGCCATTGCAGACCGGGAGTCTGCCCGGGAGGCTGCCCGGAAGGCCGAGGGCCTCATGGGGCAACAGCGGTGGGTGCATAGGCAGCTGCGTGAGGCTATGCAGAACATGCGGCGGGTCGGCATTGACCTCTCGGGCGCGAACTGGACCCCCCCGTGGGAATGCGTCCCAGATTCGAATCCATCACCTGATCATCCTAACAGATAGGGATGCATCCCAGCATTCTTTAGTCACCCGACGTACGGCCCAACGGCCGCGGAAAGGCCGGCTGCACCGCCCATGGATGCACTTATGTCCCCTGCCTGGTGCGCCCAGGAGACTGGCGCCCCGCGGGTTGGCATTCAGCCCGAGAACTTGTGCGCTCGGGCAACAGCTGATAATGTTTATCGGTCCCGCGCGCGGCGCTGGATGCGAACTTGGCATCCCAGGCCAGGTGCCCCACCGCGGGTACCTGGCGGCTCGCATGGGCCAGGGAGTTACTCATCGCGGCCCCAAGCTAGTGGCACCCGCGTCTATGGGAGAGCTGCGCCCCGAGATCTTGGTCATCCATGAAGCGCAGCAGGCCGACGACCTTTCAATGCAACTGGCTCGCCAACGCCGCAATCAGGAGCGACGGCTGCGCCGCGTGATGAATCGTGCGGGGGCGCCCGCTGCCCCTGCATCTGCGGGGCAACCTGCTATGAGCTTATGAGCAGCAGTTGCGATGGGATCAATGCCTGTGGCGCAGCAAATGGCGCCCGCAGTCCCACCGAGTCGGTTTGAGATGAGAGTCCACGCTTGAGCGACAGGCGCGTATCAGGCCATCGGCAACGCCACCAATCATCAATGATTGTAATTCTTTACGCTTCGCGTATCCCCACCAGCCCATCCCACAACAGCAACTCTTGCGAAGCATGCCGACAGTCGTGTTTTTCAGGCGTGTGTCCGCTTGCCCCCGCATATCTCCCCTGTTACTCCTTCCTCCCGCCCCCTTGCACATCCTCCTTGTGGGGGGAGCGGGGGAAGGGCGAGGCGGGGGAGGAGGGAGAGAAAGCGCTCCTCGTGGTTTGAGTCGTTAGGGGTTTCTCGTCCTGGTGTGAGTCGGTCGGGCCCTTCTTCCTGGTGTGAGTCGTTCGGGCTCTTCGTGGTGTGAGTCGTTCGGGCTCTTCGTCCTGGTGTGAGTCGTTCGGGCTTCTCGTGGTGTGAGTTGTTCGGGCCCCTCGTCCTGGTGTGAGTCGTTCGGGCCCCTCCTCCTGGTGTGACTCGTTCGGGCTCCTCGTGGTGTGAGTCGTTCGGGGCCCTCGTCGTGGTGTGAGTCGTTCGGGCTCCTCGTGGTGTGGGTCGTTCGGGCGCCTCGTCCTGGTGTGAGTCGTTCGGGCCCCTCCTTCTGGTGTGAGTCGTTCGGGCTGTTCGTGGTGTGAGTCGTTCGGGCCCCTCGTCCTGGTGTGAGTCGTTCGGGCCCCTCGTGGCGTGAGGCGTTCGGGCACCTCGCCCCCTTTTGGGGCGTCTTGGGGGCCTCTTGGCGGCCCCAGGGGCTTCTAGGAGCGTCTTGGGTGCCTTGGGGGAGCCTCTTCGGGCCTCTTGGGGGCCTCTTGGAGGCCGTTTGGGGCGTCTTGGGGGCCTCTTGGCGGCCCCCGGGGCTTCCAGGAGCGTCTTGGGTGCCTCGGGGGGCCTCTCGGGGCCTCTTGGAGACCTCTTGGGGGCCTCTTGGAGGCCTCTTGGGGGCCTCCTGGGGGCCTCTTGGGGCCATCTTGGGGCCTCTTGGTGCCTCCTGGGCGCTTCTTGGGGCCATCTTGGAGGGAATGGATCAAATAAGAGGGGGGCTTCAATGAGCGCTGCCCCCTCAGAAGGGCAAAATGAGCCCAAAACCTTCGTAACATCAATGAATTTGCCTTGAAGGAAGAGGGGGGCTTTCATGGGCGCTGCCCCCTCAGAAGGCCCAAATGGGGCCAACACCGTAGTACAATCAATGATTCTGGCTTCAAGGAAGAGGAGAGGGTTTTTTCTCCCTCCCCCCGTCGGGGCCAGAATCCTCGCGAGGGGTGTCGTTTTTTAGCCCTCCCAGGAGTCGAAAAAAGACCCCTCCAACGACCCGCGAAACCCCCTCTCCAGGTCCAGGGGTAGGGGGTAGGGGGAGGGGTAAACCCCTCCCCCAAGGGGAAGAAGGGGGGTTGAGAACAGAGAGGGCTCCCTAAACCACTCACGCCCAAATGGCTGGTGGGATTTTTCCGAATGTGCCATATGCTTGGCAGAGTTCGCATGCCGCAACAAGCTGTGGAGGCTTCAGCGTGGTCATATATTTCATGCGCAGTGGTGGGGTCGCGTGGCTCACGCGCGCGTGGATCGGCAGCTGGAGGGTGCACCAAGCGAGGCGCCATGCGCGATATGCAGGGGCGTAATTCGGCCTCGTCGCAGCTGCGTTTCGTGGCGCCCTTGCTGGGGGGTCAACATGCAGCGGATCGACATGGCGAAATATTCCGCGGGGCAAATGAACTCAGTGATCTCCGTGAAGAGCTGCATGGCGTCGCGGCGATGATGACAGGCGCTGCAGCTGCTGCATAGCCACCTGTTACATATGCGGGGCAACCGGCTTTATCGTCTTATGTTGGGCAGAATCCAACAGCTACTATGCCCGCCACTGATGTGCAAATGCCTCTGGTAGCCGAATCAGCAGATGCTGCAGGGGCGCCTGCCGAAACGACGCCAGCAGGGTTGCCTGCTAACGAGGCATGGCTGAGGCGTATCGAGAGATCCACTGACAGAAGCATGCACTGGCTTCGCGCGCCCGACGGCAGCGTGCCATATGGCCGCCCGGTGTGCGCTCGCAGAACCGAGAGCCCAGCGAGTGCGCGTAGCCGTGCCAGTGCTATATCTGCGCGTGACATGCTGCACGCGGTGCTGATGGTCAATGCAGATGGTCAGACAGCTGCGCGCGCCGACGAAGATACCTTTGAAAACGCGCACATCCCCACATGTATGACGAGTGCCTGCCGCTGTGGATCTTCCAGAAGCATCCCACCGCAGAAGAAGAAGCCAGGGGGTACATGGACGTGTTTACGTCTGACGAGGGCTCAGTGGGTGTCGGAGCATTGGCGCCGCAACGGCATGCTTGGCGCAACGCTGTCCGCAGTGCCGGGTATATGCGGAGAGCGACATGAGTTAGCCCTGGCAGCGATCCGTGGGGCCATGGTAGATGGTATGCTGACTATATTATTGGGCATCGACAGCAACATCAACATACTTGGTCTGGACACTGCACAGACATTCGAACGAGTTTCACGCTCCCACGGACACGACATCAAGAAACTGGATCTGGCAAAGAGGCCGTATGTGTCTGGAGTGGGGCATGGAGCCGAAATTTGCGACAAGTCGTTGCACTGCCAGGTTGCATGCGTGGAGAGGGGCGACTCTGCGGGGGAATCCGCTATCGCTAAGACAAATATTCAGCCAATGTGGCAGATGCATCTGGCGAGAACCTCCCTGCAATCCCGGATTGAGGGGGCATGTCGACCATGCGCGCTATCTGGATCCTTGAACAGGGACATGAGAAGATGATCATCCCAGGTACAGACATGCGCAGGCTCCTCGGTGAAGGCGCCAGGGTGCTGGACTTGATGCAGACGCCATCAGGCCACCTGGCGGTCAAGGTCGACGAGTGGGGTCGCACCAGAGGCCAATGGCTCAACGGCGTTTACTGTCACAGCCAGTCCTCCGTGCGAGGAGACACCCATGCTCATCGTGGAGGTCGCAGATGTGGAGCCGATAGCAGGACAGCCTGCGTCGGGCAATGCGGGGGCACCCGCTACTAGCGACGCCCGCGCATATATGATGTCCCAGGACACTGGGGGCATCAGTTTCTCCATCAATGAGGAGACGCTTTCCTGTGCGATCCAGTCTTTGGTGAACAACGCCCTAAAGACCTGGTATCGCAGGAATGCGACGTATGGGAATGCCCCTGCGCCTGCCGATCAGGACGTCGCCCTGCGCAACATGCAGGCGAAGGTTTACCGGGCTATCTATGGAGAGGGCAGCAAATCGGTGCCGCCCGACAGCGCTGCGGGGGCGCCTGCTGTAGTGAGCGACGCTGCCGACAAGTGTGACTTTTTCACTTCGAGGAGTGGTTCAGCGGCCCATGGCGCGGGCGTCTGGACGCCCCCATAGCTTGAAAATAGACGACGAGGGCAAACGCATGCCACGGCCACTCGCGCTTGCCCAGACAGGCCGAACGTTGAGGTGCTGTCTTCAGGCGCGGGGGCGCCGGCGTGCTTTTCCCAGGCGCCAGCTTTTCCCAGGCGCCGGCTGTGCGCGCCGGGGACAGCGGCGGACCCGGCTGCGTGGCTGCCGCAGAAAGAGAACGCTCATCTCATCATTATCGTTCTCGTGCCATTTTATCGAAGATCTACGGACAGCTTGCGCTGAAGTCCGAGCCCGAGGATGCATGTGTTATCGAATTCCCCACGCAGGACCTCACCTGGTAGGCAGTACTTGGGTGGCTTATTATCAGGGGATTCCCAACTGCTGTGGGCGGCGACGCCCGCTGACTGGCATGTGCGATTGCCCGGGAAGCGGGCGGGGCCGCATTATCAACGCATCCAGAATCTTATGGCCAAAGCTCGGGCTCTACGTGTGTCGACAGTACTTGTGGGGCCTCCAGGTTACTTCTGGAAGCGGGGCTCCTATGCGATATACTGCTGCAGATTTAGGCTTGCAGGTCATGCGTATGCGACGATGCCACTTCGGTATTTGACGAGCGGTTCATGCCTGCAGGCTGCGACCACCTATGCGCGCATTCCGACCAATTTGTGGAGGTGCACGCGCCTAGCTGCATGGGAACCCGCGCAATGTGCTGAGCATGAGTTGGACTGGTATGGCCGCGGCGCCCAGAGGACGGAATGGAAATCACGCAAGTGCCGTGCACCTAAGCGTCCACGCCAGAGTGGACAAGGGAGCTCGAACTCACGTTCAGTCTCCTAAGAATGGCCCTGAATGGGGCCATGTAGTCAGACGGGTGACGATGAATCTTGGCGACAATATTATTATACAAGACATTCAGATTCAAGATCAACCTATCGGGTACAATTACGATGCGCCTTTACCGCGCGGTGTGATGAATCTTTGTGTTCGATTGTGCTGGGAGACTCCGGCGCCAGTCCGGCTCGGAAGCGAGTGGCAGCGACCACCCCCCATGCGCCGCGTGCTGCGCTACTTGGACGCGTGCTTCGTTGGCGTTGTTATACAACAACCTAACTGCGGAACAACTGGACTGCCGTCCTATTTCATTCTGACGTCAATTACGACACGCGGCATGGACACCACAAGAAAGACCTCCCACACATCAAGTTTTGCGGAAGGGCTGCCGTGCGTCAAAATGACCTCCGACGGTTTTACCTGCGAGAACCGGCGGGTACTTGGGCGTGCGAAGTGCCACCATGGGTTGCATTGGCCGAACGCGAGGGCACTTGCAGAACTAACATGGACCAGTGTACTGCGGGTCTTCGTGACCCCATGGGGTATTAATACGTGAACCTATTGAGATGATGGCCGACCGCCGTCTCTTGCTGACGCCATCGAGAGGAAACGGTGTGCTGGCCATCATCAACATGCTTCGGTCTGCAACAAGGAACTGACCAGGGCAGCCCAATATACTCCGAAGATGTAGTCCCTCTTCACCTAAGCAGTTCAAATTGTGCGCGACATGCTCCTAGTGAACCGTGATCTTTACCATGGTCATCCTCACTCATTTTCTGTTCACGTCGCCAACGAGCGAGGATTCGACTGGGATGGCCCAACTGTCTGTCGGCACCCCGACGGATCGATCATGGGGCCGCCCTCGGGAGGAAGGGGATGTCTAGCATGCGCGGACAACGTCAACATGCATTCCCCTTCACGCAAGAGGAACCCTAAACACTGTAGGTGGTGCGACAAGGAGGATTACCATTGGGAATGTCCAAGCTGCAAGAACAACTATGGTCACTCTAAACCTGGTCACGTACCTACGCCTGGCAAGTGCAAATTTGCCAAACCGTGGAAGCTGCCCGACAACCGCGGACAGGAACCTCCGGCTCCTGCCAAACCGGCAGCACCACCACCTGCGGCGGCAGCCGCACCCGAGGCCCCAGCCGCCCTACAACTTGTGCGGCTACGAGCGCCGAGGCGTGGTTCCAGAGCTGGACCAACAGCGGGCGCCAGCAGCCACGACATCACAGTAGGCAGACATGCTGCTGAACCGGCTGCGGGGCAACCTGCCTCGAGCGGAGCTGGCAGCTCGGACGATCGCAGACGACCGCCGCAGATCGTTGCCAGACGGGGTTGGCAGCAAGGGGGAGATCCACTTCCACCACCACCTGCGGGTGACCCTGCTGCTCGTCCAAGACTCTCAGACTGGTCAAGGTTTGATGTGCAGATTCGTCTACAGAACCTACGCAGCCTTGATCCAAGCGGGGTAACACGCGAGTTGCGGAAACTATACTGACGGTGGTTCCACGCCGAAGAGCCCAAGATGTGACTCATCTTAACCAAGGCTGGGCTGGACCATGTCAGGCTGAACTTGATCAAGGGCGTCTGTGACGCATGTCGGGAGCGCATGGCTTGGGACAAGCCAAGGCATGCCGTTATGCCATCTACTGCATTACCTGGTAATTTTACGGAAGAAGTCGAATGCGACCTAGTGTTGTAAAAACATGATCACATTACATTTCATATAATTGGTCGTTGCATTCGGTATGCTGCTGGAATCGAGATACCAGATAGCATTATGACCAGTATCTTAGATGCGTATCGTCAGTGCTGGATGCAATCTGGACCTGCCGAAGGACTCTACTCCGACGGGGAGGGTGCACTTAACGACGACGCCGCAAAGGCAGTCCTGAAGGCAGAGGGCGCTGAACGGAGGATGCGCGCGCGTGGGCGACGCGCTCCGACAACTCAAGCCAGAAGTGACATACTACGACATTTACTTTACGCCCGACCTGCCTGTTCTGGACCATGAACAGCACGCAGCAATATCCGATTACTACGAAGGGTGCTTGGGGGGGCTGGAACGGCCCTTTCCCGGACGTACGAAACGATCCCGACAGGGTCAAGTTATCATCGGAGTGGGAAGCCGCGATGCCCAAGTCCAATGCGGCGACGCACGACACTCACTATACATCGAAGCTTAGGTCGCTCGAGAGATTGGCTCAGACAGCGCTGCGCTACGGGCGGTGTTGACATTTGTAGCCAGTCTACCAACGGGGCGACCTGCTATGACATTTGGCTACGTCCCGACCTACAAGGGAACGCTTTATATGACAAGTGCGATCCGACTGTCTCCTAAAGCACACTTAGCTCTCCAATACCTCATTGGGAACTTCTTTCGTATCGAGAACGTAGTCCCTGTCAGGTTAGCTAAGAGTATTCACAAGCTACCTCCGGTGGCTTATGCTGGCAGTTGTGCGCTGGTGCGCCATGGCAGCGACGTGAACCCAGGCTTCCATCATTATGATGCCGAAGGCACTGCCTCAAACATATATCGATATAACTGGATCGGCACATTCGAGGTTGGTCCAATGCCTGAAGTCCACTAAACCTCAAGCGGGGCTCGACCAAGTCGGCGAAGTTTGAGGGGCTGGCTGACGCACCGACGCAAGACAACGACACCAGAGAAGCTCCAGAAACCGAACCACCACAGGAGGACGGACGGCTTCCTGATATTTCGGAGGAGTCGGAAGCAGACCTTGAGGCGCATGATATGGACGTGTGGTGCATCGAACTTACGGATTGGACGTTGACGGGCATGGTCAATGCAGGGAACTCTGCTTAACTGCAGACATGTCAGAGGTCATTCTATCCGAACAACAACAGGATCTATTCGACTTCGCCCGCGCGACCACCGTGCGAGTCTATGTGACCGCTAACGCCAAACGAGCTGTAGTCGTCAAGGAGGACGACCTCCTCACGAAGGCCGACGTCCAGACGAATCCAGTCAAAGTATCTAAGGCCCTATACATTGAAGAACTCAAGACATGGTTCGACAACGAGTGTTCCAATATGCAAGACGTATCCAAGGCGTCAAACATCATGACTTCGAGATACGTACATCAGCAGAAGTTCGTACAGAAAGAGAAGGGCGAGCTGGAACGTGCCGCGAGATTGCGCTCAGTACTTCGGGGGTTCATGGACCTCGAAGCCTTCGGCGCGGAAGCTGGGGCGGCGCGGCGGTCAAGTCAGAAGACTACTCGCGAGCGCGGCGGCGTGCAAGAAGCAATGGATCACTGCTTCTCTTGACATCAACATGGCTTCCCTTCGGGGGCAGCCCTGTCAGGAACTTGCTGAAGCAACCTGTGAAGAGGAACGTGCGGCGTGGTTTGCACCGCCTCCTGGATCCGCATCGGCGCTTAGATCCCTCCCAGGATTTGAGCACTACGATGAGTCTAAGCACTGCGTGCAGTGCTTCAAACCAGACACCGGCACCAAGGACGCGCCGAGAGCCTTCTCACTGAAGCTAAGAAAGACCACCAGAGGCTTCGGTCTCAGACCCACGCTTGACGACGAGGAGTTCGAGACAAGCTCCAACTCTCTCACGGCCAAGCACTATGATGATATAAGTATGGCCGGTACTGAGGGCACTATCGACTGGTGCGTCAAGTGTGTTGAGGATACTTATGGTAAATGTAGATTCAACAAACACAATCTACCAATTGTGCTGTGAGGTACAAAAAAGATGTGGGCGGGAATGTTGCACTAGATCAAGATGAATATATAAAACAGCTCCGTCCTATACAACGCCCTGAACTCACTGGCGCAGACGCTGGCGCCAATGCATCAAACATGGTCACTTGCATGTTTGTCAGCCTCGGAGGCGCTTTGGCTCACGCTTTAATCGCACAGGTGTGGTTGATGGTATATGTTGCATCCCTGCGACTTGTCCAAGAACCGACCAACATGCAAGTATGACGACTGAACGCGATTATCAGAAAGTTGCTGGCTTTCCCTGAGAAGATGACTACAACGGGTGAGGTCGACCTGCGCAGCGACTCCGGCTATCGGCGTCTGAGTGGATATGCGGATGGCGAGGTCAACGGCTATGGTATTCGCGGGGCATGCCTGCTACGGCGTGGAAGCACGCTTGCTGGTACGCCTGTCGTCCATTTTACCAACGCGCACTGCAACAGACCCGCTCGAACTAGTGAGCAGAAACACTAGCAGCAGCTCGCAACTTGGAAGACTGCTATCCCGCGATCGTCACTCTGCACGAACTCCACGCAGGGCGGCCGCTGACACCCACTCAGTTGAATAATATACTGGAGATGGGCGGCCTGAGCATTCAGGTCACTTTGACCATAGATGCGGACTCTGTCTTCAAGTCATTGTCAAGCAAAGACCTGAAGACACCGACTGAGCGCACGCTTCTGGGACACATCAGTTGAATACGACAGATAATGGAGCAAGGTATCGTGCATAGTGTACATACAGTGGTGTAACATTCGCGGCATGACTGCGGACACACCAAAGGGAACATCGATATATATATATATATATATATATATATATGCTTTTAGGTCATGGGAGGAACGCAATCTTTCAAATGCCATACTCCGTACAGGGCTGGCCAGGCGAAATCGTCTGAAACCGCCTGAAGAACAATTGCCTGCAGGCGATCTGCCTGCAAAGCAACTTGCTTGCAAGGGCATTTGCGTGCGGGTCAACCTTCCTTTTGCGCCCGCTGCTGCCTACCTTGTATATATATATATATAGTGCTTGCCTATAGCGGGCGGCGGACTCACGCTTGGTCGCCTTCCCCCCCGAGTCTAAAGGAGGCTGGGGCACAGGCGAGAGATGGCGAGCGTTTGTCCGCGGCCGTTTGTACTCAAGCGGCCAGCCGCCGACATGTGACTGTGCCTCATTGCGGGGCACACTACGTGCCATCGAAACCGAAAACATCTTCGCTTGATATGGCCCGTCGCTCCCGCGACGATCTCCTACTTTTCGGATTATCGGTGCTACGATTCAACAGAGTTGGATATGGGCTTCGCCTTGGGCGAAGCTGCTGGTTGCTCGGCTTAGTGGTGATGGTGGTGGTGGTGGGGGCGTTCGTCAAGGAATGTGTCGTGGAGGCTGCAGACCCTGGATGGTTTCTCTCATCTGATGGCGGCGGCGGTGATGTCCGCGGCTGATCCACGATTGGAGTTCTTTTGGCTTCCAGACCCTGGATTCCTAACTAAAGGTTGTTTGTCCATTGCCCCCACCGTAGTTTCGTTGACCAACGATCATTTTACATATGTTCCGTAGATTCGACCAAACTGCAATTTTGGAAAACATCGATTCTGTAGCCGGTCTCCTACACGAGCCTTGCGTAGTGGGGAGGCTGTGGATGGGCGACGTAAAACAAACGGGGGACTGCTCCGACATTCTCGCATACGCTTTCCGCGTAAGGTCGCGCGTGAGCGCCCTCGTCTTCAGTGTGGCCTGCCGCGCTGGCGTGCCCGAGTAAGCAACCGCCGCGTAAGGCCGCTATGCCATCTTGCGCAAACCCCGTTTCTTCGTCGCTCGAATGAGGGGGGCGTGAAGTGAGGTGCGCTTTTTTGTCGCCACAGGGGCCCCAGAAAGAGGCCCCGTGGGGCCCAAGAGAGCATCGGGACGGCGGCAATGAGCTCACTGTGTGCAAACATCCATTTGAGGCACTTGCTTTCTTTGAGAGCGCACTTTCCTGATTGTTTCAGTTCGGGGTCCCTGTTTCCGTCTCACCCTCCTCCGCATTCCTTCTCTTCACGGGGGGAAGAACCACCCAGATCGGACAATTGGCGTTTACTAAGCGGCCTTGGGCGTTTACTAAACAGCCTTGCCCTCTTCGATTCCTTCAGTGGGGGCGTTTAGTAAACGGCTTCGCGTGTCGGGGTGGTTATGATGGGGATGGACTCTTTGCCCTCTATCCTTAGCCCCTCCCCTTTGCCCTCGTCGCACCCCTCATCCTACTCGTCCACCGCCCTCTGGCTCCTTCGCCGCAGGCCTCCACCACCTTCTCCTCGCCGCCGCCGTCGTCGCCAGCATCCCCCACAACATCCTCCCGCCTCATCTCACCCTCCCCCACACATGCGATGTCCTGATTTGTTTAATGCGGGCCCCCCGGGGGTCCCGACCCTTTCCCCCGGACCAGAGTTTCATCCCGAGTCTTTCTGTTGACGACCCCGGGACCCGGCAAGGGCCCTTTTCGCCGGAGTGACCTTTGGTGCGGGCCCAGTGCGGTCCCCCGATCGCCGAACGCGATGCGATAGCAGCATATTGCACGCTTGCGTTGGGTCCCCCGCGGCCCTCAAGAAGCCGCACACCAAAGGTTACTCTTACCCAAGTCGCTCCTGCGTGCAGCCGAAACATAGCGACACGCCTTCCGCGCTGAGTTATTTTCAGGACTCAGAGGGCCCTCAGGGGTCTGGGGAGAACAAGGAGGAGGAGGAGGAGGAGGAGGAGGAAGAAGAGGAGGAGGAAGAGGAGGAGGAGGGGGATGAGGAGGAGGAGGAGGAGGAGGAGGAGGAAGAGAGAGGAGGGAGGAGGAGGAGGAGGAGGAGGAGGAGGAGGAGGAGGAGGATCCCGAGCGGAAGGCAGGCGGGCGTCTGGGCGGCTCCGGCGGCGGGGCGGCCCCCGGGCGGCGGGAGCAGAGGCCCAGCGGCGACCTGCACCTGGTTCCGGGCTGGCTGGGAGCGGAGGACGGCCGCCCCGGGCCAGCGTCCGAGCCGTCCACCCTGCGTGTGTCGGGGGCTCCTCGGCCGCAGGGGCGGCCTCCCGCACGCACACGAGGAGGAGGAGGAGGAGGAGGAGGGGAGGAGGAGGAGGAGGAGGAGGAGGGAGGAGGAGAGGAGGAGGAGGGAGGAGGAGAGGAGGAGGGAGGAGGAGGAGGAGGAGGAGGAGGGAGGAGAGGAGGAGGAGGAGGAGAGGAGGAGCAGGAGCCGGAGTTCATCGGGGGCGGGAAAGAGGGGGGTGATGACTAGGGGGGGGGGATACAGTCGGTCCGAGGTATAAGATCGAGGTTGGTTCGGGGAGGGTACCCTCGTGTTCTTCGTGTTTATTGGGTGTTCTTGTGCCTCCTGGGGAGGGTGCCCTTGGATGTTCTGTTAGTTTTGGCCGACGGGGGGTCTCATGTTCTTGAAGGATGTTCTTCTGGCCTAGGTCCGACTGTATCATGGCGGGGGCCATGATATTTCCCCAGATCTCATGGCGCCTCTTCTTGTATCATTGCGTCCCTGGCCCCCCCGCTGGGCCGCGCACATGCCGCCGGTCATGATTTGCACCCCCCCCTCTTGGACACCCCCCTTATTATTTTTCAGTCGGGCATGTCACTCTACAGGAGGTGTGTTCAAAAATGGTCAGAAATCGTCTGGGGACGATGTTTCTACTGTTTCGTTTGGATCATTATTGTGCATTTATTGAGAATTTTCCGTCACAATCCGCCTGTAGGAGGTCATGCCCGACCTAATGTTATTTCCCCGAGTTGTCCAGCGACCTTGGGAAACATAGATATGCTTTTCGTAGATCTACGAACGCTCCACACGACTATTGTAGATTCGGCGAAACAGCGATGTTGGGGTACGTCGATGATGTAGTCGATCTTCTACTTGGCTGAGACTTCGGGTTGCGCACAGACAGCCCCACCAGGTAGTCCCGGCTGGGCCTCAGCAGGCTCCCCGAGCAGTCCCAGCTGGCTTCCGCAGGCCTCCCGAGTCGTCCGGTGCGGTCCCAACACCCCAACTGTGGCGCGCGGAGCGCCCCCAGGGGCGCCGCTGGAGGCGGTGCCAGGGTGTTGAGGCCGCCCCAGACTGCTCGGGTGGTCTGTTGAGGCCAGCTGGGGCCAGTCGGGGGCCTGTTGAGGCCAGCCAGGACTAGCCGTCTGTAGCCGTCTGTGCGCAACCCAAAGCCTGACCAGGAAGGAGGGGGAGGCGTGGGGGGGCAAGGAGGATCCAGGCCTCCCAAATAGGCTCCGAGCAGATGGGGTCGGAGGATCGCGCCGGCGATGGACGTTGCCGATGCTTGGCCGATGCATCGGCGATGCATCGGCGATGCACTGGCGAGGGGGCGCGATCCTTCGACCCCATCTGCTCGCACCCGATTTGGGAGGCCTTTAGGGGAGGGGGACATGTGGGGGCGCTCCAGAAAAGGGCCTCGCCTACGAGGGTCGGAGGAGTTGACACCTCTTCCTCGGCGGAGGGCGAGGCAAGGCCAGCGGACGGCGGCGGAGGTCAACCGGTGGCGGCTTCGCAGGCAGAAGCTCGGCGGAAGCTCGGCGGACGGCGGCGGAGGCAGAGGCAGCACGCTCAAGAGATGCCAACTGCTTGGGGCCACAGGGCTTCTCGAACCCGCCGTGTGAAGGATGAAGATGATGTGGTGGTGGAGGAGGGGTAGGAGACTGCTTTTTTTAGGGTCTGGCGATAACCCGGGTTGTCAGGCTTGCCCCCCCTCCCCCCCCCCCCGGGTAGCCTAACCTTGCCCGTTGTGCAGGTCCAGGGTGGGGGGGCGCGGGCATATGCAGGGCTGCCCACAGCGCGAAGTTCAGGTTATCGGCCGGCCCCCTCCCCCCCCCCCCACGGATAACCCGGGTCATCGCCGCTGGAAAAGCGGTCCTTAGGACGCCTCGTGCCGCACGTGCCTCTCCGCCTCCACCGCTCGGCCCGCGCACGACCAGGCTGGCCGGGTGCGCGGGCCCTCCGTCGGTGTGTCCGGCGCGTGGCCCGAGGCCACGTCGGGGGCAGCGTCAGGGGGGGGGGGGGCTGGCCCCGGGGGAAGCGTCGACCCCCGAGCGCCCAGTCATCGCCGATCGGGGCCCCGTGCTACGCCGCCCCGCCCCGCCCAGGAGTCTGCGGTGCTGCCATCGGGGGCCCGCCGCCGATGTATTTTGGCGATATGCATCGCCGATGCCAAGTCGGTGTTCACCCCGCGGAGCCCTTTCCCGCCATGTCGTTCCGCCTTCGGGAGGAGGGGGGTCAGGAGGAGCGCCGAGCCACGCGCATGAACACTCCTGGGGTTGCTGGACAGCCCTCCTGTTACGGACGCTTGTGCAGTGCGCTCTCTCGAAGCCAAAGTGTGCTCATGCGCGTGCGTGCGGCTTTGCTTCGTCCCTGATAGGCGGAGGAATGGGCGGGAGTGAGGGAGGAACTGTCGACCCTTCCCTCGCTGACACTGGCACCACCCGTCTCGGGCTCTGGCTCAGAGTCCGTTTCCACTTCTGTCCATGAGTCAATGTCGGTATCTGCAGTTCTCTCTCTCTCTCTCTTTCTCTAGCTGCCTGCGGGAAGTCCCGCCACTGTGCACGCGTTGTGGGTATGAAGCCACGTGGATGTTCGTTGGGATCTCGTGGGAGGCCTCTCTGGGGCCACTTGGAGGCAGCTTGGACGCCTCTTTGGGGCCGTTTCTGAGTCTCTTTATAGCCTCTCGGGGGCCTCTTGGGGGCATCTCGGGGCCTCTCGGGGGCCTCTCGGGGGCCTCTCGGGGGCCTCTTGGGCGCCTCTCTTGGGGCCTCATTGGGGCCTCTTGGGGTGGAAAGCTTGCATTTTTGGTTCGTGTTCCCTCTCTGGGGCACCTTTTGGGGCCGTCTTGGTGCCCCCTTGGGCCGTCTTGAGCGCCTCTTGGGCCGTCTGGTGGTGCTCTGGGGCCATCTTGGGGCCCTCTTGGAGGCCTTTCGAGCCGTCTTGGGGTGGTCTTGGGGGCCTCTTTGGC
>CAUYUJ010016020.1:183479-243479 GCA_963575745.1 Prorocentrum cordatum | reverse complement strand
TAGGAGGAGGGAGCAGGAGGATCGGGGCCTCTCGGGGTCTCTTGGGGGCCTCCTTGGCTGTCTCAGAGCGTTCGTGGCCCGACAGACGCCTTCGGAGGCCGTTTTGAATGCCTCCGTGGGTAATCTGGGCGCTTTCTGGAGCTGTCATCGGGCCCTCCTTGGGGCTTCTTCGGCTTGTCTTGGGTGCCTCTTGCGCTGGGGGTGACTCTGAACAATATTGGGGCCGTCTTGGGAGCTTCCTTGTTCGCCTTAACAGCAAGAGGGAGCCACGTCAGCCGTCTTGGATGCGGTTGAGAGAACCTGGGCGAGAATGCAAAATTTCACGAAACTCAATTACTAGTCAACAGTTTAGGGCTCTCGGAGGCTTCCTGGAAAGCCTCTCGGAATCCTCTTCGGGCACTCTTCGGCCGCCTTGGGGGCCTCTTGGGCCATGGGCCCTCTTGCGACCATTCTCGGCCGTCCTGGAACTGTCTTGGCGGACTCTGAGCGTCCTGTGAGGTCGTCGAGGAAGATGTCCGAGGTCCAGAGAACCACCCAGACAACTCAACAAAAGGCCTGCCGGCTCCGGGGACGAAAACTTTGACGCCGCGCGGGCCGGGCGGGGAGGGGAGCTTGGGAAAAGCGGGCCGCCCCCGGGCCCAGGGACATGGTCGCGGGGCTCACTATATAGCACCACGCGCGCTGAGGTTCCCCCCAGTTCCCCCCCTGACGCTCCTCCGCACGGTTGTCTCTCAAATCCCCCTCCCCTCCTCCTTGCTCCTAATCCCCCCTCTCCTGACCTCCGTTCATCCTCCCCTCCCCCCTTTCCCCTCCCCCTATTCCTCCATGTCTGGAAAAGGGCTAGGACTGGATTCTGCACCGCAGTCTTCTTCTTCTTCTTCTTCTTCTTCTTTTTCCATTGACCGACCGACACCCCCTACGGCGCATAATGATTTGCAAACAACACGAGAGTGCCAAAATATTCCATATCCCCCGAAATTGTTTTTCAAGCAATGCCTGCAGGGAACAAACGACCGCCTGTGTGGCTGGCAACATGCTTCGGCACGATCAGCCACGTAAGACGATTTCGCACTACCGGCATCTCCACTGGACACCCGGGACACACGAGGGGAGCATGTCCAAGGAGGGAGTGGGTGCGCGCTAAGTTCCATAGTCACTTCCGAGGAGCCTTTCAAACAAGCGCAAGGTGACTCTGGCCTCTAGGGCCGTCTCAGGCTCCTCCGAGGCGCTCTTGAAGCCGTCCCTTGGGCCGTCTTGGCGCCCCAGTCTTGGGTCATATTGGACCCCTCTGGGCCGTCTTGGGCGTCTCTTGGCGTCGTCTCGTGGCCGTCTTGAGCCCGTCCTGGGCAATCTTGGGCCATCATGAGGCTCTCTGGGGACCATATTGGGGCATTGCTCTTTCTCTGCTTGTGTACTTACGAGGCTCCTAAGCGTCAGACCCCGACCCGAGAAAATGAAATTCGAGAGCTAACGAGGTCGGGCATAAATCGAGAGCATACCGCCTTCCGCAGAAAGCCGCGAGTCAAAGCGAATGAGAAAGGAGGAGAAGCAGGAGAAGAGGACGAGGAGGAGGAAGAGGGGGAGGACCATTCGAATATTGAAATTAGCTGTCATAAAAATGGAGCGAAGTTTATCGCGACTTGCGACCGTGAAACTTCAAACTCAAGTTGAAGTGAGGGGGAGCCCCGAGTTCCCGTGAGCCTGCAGAAGATTGGTCTCCTCACTGCGATCCGCGCGGCTCCAGAGCACCGCTTCCCTCCGAACCTGGAGTCCACGCAGAGCAGCTACCATATACAGAACCAGGGCTGCGGGGACGTCGGGAGGAGGTAAGCAGGATGTAGGGTTTTTCGCATGAGAGAGCGTGAGAGAGAGAGGTACGCAACTTTGATCGCTGAGCTGGCGCAAAGCGATTGCGAACGGCAGGCGGGGAGGCATCTCAGAAAAGCATACAGGACTCGGCGAGCTCTGTCCTCTGGTCCTGAGCTGCTGCCCCAGGCGTACTCGTTCATTCGCGCAGCAAATCGTGCTCGTCCTCCACGAGCACTGGCTGGTCGGACGCGCGGCTGCGGGAGATACCAACGACCGCACCCATAGCGACGAGAGCGGACACCAATCCGAGCGGCACTGACACCGCAACGGACGTCTTGTCGAGCTCCGAGGTCGACTCCGCCTCCGGAGCGGCAAGTGTCAAGGGTTGGGCAAGTGTCCGTGTTGGGCAAGTGTCCGTGTTGGCGGCGCCATTGCAGTCGGGGCTTTCCTCAACGAGCACGTCCTTCGGAGAGTTCGCGGGCGCCTCATTATTGTTGGAGCCGAAGCCGACATTGCTCTGCTGGCACCAATACACGAACCTTTCAAGGCAGGTCATGGTCTTGCAACTGACGGTCTTGATGCAGATGTGATGGTACTCCGGGCTTGTCGTTGATACTCCCGCTCCACATGGCTTATAAAAGTATGTGTTCATGGGGACGTTGCCGGCGGTGCACCCGCATGGGAGATTAGCGCTTCCACCGTCGCCTGTCTCATCAAACGTGGCCCCCTCAACCCCCGCGACATACTGCCTGCACTCGGCCTCCGTCGGATTTTGCCACTCGCCGGCTGTAGCGAGTTGCGCGCATGTAGAACTAGTTTCTCCGTTGCCGCGAACCACGGCGTGGTCTGGCGTCGACGCCGCAGTCGGTGCCTGCGTGGGTGAAACCGTCGGCGACGCCGTCGGGGAGGCAGACGGTGCTGCAGTCGGAGCTGCCGTGGGAGCTGCAGTTGGTGCCGCTGTCGGGGTCGCCGTGGGCGCTGCCGTTGGTGCTGCAGTCGGTGCTGGTGTGGGCGAGGCCGTCGGCGAGGCCGTCGGTGACGCCGTCGGGTTCGGCTTCGGGTACGGCGTCGGGTTGGGCGTCGGAGATGGCGTCGGCTGTGGAGTCTGGAAAAAATAGCGGGCGCGCACGCATACCCGGGTTCCGGCAGGGTAACGGCAACCATGCGTCGCCCACCAATTCGTGCCGATAGGAGCTGGAGCCTCCCATGTCGCCGGGCCGAACCAGATAATGGAGGAACCCGCGCACTCATCCGAATACCACAGCACACTTGTCAGGTAACCTCCCACACCACCATTAAATTCTCGGGCGACACAGCCGTAGCCTTCGGCCGCATTATCGTTGGGCTGACGCGCCCACTGCATTCCGATCACCCCCGCGGGTATATTAGCAGCCCCCGGCGCCTGGAACATCGGGGAGTCGTACATCGTGCCATAACAGAAATTTTTGCACACTGCCGACGACCACGCACCTGCCCGCCCAGAAGGGGCGCCACTTTCGACGCGCAGCGTGGTATTTACGGCCTCAACGAACTCGACCTCAGAAAGCTCTTTGAATGGACCATCGCCATCCTCGATGACCATGCGCATCGCCGCTGGATCCCCTCCGAGCGCCTTCGCGCGCACGATGAAATAGAGACTGGCCACGCTAGCGCGAAAAAACCCAATCGGAAGCATACTGTTCGTGAGTGGAGCGAACGGGCTGCTGGCAATGGAGCGAGGCGAGCTCGCTCGAGCGTGTACAGCACGGATGGGAGAGTCTGCTTGAGCCACAAGGTTTGAGCTAAAATGGCTACGGAGGGCCCTCTTGGGCGATCTCGAGCGCCTCTTAGCCGTCTTGGGGCTCTCTTGGGCCGTCTTGGGACTCTCTTGCGCCATCGTGGCGCCCTCTTTGGGTGCCTCTTGGACTGTCTTGAGCTGATGTCTGGGGCCGGGACCTCGTGGGCTGTCTTGAGCCGTCGGAAGCACGGTACAGCGAGAACACGAAATGCCTTCAAAAATCAGAGACAAACCTATTTGTTTCGCCTCCTGAGTGCCTCGTGGGAGACCTTTTGAGGGCATCTTGGCCGTCTTGAAGCCTTCTTGGGCTGTCTTCAAGCCATGTTGGACCAATGTTTCAACGCTCTTGTGCGGTCTTGGGCTCTCTTGGAGCGCTCCTGGGCCATCTTGGCACCCTCTTGAACGTCTCTCGGGCCCTCTCGCCACCCCCCTTACCTCCTTTGACGCGTTCTGGCACCCCCGCCGGGTCCAAAACGGCTGGAAGACAAATCAGTGCACTCCTGGTCCCCCAGGGCCCCTTCCCAATTTAGTTAATGATTTATCTGCGTATAGATGCACTGCTATTCTTTTACTTTTTAACATACACACATATGTGTATATATATATACCTATACAAGTGGCACGTGTGTGCCCAGGCTCATACAAAAAAACTGAAGGGGCGTTTGAAGCAGGAGTGAAATGCAACATCGAAGTCGCACTCGAGCGCAAGTGGGGTTGCCACACCTTGCGATGTGTGTACCAGGACCCCCCAGGAAGCCTCAGGAGGCCCGACTTGGATACCAGAAGAGGCTCCAGGAGGCCCCAGGATTATGAGTGTTGTGCGTGTGTGTGTGTGTGTGTGTGTGTGATGTATGCTTTGTGTGGTGCGTGCTTTTTGTGTGTTGTAGGTGTTGTGTGTGTGTGTTATGTTTGTCTAGCGTGTGATGTGTTGGGCGTGATGTGTGTCTCTGTGTGCATGTAGTTCTGAAGCCCCAGGATGCCCCAGGAAGCCCCAGGCGGCCTCAGGAGGCCCCAGGAGACCCCAGGAGGCTTCAGGAGGCCCCAAGAGGCTCCAGGAGGCCGCAGGAGGCCCCAGGATGCCCCAGGAGGTTTCAGGACACCCCCAGGAGGCTCCGAGGCGGGGTCTGGGGTGCCAGAAGGTTCAGAAGGCCCAGCAGGCCCCAGGAGGTTCCAGGAGGCCCCCAGGAGGCTCCGAGGCGGGGTCTGGGGCTCGATTTTGGAAGGATTTTTCAAGCGAAACCGCCATTCCCTGAGAATCGGGGTCACAATTATTGAAATTACCATGTGTTTTTGAAGGTTTTATGTTAACATGTTGAAATTCCCATGTGTTTTTGGACCCTGACGTCACGATCTGCGTGAGGGGTGCCACCGATTTTCAGAATTTCGAGGATGTCCCGAGCGAAACGCCCAGAAAAATCGCGGACGCGTGCGCATTAATCGCCTCTGAGCTCTACTCCTTCGGAGAGGTGCGTATGAGAATATATATATATATATATACCCCCCGCCCCAGCACCCGCAAACGACGGAGCGGGGGGATGGGGGGGCATCGACCTCATCATCATTATCTTCCTCCTCCTGCTCCTCCGCATGGGGGCGCCCTCATTGCAGGTCCTGTGTACACCACGGCGCTTGTGTGCACCACAGCAACCGTGTGCAACACAGCACCATTGTTGCATGTAGAACGTTAAAAGGGTTCTTGATGACAAAATGGATCGCTTTTGGATTCCACCGAAAACACTAGAACATAATCCTTATGGACAAGGGAGCGCCAGGGGAATCTACGAGTCCTTCCGAGTTCGCCCGGATCACCGTAACTCCTCCCATCTGCGTCCAGGAGGCTCCACCTAAATTGGCCGTCCGAGAACCAAGTGGGCCGACTCAATGGACCGTTCTGCGGTGCACGCTGAGTTGCGCACGTGCGCTGTAGCGCCAACCCGCACGACATGGGGTAAGGAGGAGGAGGAGGAGGAGGAGGAAGAAAAAGAGGAGGAGGAGGTGGAAGTGGAGGAGAAGGGAAGAGTGACACACGTCGCATTCGATTATTAACACTTTCCTGGCGTGGCGCTTCCGAAGCATATCCTCACATACAAGCCCCTTCTACTTGTCCTATGCACGCAGGCACTGTGGTGTACAATAGCGTTGCGTTGCACGCGGATGTTGTGGTGTAGACAGGCGCTGTGGCGTGCACAGGCGCCGCGGTGCACGCAAGCATTGTGGTGTACACAGGCGCTGTGTTGCACATGGTTGCTGCGGTGTGCACATGTACACCTTCGCTGTAGTGTACGCAAGCGCTGCAGTGTACACAGGCGCTGCGTTGCACACGGTTGTTGCGATGTACGCAAGCGCTGTGTTGTACACGCGAGTTGTGGTGCACGCGAGCGTTGTAGTGTACACAGGCGCAGTGGGGCAGATCGCCACCTATGTGCTGCTCGCGTCGTCGTCGTCGTCGTCGCTTGTCGCTCGTCGCGTCGTGCACGCGGGCGCGGCTGTGCGCACCGTAGCCAGTTTGGCTCAAGCCATTTTGGCTCAAGCCTCCTAAGGTGTTTACAGCTGCTCTCGCCCTTACACACATTCCGATTTGATGCAGAGCTTCCTCGTGCTCTTCTGCTGCGCCGCCAGGCTGGTCAGCTCCCTCCGCCATCCCCAGGCGTCCGCGGCGCCCGCGCCGTCTCCGCGCCTGGCGGCTGCCGCAGACGCCCCCTCGCGGCGGGACCGGATCGCTGTGTTCTCCGCCCAATTTGGCGGTCGAGACCGTATTGCGTATAGAACGACAATTCATGGGGACATGGGTGAGGACACGGGTGATGAGGACGTCGGTTTCACTCGATGGGCTGAGGCATCTGGTCCGGCGGGGGAAAAGCTTCCAGATAGTGTCGATATGTTTCTTCATACCGATATGATCAACGTTTCGCAAAAAAACATTTCGGCATGGAAGTTCGTATACCCGGCGATGCAGTCAGAACAGCTTTGCGATGACAACGTATTATGTCAGTGGAAAGGGAGGCATCATCTCACGCCGTCCCAGAAAAAGATGAAGTCCATTTTGGCATCAAAGTTTTTCAAGATACGCTGGATTGCCGAAAGCACACAATATGATTACATACTCTGGATGGATGGTAAATATTTGATAAGAAACCAGAATCTGATTGAGACAATCAAGGAATATATGGGGAAGACTGTTGACATGCTTGTCATGAGACACCCTGGGAGAAAGCATGTTGCGCAGGAGGTGGGCCCAGCAAGCGAGCGTGCAGCGGATCTCTTGGGTGATCCTTCTGTCATCCAGAGAGCAAGAGAAATATTTGAAGGGTACTTGCATGAGGGTTTTTCTGATAAGATTGGACTCTTTGATTCAGCCATGTTCATCGTGAGACCAGCGCGCGTGCGTGATATGTTCATCGATTGGTGGCACGAAGTACAGCGAGGAGTTCCTCGTGATCAGATATCGTTGCCTTGGATGATCCAGAAGCATGGCATCAACTTCGTCTCCATAGCGCCTAAACCCTGTGCCGTCTTAGGCCGAGGCTGCAAGAACCCACATGTGCATCATTGAGAGCGCCGCCACACTGAACACGCACAACACACCACGCACACAGCACACATCGCACACGTTTTCATTCTCAGCGCGCGTTTGGCGCAGCTCGCGGTTGGCGCGCATTTGGCGCGTCGACTGCTTCGCCTTCTGGCACCTGACGTGTTTGTTGGTTGCCAGAAAGAGCGGCAAAAAAAAGAGGCACCCCTGTCCGCCCACTACGGTCCCAAGAGGGGCCCCCTATGCCACTCATGTTCTTTTCGTGCTGTTTCACCTTGTTTCACCTAGTGGTTACCCCAAGGGGTATGGGCTGCCTGGATGGCCGCATGTTTGAACCATCCAGTATCCTTCAGCTCGGCTGTTGCCGACATTTCTATAAGCGCGAGTGCGCGAGTGTCCACCCATTTTCGCATTGCTTGTATGTGTACGCGTCTTGGTACTGCTTGTTTTCACTTGTTGTCAAACCAAAAAAAAAAAAAACTACGGTCCCAAGAGGGGCCCAGGGGGGGAATTCGAACCCACATTTTGAGGCCTCCGTTCCAAGAGGACCCCGGAGATCGCCAGCAGGCCCCCAAGAACCTCCCCAAGAGGACCCGAAAAGGCTCCCAAGAGCCCCGAGAGTGGCCCCAAGAGATGTCAAAACTGCCTCCACGAGGCTGCCCAGAGACTTCCCCAGAGATCCGAACAGGCCTTCAAGAGGTCTCACACCAACAACCCAGGCCCGGTGGCCCCTCCCTTCTGTCCTCACATTTGGAGGTCTCGAGCCCGAGAGGCCCCCAAGAATCGGGTATAGCATTTTGGCTCAAGCACTTCTGGCTCAAGAGCCCTCGGTGCAAACCGCGCAGGCGGCGCCTGTCGGCAGGCGCGCCCGTGGATCCGCAGCGGTGGCCGCACCGCCCACCGCGGGTGGCCAGGCTGCGCCACGGGCCGATCTCCGCGAGGCGTCGCGGGAGGAACATGGACGACAGCGCAACCCCGCATGCGGCAGTGCGTGCGTGGTCGAGCACCGCAGGTTCGCAAATTCAGGACGTGCTGTTCGAGCTGAACAACAAGGTGGCTCAAGAGGCAGCGGACCAGCAGGCGATTACCGAGAGGATGATCGACGACAAGTTCGCCGCGATGAGACAAGAGATGTGGGAGAGGCTGGACGAGGTCATAAATCATACGGATGTCCAGCGCAGGGACTTCTTAGCCGTTTTGGAGGCCATCTTGGCCGTTTTGGAGGCCATTTTGGGTCATCTTGGAGAGAAGAGAAACAACTGTAGAGAGAGGGGGGTAACTCACAAGGGGCTGTGCGCATGCGATAACAGCGTAGTGCAAGTAGGAAATGCGGTCATGGGAAAGGACGACGAGGATCAGGAGGCGTCGGGCCATCATTTCTTGCGTATGCGACTTCCGTGCCGTTGCAACTGCCAACGCAGGACATCAACACCAACACCATCAATATCAACAGCATCATCATCATCATCATCATCATCATCATCATCATCATCATCATCGTCATCATCATCATCATCATCATTATCGTCATCGTCATGGTCAGGGCCACCCGCATCAGCATCATCATCATCATCATCATCATCATCATCCGCATCATCGTGACAGTAAACGCAACGATCATCATCGTCATCCGCATCAGCATCATCATCATCATCATCATCATCATCATTATCATCATCATCATCATCATCATCATCATCATCATCACTAGTATCATCATCATCCGCACCCGCGTCATCATCAGCATTCCATCATCGTCGCAATCATCACCACCATCGTCATCATCATCATCGTCGTCGTAATCGCCATCGTCATTCGCATCAGCATCGTCATCATCAACATCATCCACATCGTCATCACTATCACCATCATCACCATCGTCATTGTCGTTATCATTATCATCATTGTCATTCTCATCCTCATCATGTTGGGGTGGCCGTGCGCGGCCCGCGGACAGCGCCGCCCCCCCCCTCCCAGGGCCGCCGTCCCCCAGCGGAGCTCCCAGTCCTCCTCTTTCTCCTCTTCCTCCTTCTCTCCTTTCCCCCCCCCGTCTTTCTCCTTCTCCTCCTCCTCCTCGTCCTCCATTCCTTTTCCTTATAGAGAATTTCTCCCTGTCGCACCCCGATGGCAATTTTTAGGGCGGGCCTGGCGTTTCGCCTGAGACTGTCCCACCATTTATGACTCTGTAATTTGAAAGCGAAAACAGTTTCACAGATGACGGGCGGGTGGTTTTCAAACTGTGGCTTTCGCCCAAGCGCCGCGCGCGCTCGTTTTCAACAATTGCAAGGGTTCACGGATTGAGGGCGGGTGGTGTTCAGAATGTGGTTCTCGCCGAAGTACCGCGCACATTCGTTTTCAACATTGGCAGAAGTTTTACGGGTTTAGGGCTGGTGGTTTTGAAAATGTGGTTCTCGTGTAGCGCCGCGCACATTCGTGTTCAACATTTGCAATAGCTTCACGGATTGAGGGCGGGGGGTTTTCAAAATGTGGTTCTCGCCGTAGCGCCGCGTACGTTATTCTTGGACATTCGCAAGAGTTGCTTTGATTGAGCGCGGGTCTTTTCGCACTGTGGCTTTCGCCTTCGCGCCGCGCATGAGCTTCACGGATTGAGGGTAGGTCCTTTTCAAAATGTGGTTCGCGCATTAGCGCCGCGTATACTCGTTCTTGTTATCAGAAATTGCAAGAGTTTCACGGATCTCCCTGATCAGCGTACCAGAAATGGTGTTTTTGAAGGATTCAGGATTATGCGGGCGCAACAAATTAATTCGCTGTGCTGACATCCCAATAACGGCGTTTTGGCACGATTCCAGGTCGTGAAGAAGCAGCAGTCAGGTTGATACGTGGCGTGGACATACCGAGAGCAATGTTTTGGCATTCTTCGGGATCTTCAGACGGTTGTCTTCCGACGAGGCAGTTCCGTCAAATCGATGAAAATGAACCGTTGTTGAGGCCCACGGAGAGGGCGCTTGGAGGAAGGGTTCCTTCCAACATCGTGGATGACTCTTGGGCATCTGGGGGCCCTCGGCGGGCCCGGCACCGTCACAAAATGCCCAGGATGCCTGGGCCAGTTCGACGTCCTCCACAACTTGGCTGCTACAGTATTTGGGTGGGGTCCCCAGAAGCATTCCCAAATGGGCCCCAAGAAGCCACAATCATTTTCCTTAGGTTGCTGGTTCATCTTAGCGTTTCTGCCTGTTCGGCTCCCCGACGCTCCAAGACGGTACACGACACCCAAACATCGTCGAAGCAGGCTTCAACCGGGCCGCCGAGGCGGCCCAGTGCCGCCTCCCGACGGCTCCAGAAAGTTTTAACACTGCTGAAAAGGGCCGCAAGAGGTCTCCAAGAGGCCCCGAAACGCGGACAGATCGCTCGAACACGCCCAAGATGGCCTCCAGATGGCCCACAAAGCTTCCAGCACGGCCCACGGGGTCCCCGAGAGCATTCCCAAAAGGGCCCCCCAAAAACCAAAATCATGGATTTTCCTTCGGCGTGGGGCACATTTCAGTGTTCCTGCCTGTGCAGTTTCCCGACGCTCCAAGCCGGTCCCGAACACCCAAATATCGCCCAAGCAGGCCCCCACGGGGGCGCCGAGACGGCCCAGGCACGCCCCCAGACGGCCCAAGACAGCCCCAACACAGTTGAAAAGGGCCGCGAGAGGCCTCCAAGAGAGTTACGGTCACCGAGCTATCGTTCTAACGCGCCCATGACGGCCTGTGGATGGCCCGAAAGGCTTCCAACACGGCCCAAGGGGTCCTCAAGAGCACACCCAAAAGGGCCCCAAGAAGCCAAAAACGTTGATTTTCTTATGGTTTTCAGTGCGTTAGCGGTTCTGCCTGTTCGGCTTCCCGACGCTCCAAGACGGTGTAGGACACCCAAAAATCGCCCACACAGGCTTCCACCAGGGCGCCGAGACGGCCAAGGGCCGCTCCCAGACCGCCCAAGCAAGCCACAACATTTTTGAAAACGGCCGCGGACAGATCGTTCAAACACGCCCAAGACGGCCTCCAGATGGCCCACAAGGCTTCCAACACGGCCCACGGGGTCCCCAAGAGCACTCCCAAAAGGGCCCCAAGAAACCAACATCATTGCTTTTCCTTTGGTTTCTGGTACATTTCAGTGTGTTCCTGCCTGTGCAGCTTCCCGACGCTCCAAGCCGGTCCCGGACACCCACATATCTATTACCCCACCAGGCCCCCACGAGGGCGCCGAGACGGCTCAGGCACGCCCCCAGACGGCCCAAGACAGCCTCAACACGGCTGAAAAGGGCCGCGAGAGTCTTCCAAGAAGGTTACAGTCACCGAGACTGCCTGCGAGGCCTCTCCAAGGCAGCTCAAGAGCGCCCCCAACCTTGCGAGCTCTCCGCCCCTGGAGGCCTCAAGAGGCCCCCAGCGGCTCCCAAGACAACCCCAGGAGGCCCCAACAAGTCCTGTGGAGCCTCCCAGGATGCCCCCCAAAGGCACCGACCAACTCCCCACCAGTCGCCGTGAGACAGTCCTGACGATCCTCGACGCGGTCCCAAGAAACACGCGGCCCACGGGGTCACAAAAGGGCCCCAAGAAGCCAACGTCATTGTTTTTCGTTGGGTTTTTGGTGCATTTCAGCGTTACTGCTTGTGCAGCGTCCCGACGCTCCGACACGGTCCTAGACGCCCAAGTATCGCCCCAACAGGACCCCACGAGGGCCCCGTGACTGCCCATGCACGCACCCAGACGGGAACCAGGGGGAGCCTGTTCCTGGTTTTGGGGGGTCCGTCCACAAACCAGGGGGGTCTGTGGAGGGACGGCAGGGGGGAGTCCGTACACGGAACGGCCCAGGACCCGCCAAGAACGCTCCACGGGTAATTCCCAGAGGCCTACGAGAGGTGAGAATCAATGTTTTCAGAGCGTCCGAGATGGCCCGGGAGGCAGGCCAGATTACCCCAAGACGACCCGAAAAAAGGGGCGCCAACAACGTTCCAATTACCAATTGCAGTCAAAGGAGGCCCAAGAGGGCCCCAAAATGCCCCAATATTGTTCCGTAGTCTTTTGGCTCAAACCATTTTGAGTCAAACCATTTTGGACCCAACGGGCGGGTCGGGACTGGCGGGCGGGACATTGACGTATTATGCATCATCTAGTTGGCACGCGCGTGCCCTCGCGGGCGTGTCGGGTCAAGTCGAGCGGACCCTAACAAGCTGGTCGGGTCGGGCGGGCGCACCCTAACGGGCGAGTCTGGTCGGGCGGGCGGGACATTAAAGTATGATGCGTCGGGTTGGCACGCGCGTACCCTACCGGGCGGGTCGGGTCGGGTCGCCCGGACCCTAACGGGCGGGTCGGGTCGGGCGGAGCGGGCGGGGCGGAGCGGGCCTTAATGGGCGGGTCGGGTCGGGCGGGCGGGACATTAAAGTATGATGCATCATCGAATTGGCACGCGCGTGCCCTAACGGGCGGGTCGGGTCGGGTCGGGTCGGCCGGACCCTAACGGGCGGGTCGGGTCGGGCGGGTCGGGTCGGGCGGGCGGCTCCACCGACGACGACGACTGCGGCGGCGACGACGCCAACAACGACGACGCCGACGACGCCGACGATGACTACGACGCGGCTGACGCCGACGACGACGACGACGCCGATGCCGAGGGCGCGGACGGGGACGATGACGCCGACGCCGACGCCGACGCCGACGCCGGCGACGACGACGACGACGACGACTGCGGCGCCGACGACAACGACGACGCCGACGACGACGCCGACGACACCAACGACGACGGCACCGACGACGACGACGACGAAGGCGCCGACGCCGACGACGACTCCGCCGACGACAGCAACGGCGGCGGCGACGCCGACGACGCCGACGACGCCGACGACGACTGCGGCGCCGACGACGCCGACGACGCCGACGACTACGACGCGGACGACGCCGACGGCGGCGGCGACGACGACGGTTGAACCGAACGGGCGGACCCTCACCGAAGAGGTCCTCCCGAGGCCGCACAACAGGGTCTGCCGAAGCATATCTGCCGACGCGGACCTGCAATTCGCGCGCTCGGGGTAGCCCCTGGAGGACCCCGGACGAAAAGTACCCGGCTGATCCCCGGCGGAATCCCGTTCAACTCCCCCAGAACGCTCCAGGAGAGGACCAGCACGGCTCGGAGACGTCCCAGTCGCCGAAAGATCGCCCCATGTCGGTCACGATGGCCTCCAGACGGCCTCAGACGCCGAAGAAGCCCCGAGAGAGGAGGCCAAAGACGTCCCATGCCATTGGGAAAACATATATGCTTAACATATTCACCCTTGGGTGTTTCACTGCGTCCAAGATTGCCCACAAAGCCTCCAAGATCGGCCCAAAAAGGTCCAACGGGGCCTCCATTCGGGCCCAAGACGGCCCATTAGGACAGCGCGAAATTCGGCACGCACAACACTAGCAAATGCGCAAAGAAACACCCAGACAATCCCAGGTGTCGCACATCTCCGCCCAAGAGGCCTTCGTGCCCAAAAATGCATCTTCCCCCCCCCCTCCCCCGGACGCGTGGTTCTAGATGAATACCAAAGCTCTTACAACATAGCTCGCACCCCATAGCTAACACCACGTTGCCCCACATAGATTGCACTATATAGCTTACACCACCCAGAGTGCACCACATAGATTGCAAGACAACCAGTGTTTGGGGCCCACGCTGACTGGCATGCTTTTCAATGCACTACATGCAGCGCTACTGCGTTGCTTGCAAGGGTCGCCCTGCTGGAGAACCGCGGCATGCGGGCGGCATGCTCTCATGGCCCTGGCCAGGCCTGACGTTGCAGTATCTGGGGCAAAATGCCACTATGCCTACGAAGCACCGCCATTGCGGGACGCCTGGGCAGGAACGGGAAGAGGAGCGCGCAAGTCCGACGCGCGTAAGCTTCAGCGTGCAGAGCTGTTGCCCGCCACCGGCTGCGGGCAGCGTCGCAGCCCTGGACGGGGGCCAACGACGTGCGCGACGGCCCAAAGTCGATCCTACGTGTTCAACGACCAGAGCTTGAACTGGTGCCTGTGTCGCTGGAGCTTTCGGAAGTATCAGAGCTGGACTCTGCGTCTCGGCCTCGTGAGTGCACCGTGTTTCGCATACCGATGCATTCGGCCAAAAAGTAATTCGCCACATGCCGGCCCATTGATCGCGCCATGTGTTTATCCGCCACCACGCCTCTGGCGCGCAGTCGCTAAGCCTGGTTTTTGTCATGGTCAAGCAAGCATCCTATTTGGAAAACAGGAAAGGATACGCCCCCCCTCCCGTTTCCGAGCGCTCTCGGGCGCGCGGCATTCGCAATCGGAAAGAGATGGCGGGACAGCCGAAGGCTACTAGATACCTCGCCGCCCAAGAGAAGGTAATCTCGCAGATGCTGGTGTTTGCGCCGTCAACAAGCTCCTTGACGCCTGGTGCGTCGGGGCAGCAGTGCTGCTTACACCATGGGTCGACGTGGCCTCTGGCGTGAAATCTGTTCACCTCGTATACGACGCACGGGTGTGCCAACAAGGCGGCTAAGGCAGACTGGTCCTTTCTATTGGTGCTGTATTGGCGGAGATGACAGGCGTCGTCGTGGATAACGACGTTCAAGGCGGGGAATCGCTTCTTCAAGCGGGCCAGAAAGCAATATCGCTGCGCCAAGCTTTCAACGCCGAAGAACTCCTCCACGTCGATAGTGTGCCCGCTGGGCGAGCACGCGACAAGGAACCCCCCAGTTCGCCGCACTGCAAGAGAAGCGGACTCCAGCTTGCTCCGTTTTCCTCCCTTGGCAAAGCTCTTGTGGGTTTTGCACGAAATCTGTTCCAGCTCCCTGAGTGATGCGTCGACCGCCGGAAGTGCCTCCGCGGGGTCCACGGGCTGCGCAGGCTGCGCAGCCGTCGCATGCGCGGCTCGGCCGGCGTTGCCATCGCCACGGCTCGCCGAAGGGCGCGCCCCATCGCCGCAGCTCGCAGAAGTGCGCAGGCCAGCGGGCAACCTGCGCTTTTTCTGCGGCCTCGCAGGCAAACTCTGGACGGGCGCGGCAAAAGCAGACTCCTGTGGCGCCTCATCTGCTGGCGGGCCAGGTCTTGCCAGGGGTGGCCCCAGTGGTGCCTTGCGTTTTCTCAAGCGGAACCGGGGCAACTTCGCCTTGAGTTTGTCCGGCGCCCCCTCGCTGGCACGGGACTCGGCCGCGTCTTTCGCGGCATCTGCGGCGCGCCTGACCAAAGTGGACTGGACGGCGCCCCAGCAGCCTTCAATATCGTCAACCACTCGAACTGCTCCGACGCCTTGCCGCTGCGACGTCACGCAGAGCACGTCGTCCAGCGTGCCCCCCAAGCATTCGCGGCGCCGGACAAGAAAAACGCCTGCGTCTTTGGCGCCCTCAAACGGCGCGGGCCTCTCCAGCAAACGGGCGTGGCAAGTGCACCAGCGCTCGCGCTGGCCCCTCGTGGGGGCAGGGCAGGGGTGCAAGCGCGCCTTGCCGAGATTTGGATCGCGGGTGTAGCCCCCATACATCAACCCGCAACACTTCCGGGTGAGCATCTGATGCCCGTCTATGACGACTTGAGAAACCTACCCGTCGATCTCGGCGCGCCGGTGCCGCAAGTTCCGCAAGCGGGTCTGCGTCTGCGGCCAAATAGCTTGGATGACGTGCTCGACAGGTGCCGACAACCGGAGCTGCAAATACAACCTGGGCCCTTTCATTTCTGCCAGACGCGTCAACAGCCGCATCAGGAACCACGCCTTCATCAGCTCCATGTGCAATCTCTTTTTGAAGATGCCCGATTGAGGCCGCCAGTGAACTTCAGGCCCCCCCCAAAATGAAGTGCGCTGATGAGCGAGGCGTCGTGAAAACTGTCTGAACCAATTCTGCGCAATGCCAAACGTCGGGGAAATCATGAAAGGGCCCGGTCAATCATCACGCATCCACACATAGCTGTGGACGCCTTTCTTCAAAGAAATAAAGTTGGCCCACTGGTACTTCCCTCGCGAAATGCACCCCGCCGCCTGGCACCTGACTGGGACATGCGTGAACTCATGGAGCCCATATGTGTCAAGAACAAGCGCGGTGTCGGCTTTATTGCGGCACACTTGCCCATGCGAACACGCTTGGCAGTGTCGCCCTGGGGGCGCGACCTCTCCTATGCTGCTGCGTGCCACCACCGCAGCCGCGAGTCTCTGTATATCTGCGGAAGCGAGCAGCCCCGCCACGTCGGCTGACTCCAACGCTTGTTCTACAACGGCCGGGTCCATCAGTTGCGCGGCCACGCGCGGGGCAGGCCGCGCAACTTGAGCCCAAAACTACGGAACGTCGGAAATGAGTCGGCGGCTCAGGGGCGACATAGAGGCGGTCTGAACTCGAATGCCCCCCCAGGAGGCTTTGCCCCAAGGGTTCGAACTTGTTCTCAAAGAACTGACAGGGGCCCGGACTGCGCTGGCCAGCCCTCCCCGGCTTGCTGCCCGCGTTGCACGGGCTTGTCTGGGTTGACTCCTCTTGCTTCCCTACTTGTCTCTCGCCCCCTCGGTTTCCCATCCGCGTGTCTTTCGCCCCATGGTTCCCCAAATGTCTCTTGCCACTCTGGCTCCCCGATTGTCTACTGCCCTCTCGGTTCCACAATTTCGCATAGCGTATCCCTGCTCTGTGCAGCGCATATCTTTGCATTCCGTCGCGTTGCTCTGAACTGCGTTGATCTGGCGTGGAAGAAAGAATAACAAAATCGGGGTCGCGCCGCTCTCACTTGCGTGGTGCTCGGGGAACGTAACGGGAGGGGGGCGTAGATGGATATGGTTTCCTGTCCTGATGCGAATCCTCGGCCACCGTCTAGCTCGCCCGGCCCGCGATGCCAAGGGGCTCCGGCATGCCCGTGCCGTGTTCATATGGCTCCGCAAAGGCCAGCCTCGGCCGTCTGCAAAGCAAAATGGCGCCGGGCCAAATGGGCGCCGCCCAGCGCGAGGGCTGCGCGAGGGGGCGACGCCGGTGGAGAAGGGGGCAGGGCGCGAGAAGCTAAATGCCTGAAAGCATCGCGAGGGGAAGATTGTAGCCCGGCATGGACCCGCCGCGCCGAAGTAGCCCTGGGCGACGAGGGGTCGCGAACGCAGGTCCGGCCGACGGGGAAACGCCGCCAGCGAACTGAGCGGGGCACGCCTGCGTCGCGAGAGCGGCAAGCGCGGGCCGCGCGCCCGCGCCCGCGCGACGAAGACCCTGGGCAACGTCAGTCACCGCCCAATGCCTTGCGCTCGCCCCGCTGGCCTCACGTCGCGGCCTGTGAGCCGGCAGCCTGCGCCTGCGCATGTCAAGCAAGCGATTGTAGCGCATCTAAGAGAGTATGCATTGAAAAACTGTTGAAGCACATGCGAACGTGCCGTAAGAAATTCACTGGCAGCGTCTTAAGCGACTCCATCGCGAGACCTGCTGCATGGCGGGACCCGCCCTCAGGGCTTCATAGCGCTCGCATGGCCCATGCGGGTTCGCAGTGCTCATTGCAAGAATTATTTTATTATTTAAACGTTGGATTGCGTGCTCATTTACATAGCCATTTTGATTAGCATCCAATTTGTCATACACCTACCTCTCCACCGTCATCGTCCCGCGCCTCCTCCACGCAGTGCCAATGCTTAAATTAGCAAGGGAACCGCGCAAATAATTGCATAAATAGTTAAATAATTATTGAATTACTTACATGTTCGCTTGCGTGCTCATTGAAATAACAATTTTGCCTAGCATTCAACCTCGTCGTTCCGCGCCTCCCCCGCGCAGTGCCAATGCTTAAATGAGCAAGGGAACCGCGCAAATAATTGAATAAATAATTAAATAATTATCTAATCATTTACATGTTCGCTTGCGCGCTCATTGCAATAATCATTTAGATTCTCATCCAATCCGCATCGCTCCGCGCCTCCCCCACGCAGTGCCAGCGGTTAACTGAGCAAGGGAACCGCGCACATAATTAAATAAATACTTAAATAATTATTCAATCATCTACACGTTCGCTTGCGTGCTCATTGGAAGTAGCCATTTTGAGTAGCATTCAATGCGCCGTCGTCCCGCGCCTCCTCCGCGCAGTGCCAATAGTTATGAGCAAAGGAAACGCGCAAATAATTAAGTAAATAATTAACTAATTATTTAATTTACTTAGATACATGTTCGCTTACGTGCTCGTTGAAATAACCATTTTGATTCGCATTCAATCAGTCATCGCTCCGCGCCCCCGCCGCGAAGCGCCATTGGTTGAGTGGGCAAGGGGGCCGCGCGAATAATTAGATAAATAATTAAATAATTATTTAATGTTTTACATGTTCGCGCGCGTGCCCATCGAAATAATCATTTTGATTAGCGTTCAATCCGCCATCGTTCCGCGCCCCCGCCACGCAGTGCCATTGGTTGAATGAGCAAGGGAACCGCGCAAATCATTGAATAAATAGTTAAATAATTATTTAATTATTTACATGTTCGCTGGCGCGCTCATCGAAGTAGCCATTTTTATTAGCATTCAATCCGCCATCGTTCCGCGCCCCCCCCCGCGCATTGTCAATGATTAAATGAGCAAGGGAACCACGCAAATAATTGAACAACTAATTAAATAATTATTTAATTGTTTACATGTTCGCTTGCGTGCTCATTGTAATAATCGTTTAGATTATCATCAAATCCGCATCGTTCCGCGCCTCTTCCACGCAGTGCCAGTGGTTAACTGAGCAAGGGAACCGCGCAAATAATTAAAGACATAATGAGGCAATTATCAAATTACTTACATTTTCGCTTGCGTTAATCATTTACAACATAATATGAAGTGAATGCGCTTAGCCATTCTCTGTAAAACTCCGAGCACCCACCCGGGAATACAATGCAAGAGCATAGTTTCCTGCTTTCAGAACAATAGAGAATGAAAGTGCCAAACGATTGTCTATGAGAATACGGAGCCCGACCCGAAAATTCAAAAAAAGGCCATAGCTTCCTGCTTACATAACAGTAGATGAAGATTATGCCAATCGATTCTGTCAGAATTCGGACCCCGGCCTGAAAATTCAAAAAAAGGCAATAGCTTCCTGCTTACAAAACAGAACCCCGTCTGGAAATTCAACAAAAAACCATAGTTTCCTGCCAACCAACTGGCCAACTGGCCAACCAACCGGCCAACCGGCCAATCGGCCACAACCAGCCAACGCACCGGCCAACCTGCCAACCAACCAACCAACCAACCAACCTGTTTGTAATGAAACCGGCCAATCAACCAGCCAACCGATCAACAAACCAACCAGCCAGCTCGCCAACCAACCAACGAACCGACCAACGTGCCAACCAACCAACCGGCCAGCCAACCAACCCACCAACCAACCAAACAAACGACCAAGCAACGGTGTCCGGTGTCCGGTGTCCGGTGTCCAGTGTCCGGCGTCGGGTGTCCGGTGTCCGGCATCCGGCGTCTGGCGTCCAACGTCTGGCGTCCGGTGTCTGGTGTCCGGAAACCGGGTGTCCGGTGTCTGGTGTCCGATGTCCGGCGTCCGATGTCCGATGTCCGGTTTCCGGCATCCGGCATCGGGCGTCCGGCGCCCAGCGTCCGGTGTCCGGTGTCCGGTGTCCGGTGTCCGGTGTCTGGTGCCCGGTGTCCGGTGTCCGTTGTCCGGTGTTTGGTGCCCAGTGTCCGCTTTGATGAACGGCGGATGATATCTTAGATATAAGTTGAGGACGTGAGTTACTAATCGATTTAGGCGACTTACGAAGTCGAGTTATAAGTCGACTTAGGCCGAATTAGCATAACCGACTTAGGTGATCGAATTAGGTCAGCTTATAAGTTGAGTTATAACCTAAAAGCTAAGTCGACAGCGGACTTATAAGTCGACTTATAAGTCGAAGTATAACTCGAAGTTGTCGACTTAGTAAGTCGAACCACTTCGACTTACTAAGTCGAACTATTTCGACTTACTAAGTCGAACTATTTCGACTTACTAAGTCAAGTTAGCCCCGAGTTAGTATGTCCAAAGTAAATCCTCGATGTGTGGTTTTCTATATATTCATCATGGGATTCAGTCATATACTACAGCGTTCCACACATGCGCTTACATATTTTCATTTTCGTATACACATAGTTTTGTACATATGCGCGTGTAAGGTGTGTTCACGCATTGCGATGTAGATAACGCGCGCGCACGTGCACATGCGCATGTATGCACATGCGCAATCATATGTCGATGTCGATATCGATATCGATGCATACGCGCGCCGCCTGCGATACTCTTATCAGCAGTAGCGCGGCGCGCGCCCCCCTGCCTTTTAATTGTCTGTTCTACGGGTCGCACGAGCACCCCGCGATTGAAGAGAAGAAGGAGGCGCGCCGCGCGTGTACACACGTGCGTCATTTTTCGTTGCTGTTGTTTTTTTGTAAAAAATCTTTCTTGTCGCGACACAGGCAAGGAAGAAAAGAAACGCAGAGCGGAGGCGCTGAAGGCGCGTGCACTTCACGTTCGTGAACTGTTCCACCCTTGCCCCCGCAAAATAACGGATCGTGAAACGATCTCGCTGCGCTCGCGAGCGACGTGAGCAGCCATTGCAAGAAAGGGCGCCCCTTGCAGTGAGAAGAAAAGGGAGAGGGGGGGGGGAGAGAGAGAGAGAGAGAGAGAGAGAGAGAGATGATGATGATGATGATGATGATGATGAGGATGATGGTGATGATGACGATGACGATGATGACGACGACGATGATGACGGTGATGATGCTGAGGATGACGACGACGATGATGGTAACTCGTACGGTCGCGGATTGTTCTTGCCTTAGAGAGCCTCGCCCTCCCCCTCCCCCTCCTCGCCCCACCGCGGCGCAGGACATCGATGGTCGAAGAGGACATCGATTATCGTTGCGGGGGTGTGGGTATATAGGGGTGGGGGGGGATCGGTCTGGTCGGTCGGAGCGGCGAGCGGCGCGCGCGCGCGCCGCCCGCCCCTCCGCGCAACAAGTGCCAGGCACCGCGGCCCCCCCCCGCCGCGACCGCCCTCGTCCTCCCTCTTTCCTCGCCTCCAGCTCCTCTTCCTCGTCGTCGGCATCCCCCTCTTCCTCCTTCCCCTTATCATGCCCTATCCCTCCTTGTACCAGTCATTATTCCTCCCCCTCCTCTCTTTTCCCTCCTCTCCTTATCAGTATCCTTCTCCTCCCCCTTCTCCTCCTCCTCCTCCCCCCCTCCTCCCCCCCCCCTTCCTCTTGCCATCGAAATCGATGCCATCGAACTCGATTGCCATCGAAGTCGGACCCGCAGCCGCGTAGCGCCAGGAGGGTCGCACCTCGATTTCCTGCAGCGTCCTCGATATCGAGCGCGCGATGGCGTCGTTCGCTGACGGGGTCGATGCCCTGGACGGCCTCATCGAGGAAGCACTGTCGTCAGCAGATGGGCCTGTCGGAATGGTAGATGTGATCCTCGAGAAGTTAATTTCTATTGGTATGGCTGTGTGGCTGTATCTAAAACCTCACCAAGTAGGCATCCACCCTTCAAACAGATATGATTGGGCATCAAGGCTTACGAGGTGCACAGGCTGGGGGCTAAGATCGTGAGGAACAAATTTAGTTTCGCGGCAACGGCTGGTTCAGTTTGCATCGAAGATAAGAATGGCACGATTGCACAGTATACCCCGGAGTTTCAGAGATCGTCGAATCTGTTTGGCAAATCCCCGCCCGAATCGATTATCGCAGGGAGCGTGAGCTCTGGGCATGCAAATCAGTTCCTGGTGGCTTGCTTAGAGAGAGTTGAGACGAAGGAGAAAACGTTGTCCGACATCGACGGTCGCATCAACACGGGGCAGTTCCAAAGCAAAGATAAACAATTGGAAAAGGCACTTGACACTGGGCTGAGGTGGTTGATGGTGAAAAAGGAGGCAGAGGAACGCTGGCCAAAACTTCCAGGTTTGATCCAGTCGGCAAAGCAGGCGACGGGCCAGGTGCAGAGTGAAGAAACGCATTTCGAGCTCTTGCTTCACATCCAGGCCATTGCATCCGAGCAGGGGCGCGACGGGTCCGTAATCGACTGGGCGAGGGTGAAGACCGAGGCGAGCAAATCGAAATCGAAGTGCGTTGGCGATATCGACGCACGCGCTGACTTCGTGGCGAAATATGGTGGGGGGTCCCAGGGCCAGTTCATCAAGGACCTCGTGCAGTTCGTGTCAAGGTGCGCGCCCGCTGGGCGCCTGGTGGGCGGGTGCGTGTTCGAGACATTGTGCAAGGCAAAACTCGCGGCGACGGAGATGATGCCCCACCTGGTAATGGCCGTCGTCAAGGCTCACGTGAACGGCCCCCCCGAGCCCGTGCAGAGTCGAATGTGCAGGTTTGTGACCCGCTCAGAGATCGCGCCCCTCTTCGCTAGCACGGAGGCGAAGTCTAAAGCGATGGCAGCAGAGAAGGCCCTGCGGCATCTTCATTGCGTTTCCAGGCATATCGATATCGATACGATTGAACGCATTCCGATCATAGGTAAGGCCGACCAGTTGATAGCAATGTTGTTGTTAGGGAAAAAGGTGGATGGGCGATGCGCAAACATCGAGTGCGTCGCTCACGAGTGCATCGAGGCATTGAAGGCAAAGCAAACTGGTACCATCGAGATCGACAATCCGTATACCTGCCAGTCAGCCCAGCACGACAGCGGCGCCGATGGGGACTCCGTCAAGCAGACCCCCTTCAGTGGCATGCTGCAGTGCGACGCCAGCGCGGGGGAGCTGGCGAACGCTAACATCTGCATCTTGGAGCAGAGAGGGTTTAAGGTTGATGACGCCATCAAGCTGAAGAAGGACGATGAAGGTGCAATGGCGCGACCGAGCTACGGGTGGTTTACCAGTTTCAGTGGTTCCCCCCTAACTCCCTCAAACACCTTGGACCCGTCACCCCTCTACGCCACGTAAAAACTCTTACATGTATTAGCCCCCCTGTGCATGAGTTGTGCCCTTGCACTTTCGATCTAAGAGAAACGTGGAAGATAGCTTCGATGTCGGAGGATGGCGCCCGGATTCGGGAGGCGATGCAGAATGGCTCCTTGCACCGCATCGTTATTCGGTGCCCCATTCCAAAGTTCATCGAGAAGTACTGCTTTATTACAACCAAGAGAGAGTTGCTCGCTGGGTGGCCAGATGACGCAGCTTCTAGATCTACCGATCTCGTCGCGATCAACATCAAGTCAGCAATTGCTATGGCCATGATATCTTTGACGTCGAAATTCGAAGTCGATGGGGGCGATCTGATGGCAGTCAGCAAACCCAACGTGGGCATTTTCTCTAGGAAGAAGTTCCAGGCGAAAAAGTTGATCATCGTGCCGACGGCTCTGACCATCAAGCAGTGCGGCGAGAGCGATCGCCCCTACTTCGATGTGCCCAGCCCTGATGAGAGGATCGCGGGGCCCTTCGCCCTCTCGGACCCTGGCGCTAAAGCGCCGAGCCTTGCTTTCAAGATCAGGCACGTGGACAGCACGGAGTCGACGAAGCCGAATTGCGCCATCACTAAGCACTCGGTGGCCGTATCTGTGGGCAACGCTAAAGTGTACGATATCAAGATCCCCGTAGTCACCAACGTCAGGGCTCTGAACGTTGGAGACGAGCTCACGCTTCCCAAGGTCGCGACCGCTGCCCCGAGGAGGCCCCCTCCGCCGACCGTCGAGGTGTCCACCATGAAGAAAGGAGCGCGCAGCAGGTAGACATACATGCACGCATCGATTTGCGAAGCAGTGGAGCGATGTAGAGATGAGGCATCGACATCGATCATGGACTGTTGGATTCCCATGGAGTTTTGGAGTTTTTGCAATTGTTACCACGAGATATACATAATCGTCGTCGTCGTCGTCGTCCGCTTCGTCGGCGTCATCGTCGTCGCCGTGCCCGGTTCCAAATCGCGGTCGAGCTCGAAACTTAGCGCGTTTATCCAGGGCCGCGTATACACTTAAACCGGTTACAACTTACTTAAGACGCTTAGGCTCCAAACCTTGTGTGTTTGTTCTTTCGGGGAACGCGGTTCACGACGCCGCGTCAGTCGAAAGTCGCATGCGCCTATCGCTCGACGTCGCGCGTTGCTTGTTTGGCTCCAGATGTAGATGCGCCCCCGCGCGCTTCTAGGAATGCGTCGATATCGATATCCGACACATGGTGGATGCTATGGCCTGGTGCGTGGACAAAGTTGTTCGCGTGCGCGCCCCTCACATGGCTTTGCCAGCCATTCTGGACGATTGCAGGGAGCTAAACGGTTGTGTATTCTTTCACCTCAAGAAGAGCTGCGATGTGGTGATGAAGCTTCTTGGGCATCCGCGTTCCAAGGGCATCAGGCCTCTTGTTAACATCGATTTGTCAAACATTGGAGCGCCTTAGAGATGACGCATGCAGATCGTCATTGCTAACCTCCTTGGACCAGCTTAGCGTTCACGGGATGGAGAAGACATCCTTACCGCCGCCTGGCTCCAGGACATGGAAGAAACGATTCAGGTCGAACCACGACGAGATTCAGGGCACCACAACGACGGTACATGGTCCGACCATGGGCGACATCAAGGGCATCCCTTTCAAGGTCATTATAGACAGGCCAGGCACCCCCCTGTATGTGCAGCTGGAGGAGGACCTCGTGATGCACTTGAAGGCGTGCTGCGAGTTCGAGATCAAGTCGGGAACCGTCCACAGGCAGCATCCGTCCGAGAAGGTTCCTGCTGAGCTCAAGGTCGACATTAAGGAGTATCCTGGGCTGGGCTTCTCTTACACCAAGAGCCAGTTCGTGCTGAAACGTACAGGCGATGACGGCCATGTGAGCGCGAGGTACAGGACAGCGAGCTCCGCGGCGGAGGCGATGCAGTCGTTCGAATCAGCTCAGGCAGGTGAGGACTCTCAGAGCAACGCTGGCACCTCCGACGGCGTTGCCGCCGACGACGAGAAAGCGGAGCTTGTCGAAGCCGAGGACGACTGAGAGTTTCGTGACAGGGCTGGCACGGAAAAAGAGCATCGATATCGTTCTCCTCCTCCTCTTTCCTCCTCGTCCTCCTCCTTCCTCCTTGTCTTCCTCCTTCCTCATCGCCCCCCTCATTCACCCGTCCTGTCCAAGCCCTGCTGCTCATATGATGTGGTGGAGTTTGCTCCTCTTGGACGGTCTATATCTCTACGTATATACATGGGTCTATATATTTCTACATATATATATATATCTACACATATATACAGTGTCTTTATAGATATACATATATCTCTGCGTATGGGGGGGATGTGTCTATATATCTCTACATATATATATATACACATGTGTGCAGGTACTGTGTGGCAATACTTACATGAGTGTTATATGTGTACGTACATAGGTGCACGTAGTATGTGGTAATACTTGCCTCATCGCGATTGCACTTGATATTGCGTTGGATATTGCATTGCGCCCTGGAGTTGGAGCCAGCTGCAACCGATGTCGAAGAGCACGGGTGTATCAGAAGCGGTCTCGAGCTCCCCTTATTCATATTCTAAATCCAGGCTGGAGTCCTGGTTCATTCGTCGCCCTGATGGGTTTGTCCTCGCTGGGCCCTTGGGAGTGGTGAGCTTGCTCGCCCTTGGGTTCCTGTGTCTTGGGCAGCCCTGACGGGCTTAGCTGGGTGCGGAACTGGCCTTAGCGCCTATAGGGGAGCTCAAAGTCGCTGTGCGAGCTGCTGGGCTGCAGTTGGCTTATCTTCCAGATCGACAATCGACACTCGACAATCGAGGCTGGCCCATCGACCATCGCCTACTAGCCATTGCGGCTCTTTGAGTGCACGCGCGCGCCTTCGGCTGTGCTGCAGCGCACCCTTACAACCTTCTCTTCCTGTACTCTTCCTGCGCCATGGAGGAGAGCCGCTCGATGCAGTTCGCGCAGGTCGTAGGTGTCATCACCTATGGCCAGATCCACAAGGACTTGGTGAACGGGGCCGCGCACGAGTGCGAGCGCATGGGGTCGAAAGTCATTCACTTCGACGTCAGGCGCTTGTTGACGAAAGACCCGAGCAAGACGATCGGACACAACGAGAACGGCCTTCACGCACAAACCAAGAGGACGGTGATGTCACAAGCAGGGTTCGTCGACGCGTGCAAGGACATCGTCATCGAGGTGTCGAACTACAAGATCAAGGAGTGGCCGTCGGCCCTCGTCCTGGTGGAGTGCCAGCGCGGCTCTCATCGCAGCGACACGGTGGGCCGCATGTGCAACGCGATGCTGAACTTCATACTGTCGAGGAACAAGGTCGAGGGTATGCACGTGCGCGTGTACAACTCGAAGATCTTCAACTCGGGCGAGCAGTGCGGCAAGCGCGGGCGCACCAGCATGCTGGAGAGCGTCAAGGCGTGGATGGAGCCTGGGAAGACATGGGAGCTGGCGGAGGGCGGCGAGGTGCCTTTTTCTCAGCTCTTCGCGAGCCAGGCGGTCAGGGACGACCACATGGCGTACCCGGCGTGGAAGAGCCTGTGGGACTGGGTCTACACCGAGTACCACATGGTGCGCAATGTCGGGCCCGTGCCGCCACCAGGGTCGCCGCCGCGGGCCGAGAAGTCGCGCAGGATCGGCGAGGGCGGCAAGGGCGCAGACGGCAAGGTCGGCACCAAGGGCGGCAAGGAGGTCGGCCCCGTCTACGGCAAGTCGGGGACCAGCAGTGCTTGGCGCCCAGTGGCAACGCGGGGGGTCTACGCCCGCGAGTCCGACGATGCGGAGGAAGAGGAGAGATACCAGGAGCAGGAGGAGGTGGCTGAGGAGGAGGAGGCGACGTTGATATCGAGAGGTCTCGAAAGCGTCAACATCGAGTAACCACTACCACCCGCGCTCTCGTTCTCTCCCCCATGCTCCTTCCTTCACCGTCCACATCGCCATCTCCAGTGCGGGGGGTCTACGTTTAGTTTTTTTTGCTTGGCCTTCTATTGCTTTTTGTGGCGGTCCAGGAGCCTCAGCACATACGTCTGTCTCAGTTCGCTCACACACCCAGTTATCTCGCCCACCGCCCATCTGCCCCTCATCTTGCTCCTCCTTCCCCCCCCCCCCGCTTCCCCCCCCTCGCCATCCTCTCCCTCGTCCTCATTCTGGGTGCCAAGTCTATTTTGAGACCCCCTCCGCTTGGATGTCGAAACAACTGACCCCTCCCCTCCTACGAATGAAATGGCGGCGCCAAGGCCGAGACGTTATCAGCAGTCGATCCTCGAGCAGCTGGCGAAGCCACCTCGACTGTCGACGCTAACCCATCATCTGCAACGCCAGCGAGCATGGAGGTGGAACAGAAGGCCGTGTCACGTGAACCACATTGTAGTCCAGCGTCGCCCCCCCTGGCCCTGGGTGTCCCCGAGCGGTCATGACCCCGCCCCCTGCTCCGAGTCCCTGGCCACACATATGGCCCCCGACTATCGAAATACAGGCTTGCTAATTACATCGACGTCGATGGATGGCGGCCGCGGAGGAGGCGCCTGCGGTCGCTGAGGAGGTGCAGGAGCCCGTCTGGGCCACGTTCGAGCGGGACCCTCGCGCCTGGCTCGGCCTTCTTCGTCGATACGAGATCGACGAGACGGCCCAGCAGAGCGTCTTCCTCCTGGCCCAGCTCAGCGATGAGGGTCATCGCGAGGCCAACAACGTGTTGTACAAGCTGTTCAAGAAGATGGGCGAGGGGAACCTCACGAACCCGTCGAAGTTCGTTCACAAGTGCTTGACGAACGCGCGGCAGGCCCTGGAGCAGCAGTATCACACGGGCCAGTGGCGTCGTTAGGCTGACGACGACGACGACAGTGACGACGACGAGGCCGACGACGACGACAGCGACGACGCGGCCGACGACGACGCAACCTCCCGTGCTCACGGTGCGAGGCTGCGGTGTGTATTTAAGTGCGGCGCCGCCTCTCTTCGGGGCCCCTTAGGGTGCATGGGGCCCCTTTCGCGGCTTGCTGCTGAAACGATGTCGACTTGTGTTTTCGAGTTTGATGGTCGAGGACGCGGCGGAGCCGCGCGTGGCGTCGCGCAGCGATGCACCGCAGCCACGGCCTTCGAGGACCCCGCCTAGGCCCTCGCAGCGCCGCAGATGATAAGCGCGAGGAGCAGGGCAAAGTCGACTGTCGATCTCGGCTAGAGACGGCGCCGCTGCAGATGCAAAAAACAGAGCCGCCGCGTCGTCGTCGTCGTCGTTCGTCGCCGCCGCCGCCGTCGTCGTCGTCGTTCGTCGTCGTCGGCGGCAGCGTGCCTGGCGCGCGTTCGCCGCGCACTCGTGGACGAACCCCCCCCCATCTCCTTGAACTGTTTGTACAACGCGCTGTTGGTCTCGCGATGGCCCTCATCGTGGTCGTCGTCGTCGTCGTCGTCGTCGCATCGACTATCGATGCTCCCTCGCTGATGCTCTCTCGCCGCCCCCTCCCCCACCGCCGCTGCCCTCTCGCCGCGCCGCGCGTCGCGGGCACCGTCGAGGCGAAGGCCGCCCCCCCCCGCCGAGGAGGAGGATGGGGAGTGGGAGCGGCATGAGGAGGTGGAGGGAGTGGGGGAAGCGGGGGGGGCATCAGGCTGACGAGCGATGGACCATTGATGCGACGGGGTGCCGAACGAGGCGCGCGCGAGCGCTGACATGGGCAATCGCTGGGCGCGTCCAGCCACCCCAGCGGTCATGAGCGAAGATAGTTGGTGGCGAGGTGATGGTCACCATGACCATCACCTCGCCGTGGATTGACGAGGTGATGGTCACCATCACCTCGTCATCCATCGACGTCGGCTGCGATCGAGGTGGTCGCGAATCGGGCCACCCAAACTGGTACGCCCAGCGCCTCATGGGCCGCGTGGGAGGTCAGGACGAGGTGGGCTGGAAGAGGGGGGGAGGGCCTGGATGAGGGGGCAAGGCGTTATGCATCACCATCTTACCGTCACCATTTGGGCTCGTAGCGCATAGGTGCAATCGATATCGAAGCGCGTCCGCATCGTCATCGCCATGGCGAGCGCGGCGGCGGCACCCACCGCAAGGGCGTCGTGTCTCGCCACCTTCAAGGGCGTCGTCGACTTCGCGCGGGCGGTGACCGCCCAGATGGAGGATGCGGATCGGGCCCAGGTGATCGAGCGCCAGGTCGCCCACGTGAAGATGATCGCCCGTCGTGGTGGTTGCGCCGGGGATGACGCGACTCAGACCGTACACGCCATCAACGCGACGGACATCCTCACGGCCGCCCAGAAGCGCGAGCTGATAACTGCAGTAACGGAGTCGGTGACGATGGACATCGCCATGACGGGCAAGCGTGACGGGCGTAACTTCAACGTGCAGTACCAGACGCACCAGTACCCAGAGCACTGCCTGACGACGGAGATGTGGGCGCTGCTACAGGACCCCCACCTGGGGGTCGAGGCGAAGCTCGATAAGGTTGGCGAGTACTTCGTGCACACCCTCGGCCTGCGCTACCCCGACCAGAAGACGGTGCCTCGCTTGGCCGCCCTCGTGGTCGCGAGCGAGATCGCCGCGGGTCGGGGGCCTGCGCCCGCGCAGGCGTTCGAGAACAAGAACCAGCTCAAGGACTCGACATCGACATCGCATGCACTCGACGTCGAACGCGCGACCCCCGCATCGAGCGCCCAGGTCTCAGCATCGGGGTCGGGGGTTCTATGGGCAGGATCAGGGGGAGAAGGTGGGTGAGGAGGAGGAAGAGGCGACGTCGATATCGAGAGGCCCCGAACGTGTCGACATCGAGTAACCACTATCACCCACACTCTCGTTCTCTCCCCATCCCCACTGCCCCCTCCCTCTCCGTCCACATCGCCATCTCATGTTTCGGGCCGAGGTTTTCACCCAGCTGTTTTCAAGTTGTTGCCCCGCCTTTAATTGAATTTGTTGGCGATCCAGAGCCTCAACCATACGACCCCGCTCCCCCTAGGGCACCCCACGGGGCTACATGCTCGAGGCTGGGCGCCCGATGGGGGTCGCGTGCGGCCCAGAGGAGCAGATCAAGAAGAAACGTGCATCGAGGCGCTCGGCGCAATCGTCTGTCTGCAACTACCCCCTCCTTGTCGCAATTCGTCGAGATCGAGCCGCAGGTGCCCGGGGCTTCCGTGCTCCCCAAGCCTCAGTTTAGCGAGGCCCTGCTCCTGCAAGCAGGGCAGATCACGAAAGCCCGCAAGACGAACAGAATACATGAGCACCCCTCGGGGGGCAGCAGCAGCATGGTCCCGTTCGAGCGCCCGAACCCGAACAGCAGGCATCAGGACGCATTCATGCAGCAGATGAGCACGATGGTTAACATGTTCGGCCAGCTCATGGGCACCGCATCGGCAGGGGGGGTCCGCGGCAGGGCGACGTCCCGCTGACCTTCTTGAATGAGCCCCCATCGGGCTTGCGGAGGACCTCATCATCAGGGCCCCTCGAGCCGCCGACGACGCCCGCTCCAAAGGGCGCCGTGCCGGATCCTGGCTCGGGGACGCCGCCGCTCCAAGCTTCGAGGAAGCGCGCGCTCGCCGAAGTCGATGACGACGAAGACGATGAGGAGCAGCATCCAGCTATGAAGAAGCCCGCCGCTGCCAGCGGGGGGCCCGCGGCACGGCAGGAGGAGATCGACGAGTACATCAAGAAGATGTTGTATGAGACCGAGACGACGAGAGGCAAGGCCAAGGCCAAAGCTAAGGCCAAGGCCAAAGGCAAGGCCAAGGCCAAAGGCAAGGCCAAGGCCAAGGCCAAGGCCTGCCCAACATCGACGTCGACCAAGGCGCCCCCGCTACCCGCGCTCAAGAAGCAGCCCCCCGTCTATTACAAGGATTATGCCATCTATACGGACGAGAAGAACCCCAAGTGGCGGGTCAAGAAGGTGGGCGTTGTCTGGGACAAGATGTTCAGTTGGGGGACCTGGGGCGCGTACGGCGGCGACGAGAAGAAGGCGTGGAAGGCTGTGGTCGAGTGGATCGACGGTGGCAAGGGGAACTGGTAGGCGGTGCAGCAGCGCTCCGAGTTCCGAATTAAGGTGGTGCGCTACGCTGGGCATAGCGCTCCCTGCAGGGCACGCCGATACAATCGTTTTGTTCGCAGAGATATCGATATCGAGGTTTACGGAGTGGCGCTCGTCGTAGTGAAGTCACGATTGGAGCGCGACCCCGCTCAGCTGAGCATTGTTTTACGCTGGTGTAGGGCAACAGCGTTTGCATTTGCAGTTGCATCGTGTGTTATCTTTTCGTTCAGTGCGCAGACGGTCAGGTTCGCATGTGCCACGGGGACGTTATCCAGCCATCGACGTCGGGCAACGCGGACTCATATCGATATCGCCATAGGCGTCTGCGCGCAACGAGTCATTGGGAGCGACGCCCTTCTGACTGCCTCAATGTGAACCGAACAAATCCATCGTTATATTTTTCTCTTTTTTTCTCTCTCTCTCTCTCTCTCTCTCTCTCTCTCTCTCTCTCTCTCTCTCTCCTCCGCAGTAACACAGTAAACGATTGTAGAGTGAGAGTAAGATCGTAGAAAGTGCATATAGGAAGCCTGGAGCCGAAGATGAGACGAGCTCATAAAGGTATTCGATTATCGTACATCGTGGCGTGCTCTACTATCTTGGTATACCATCTTACTTTTACGATCTTATTCTCACTCTACTCCGAGGCCGCCCCCTGTATCGTCTAGCGCGGCCTCCCCAGCCATTTTTGCTCGTTACAGTTGTACGTCGACGATCGAAGCCCACGTAGACTCGCAATCGCTTATCGATCCTTGCAGTTAGTGCCAATGTCCTTCACCAGTTATGCTGCGCAGACGGAGACGGCCCCGCACCTGCATTTTCCGCTCCCGCCAGGCCAGGAGAATATGATGCCGTTCCCGCCGAGGGACGAGGTCATGCGGGGGGCGCTCACTCCACCGAGCTTCGCGCTCAGCCCGAGCATGGACTTGAGCGATGACGAGCTCGGCCTCCAGCCAGCGCTGAAGAAATACAAGCCCGCCAAGCCCGCGGGCGACATGGAAAAGAAGGTGCAGTTCCACCCGATGAAGGCCGTCAAGATGGCGCCGTACCTGGAGGGGCCCACGCCGTGGAAGTTGGTGCAGATAAAGCAGCGGGCTGACGAGGACGGCATCTTATACCCGCAGTACTGGGGCACGCGCTGGCACCGCAAGAAGTTGAGGAACCACTTCTTGAGGCGCCACGTGAAGGCGGGGTGCAAGTGCAAGAAGGACGATGATGGGAAGGACGACGTGTGCTTCTATTGTAGCCGTGTGCACTATATGGTCATGCTGAAAAAACCACCAGCGGGATGAGGATGATCTCGGAATGAAGCTCGACATCAAGAAGTGCAGCGCCTTGTTGTGCGCTTTGGCTTTGCAGGGCATGCCTCCAGCTAAGCCAATGCATAAGCGCAAAGGCATGAGGCGTTTCTTTTCGTAGGTGCAATCTCGCATGTAGTGCGATCAGCACGCCACTGACGGCGCAATCGATATCGACGACGGAGTGTGTCTTTCAATATGCTGGGCGGTGTGGTTCGATGCCAGCGATGCCGAGGTGGCGTGGGTAACCGCGCACATCGACATCGACGCCCACGATGAACGAATGTGCTGGGGATGTATGGCACGCGCTTTGAACAAAACACAACATCATCATCGCCATCATCGTCATCATCGTCATCTTCCTCATCACCATCTGCAGCATCATCGCCATCATCATCATCGCCACCATCACCATGAAGGAGGAGGAGGGGGATGGGTGATTGAGAGTGGAGGGGGAGATGGGGGATGGAGGAATGAGGATGGAGGACCCCCGAGGCAAAGATATATCTCCCATGGCCGGTTTGCCTGCGCGCCCCGCGGTCGAGCTCCGTCCGTCGGAAAGCCCATCGGCCAGCATTGAGAGGGGGGTTTTGTGGTGCAAGAAATCGACATCGATAAAAGCATCGACATCGACGCCAGTAGAGACATCGAACTCGATAGAAACATCGACATCGATATCCGTTGCTTTAGGCCCGAGCGGAGAGCTGACTCCAGTTCAAAGGCTCGACGCACTACGTCTAGCAGAAGTGCAGGCCCCCGCGCCGCAGGGGGGGCATGGCGAGTGCCTCGGCTGATCCCATGCGCGAGGAGGGGCTGGGAGGTCGTTAGAGGGACGAGGGTGGAAGAGGGAGGAGAAGGGGGAAGAGGGAGAAGAGGGGTAGGGGGGAGGGCGGGGGAAGGGGGGGGGGCTCGGGGAGGTGTTGGCCAGAATCGAGGCGCTGGAGGCTCTCGCGATGGCTCGCCACGCGGAGACCATGAATCGCATCGGGGAGATTCGGAGCAAAGTTCGGCGCTTGGAGCGAAAGATATGCATCGAACAAGGGGTCGGGGTTCACCTCGCCCTCCGAGGAGAAGGGCGAGGACAGCGATAGCGGTATGTTCCAGGACGACTATGAGGATGAGGAAGAGGAGGACAGTGGAGGTGGTGAAGGTGGAGACGGTGACGAAGACGCCGAGTTCGATGGACCCGCCAGCGACGACGCGCGGACGCGAGACCAGCAGCGGGCCTCGAGGCGCGCGGCAGCGGCTGCGCAGGCAGCGGCTGAGGAGGACTCGGACTGAGCGCCCTCTTGAAGCATATTCTCGTCGTCATGTTGACGGGCCTCAGATTTGCACACACGGCTTTGTATAATATAGTGCCCAATGGAAGTGATATGCAGGTGTTTCGAGTTCGCCCAGCAAGTGTTGTGCGCCAGTTTTGCAAGCCGCCTCAGAGCGACACAAATACGCACGATGTGTGTGATCTGCTTTGCGAAAGTACCATCGCATCGAAATCGTAAATCGAATGTCGACGTTCGAGATCTGATGCTGGGCGCATGCTGTGGAATTGTATTAAACCTTTCTGAAGCTACCATGGGGGCGTTTGCCGACAGATGGCATCGTCTCGGATCCCCCCCTTCCCGCTCGAATAAGCCGGTCCCGTCCCCTCCCATCGCGACCCGTCATCCGCTTCGGGTCGCGTGAATGCGGGACTTCACATGCGGCCCTGCGTCTGCCATCATTCTCTGCGCCTGTGCAAGTTTGTGTTGCGGCATGCCGAAGGTAGCTTGCCAAGGTGCATCAGAGTGCGACAACGTTTCACCCTCCTTCCGAAAACGCGCACCGCTGCGCGCGCGAGGGATGTGCATCGATGTCGACACGTGTGCATATACATACATATATAGATATACAAACGCGCATGCATGCATACACATATGCATATACACATACATACATATACACATGCATGCATACGTGCGTACACGCACACATACATACATGCATATACATACAAATATAAATAGTTACGCAACAACGTCTTGCATTCACCATGCATATGTGCATTCTCACGCGCAGTTTCCAGTATCATCGCAGCCGTCGTCATCACCATCGCCATTCTTCCACAGCCGTTTCAGGTTCAGTGTTGCGAACATGAAGCGGGGCGCGCCCGCCACGATCGATATCGATGATGAGACGAGGATGCAGCTGCGGTCGGAGCTGCTGGCCACTTCGCGGGGTTCGAAGGCGAGCGTCGCCCGCATCCTGCAGACGCTGAATAGGAAAGGCACGCTTAGGGACGAGGAGCTCGGAGGACGGGATGAGCTACGCCAGTGCAGGATAGCAGCGGAGATGCATGGCCGCGCGAGGACGCCATACGGACCTGTTGTGCAGACACTGGATGTCCCAGGCATCGGGCCGTGGGAATATGTACACCCATTTGCGTTTCTGCGCTATATGTCGACTATCAGCGAAAAGTTTGCCAATCTGCTGTCTGCTGCGCTCGACAAGGCACCTTTGTTTACGTGTTGCTTGGTGTTTTACGGTGACGAGATGACGCCAGGCAACCCTTTGAGATCTGATGTTGGGCGCCAGTTGTGGAATTTTTATAACACCTTTCTGGAGCTACCAGGCTGGCTCCTCCATAGAACGGGGGGCTGGTTTTGCCTGGGCGGGGTTCGCACCAGGCTGGTGGAGAGAATTCCTGGGGGAGTGAGCGCCCTCTTGAAGCAGATTCTCGTCGCCATGTTCGTTGACGGGCCTCATAACTTCACACGCGGCTTTGTAGTTCCCCATGGGGGGTGCCGTGCGGGCGTTTCGTGCTCGCCTGGCCGGTTTTATGGCCGATGAAAAAGGCCACAAAGAGTTCTTGGCCATTAAAGGGGCGGCAGGGCTGAAACCCTGCATCTCGTGCATGAACGCGGTGAACTTTATCCACAAGACTGGCTACGCCGACGGCCAGTGCACCGTCGGACTGGACTGCGTAGATAAATCGAAGCTCAAGCAGCTGGACGACGACACGTTCTGGAGAATGCACGAGATCTTGGCATCGCAGGTCGGGCAGATATCGACGTAGACGGTGGAGGCGCTCGAAACGAAGCTGGGCATTAGTTATAATGAGCATGGGATGCTGTGCGATCCTCGTTTGAGAAGCGCGCTGCGCCCCGTGAGTAATTACATCAGGGATTGGCAGCACACCCTGGTATCGCATGGCGTTGCGGGGCTTCAGATTGCGGCGCTCACATCGTGTATGAAGAGGTCGAATATCGATATGTATGAGATTGCCGCCTACGCACGCTTGTACATCCATCCCAAGTTGACCGCGTCACCTCCCAAGCCAGAGTGGTTCACGGAGAACTTCATAGCGAACGACCACGTGAAGCTGTTTGCGAGCGACGTTCTCAGGCTTTGCCGATTGTTGCTGGCATTTCTTCGGGACAGGTGCTCTGGCCGCGTGCCCGCGGACCACGTTCGATGTTTCGAGCTGTTAACGTTCATGTTGGGGCTCCTATCAGGGGAGGACGATATGACGGGCGCATTGCACGCCACGCTTTCGGGGGCCATTGCAGAGCACGCGGTACTGTTTCGCCGATTGTGCCATACGTGTATCAAGGTGAAGTTTCATCATTTGGTGCACGTGCCCGACGACCTACTGCGACTGGGTAGGGTGATTTCGTGCTTTGCGCCAGAACGGAAACACAAAGACGTGACGACGACCGTGGTACATGTTTACAACCAGGTCGAGCACACGACAACGTTTGGATAGTTAAACTGTTACGTTCAAGACGTTGTCGAGGGGCGGTTCCAGTTCGACGAGCAGTATATATCGACGTCGAAGCGCCGTAAACTCGATGTCGCAGGCATCCAGATGGATACGTCTACAGCGGCTGCGTTGAAGTGTGGTGGCGTGAAGAGGGACGACTACGTGCTCATCCGCACTGGCGGCGCACTTCGTTTAGGTAGAGTTGTGTTGTTCTATGCGATGGGCGATTTCATCACAGTCCACGTGCGGGAGGCTACCGCTGTGGACCCTGGGACTTGGACCATCTGGGATGAATCGGCGACGCCAGACGTGTTCTTGGACCCGACGTCGATTGTCAAGCCCGTTGTATACATGCGCATTTCACCATCGACCGTGGAGATCATCGTGCCTTACTATCATGGCAGGGGCGCGTAGCTGAAAAAAAAAATATAAAACAACAAATCGACTGTCGAAAAAAAAAAAAAACACAAATCGACTGTCGAAAAAAAAGTCGACTGTCGAAGCCGCCCCCTTCTCTTCCTCCGTCGTTCATTCTTCCTCATCATGCATTGCATCATCCTCCACTCTCCTTCCCCATCTTCGTCGTCGCCGTAGTCGTCGTCTTCGAGGGGGGAGGAGGAGGGGGGGGGGAGGGGGGGGGGGAGGGCGAGGGGGAGGAGGAGGAGGAGGAGCCCCCCCCCCCCCCCCCCCCCCCCGACGCGGGGCCGCCTTGGACAAGGGCGGCTCTCCAGCCCAGGCCGCGACCCGAGAGAGGCGATTATATTCGCGCCCCCGTGCGCCGCCCCGTCCCTTCCCCTTGCATCCATTGATCTTCCCTCCAACATATGCATATATAATGCACATACATATTATACGGTATGCCCATAGTACATATATATATAGTACATATATACACATAGTACCTCCTCCTTCTCCTCCTCCCTCCTCCCTCCTCCCCCACCCCCCCCGCCCCCCCTCCCTCCCCTCCCCCCCCCTCCCCCCCCCCTGCCCGTCGCCCGCCGGATGGCGAAGCGCGCGCTGAAGGGCGCCGCCGCAACGGCAACCGCGCCCGCAACCGGGCGCACGGTGGAGGGCGTAACGCGCGCTAGATACGATTACGACGTACGCTTACGATGTAGATATTGGTATTTCACACATCGCCCATACTTTTTGAACATAAAAAATATAAGCTACGAGCCGAGCCGCCCTGCATTTTGATGAGAGTTCTAGGGTCTTGATTGTTAATGTACACGTTACCAGAAAAAAGCCAGATCACCATTCTTTCAAAATTATGTTGTTGTCGGTGGATCCACCACAAACGCTCTTTTGTTACCAGAGCAAAATCTGGATCACAAGTTCTCAACATGTTTGTTGGTGTTGTGGATGGCCAGGTTCCGCAAACATGTTAAAAACCGTTCTTAATCATTGTACAAAATTAGGTTAAACGGTTAAACATAAGTTGAACTCGTCGACTTATAAGTCGAAACAGTTCGACTTAGTAAGTCGAACTACGTCGACTTAGTAACTCGAACGTTCGACTTCGCTAACTAGACTTAGGTCGGCTTAGTAAGTCGAGTTAGGTCGACTTAGCTAAGTCGACTTATAACTTGATTATAATTCCATTACTAAGTCGAAGAGTTCAGGCCTAATTGAGTTAAGTATAAGTCACCTAACTTGGTTATAACCCGACTTATAATTCAACCTCCTAAGTCTGTTGTTTTTTTAGTAACTCAACGAGCTCTAATAAGGTATTCGAGGTTGACTTATAACTCAGACGCTGTCAGTCACTATTAAACGCGCCAATTTACAACTTAGTTATAACTTAGTTATAACTAAGTTATAACTTAGTTATAACTTAGTTACTAACAGGCGTCCTCAACTTATATCTAAGATATAACCCGCCGTTCATCTCAGCGGTGCCCGGTGTCCGGTGTCCGTTGTTTGGTGTCCGGTGCCCGGTATCCGATGGCATGCGCGGTGTCTGGTGTCCGGTGTCCGGTGGCCGGTGGCCGGTGGCCGGTGGCTGGTGTCCAGTGTCCGGTGTCCGGTGTCCGGTGCCCGGTGTCTGGTGTCCGGTGCCCGCAGTGTCCAGTGTCCGGTGTCCGGTGTCCGGTGTCCAATGTCTGGTGTCCGGTCCCCGGTGTCCGGTGTCCGATGTCCGGTGTCTGGTGTCAGGTGTCCTGTGTCCGATGGCTGGTGTCTGGTGCGCGGCGTCCGAAGTCCGGTGTCCGGTGTCCGGTGTCTGGTGGCCGGTGGCCGGTGTCCGGTGGCCGCTGGCCGGTGTCCGGTGTCCGGTGTCCGGTGTCCGGTGTCCGGTGCCCGGTGTCCGGTGTCCGGTGCCTGGTGTCCGGTGTCCGGCGTCCTGTGTCCGGTGGCCGGTGGCCGGTGGCCGGTGTCCGGTGTCCGGTGTCGGGTGTTTGGTGTCCGCCTGAAGGCCCTGCGTAGTTAGTAACAGTTAGCGGAACTTCTAATTGTTATTAACGGAGTTATAACTAGTTAGGTTTGGCCAGTTTGAAGTTGTTTTTTAATGTTTATGTTGTGTTTTTGCATCTCATGTAGTTGGAAATTTGGGCATCATGATTGGGCGCTTCGTCGATTTGGATCTGCTCAGGGGCCTTCAGATTTTTTTATCGCCCTGGGGCAAACGCGACGGTCCGCAGCGCATCATGCTAGCAACATCGCGATTTGTATTCTACTGGCCAAATGCACGTGATGTCGTTCTCTATTTTCTTGTAAATCACAAGAGCTTTCAGCGAGGTCAGAGGCATCAGAACAGGGTCTGTATCATCTAAAAAGATGTGTTTGGAAAAACCTTCAGCGGCGTTCACATGCTTAGTTGCAAGCTGCTGGACAAGCACCTGCGACTCGCCATCGTCGCATTTCACGTGAAACCACACTTGCATTGCTGCATGCATCCCGCCCGACCCCAGAAGTACGATATCACCGCGCTTGATGCGGCCGAAATCTGTCATGGCTTCGATGCTGGAGACGGCTGTCTGCGTCCCAGGGCACCTGCGTTTCAACGCATTCAGCAGCTTCTGTGTTGCTTTCGTTGGGTCGACTAAGCCAGGTGAAACACGCATGGTCTTTAAATCGTGCGCGTGCTGCGCAGTGAGTTGGACCATGAGCCTTCTCTGGCCCCTTCTTGCACATGTGGTCTTCGGCGAAACGTTTTACGAATTTGTGCTTGCGTTCCTGGACACAGCAACTGAGCGACCCATGTTTTTTTCAAACATTTCTGGCAAATGGGTTGCCATATGGTGCTTATACACCCAATAGCTTTCACCATATGCGTCCTGATGGCACCGAAGATGTTTCACTATCGCTGACTCTATCTGCGCGGTCGTGACTGGAAGCCGCCGCGCCGCCGTGATGATTAAGTCAACGGCATCTTGCAATGCCAGCATACTTGCGATCTGGGGGGCCACTTGATCCGATGAAGAATGCTTGGCAATTACTTGCCGAATATACCTGCGCAAAACAGGCAGCGCAGTGATCTCTTCTGAGGCACCTGCTTGGAGCTCACCAGTCTCCCATACAGTTGCGGCTGAGTGGTGTTTACTCGGCCGCGTCCACTTCATGAACTACTCATGCAACTCCCTTGCATCACACAAACGCTCGAACTGCGCATGCCCTGAAAGTGCTCTTACTTCTCTGTCGAATATACCAGACACAAAATAAATATGCATCCAGTCAAAGCAAATGAATGACGCAGGGAGATATCGCAAACCTGGGTCCAGCGCTATGTGTTCGGGGTGGAAGTTCCATCCTTTGTGCTGTGTGATGGTCGTGTACTGCCCCTCTGAAAAACTTCCCCCGCTGATACTTATCCCAATCGGGTCGAAGTCGTTCCAGGATCGCGATGATTGTCGCGTCATCGTTTCTGCGTATCTTTGACGCATCCAAGCGCGCGCCTGTCGCAAAGAAACCAGATACATCATATGTCAAGTAATCAAACTTTCTATTCAAGACGTTGCGACATAACGCACAGGGCTTGGAACCAGCGTGCCCTTTGTTCATGTGTAGTTCCCGCAATGCCTCTTCGTCTCCTATGACGCACGACAGCTTCGCGACGATCGTCGCGCGCGACGTTGCGTCGCCGTTCTCTGACACGTCTAATGTAACACCGCTCGTCTCAAAATTGAAACCACCAGCAGTTTTTTTCTTTTCTTTAAAAAATCTTTGAGGATCATCTTGACGCACTGCCCGATGCCACCTGGGATGCTTTTTTTTGCGCACCGCGCAGTGCTAAGCGTGAACCACGCATCTTCGTTACCCAAGGACTCGTCGAACTCAGCGAACGACCAGTAAACAGCATCAACCCACCGATAATATTTTCCCTTCGCCAGGGGGTCTCGCGGTGAAATACCATCGAAATATAGAATGATGTGCCACGGCGACGCCAGGCCGCATGGGTGCTCCTGAAGTGAGCGGCGAAACATCTCCCTGACTGGAGCTCTAGACTTGCAGCAGGAATACAAAAATGGCCCAGGACAGCACACCCAGTTCTCGAAAGTTCTACCACTGACTAAAGGCGTGTCTATGCAACGCAAGACGTTCCCATATGCGTTCGACTCTTTGGCAATGATGGTTTCGTTTGCCCTGTATTGTGAGCTCCGTGAAATATTGTCGGGCAACCCATGGTCTCGCACATATTTTAGGACACCCGGCAGAGCACGCTGTGACAGGTATGAGCCCCTGTGGAGCCCCACCAGCGCCTCATCCGCCTTGCGTTTCCTGGCGGCGGGCGCGGCCATGGTTTCAGCCCAAATGGCTACAGACTCGATAACGATGCCAATGCGCATCATAGGATGCATGCGTCGCGTTATGGTAGGGGCACGCTGCGCGATGCATCTGAATGCAGCGAGGCGATAGATCACAACAGAAGTGCACGTTGCATATCGATGCATATGGCATGATACGACGTCGCATCAGAAGGACCTGTAGGTGCATATTGATGCATACGAAGTGCGACGGTAGCTCGCAACAGAAAGGAGTGTTGCATATTGATGCATGCGACTTGCGATGAAAAGATCGCAACAGACTTGTGTTTTAGACATCATGTTGCAACGTCATACAAGCAAGAGAGAGTTCGTCGATGTGGCGCCGCCCACCGCCGCGCTGCAGCTGCGATGCGAGCTCCCAGCCCTGATGGTCCTCAACAACCCCCTGGTCCTCCCCCTCCCCGCGTCGAGCACCTAACACTTGGCGTCGATCCACGCCAGCGCCGCGCTCCAAGCCTCAATGCGATTCATCGTCGCATTGCGGTCGAAGCGGACGCGGCGATCTGCCCTCCCCACAACGGCCCTGAACACCTTCTGTGAAGGCTTGTAGTCACGTAGCCGCACCTGTACGGCGCGTTGCACTCGCACGTCGGCGGCTTGGGCAGCACGGCAGGCTTTGGCACGGCAGCTGCGGGTCGCCGCATGGCAGGGGGCCGCGCCTTCTTCATTGGCACAGCCCCCTCGGCGTCTTCGACGCCTGCCCCGCCCTCGGCGCCACCGACGCCTTCGCCAGCCGCGGAGGGGCGCTTCCTCGCCTTGGCGGTCTTGGCCTTCTTGGCGAGGAGCGCCCTGAGCTTCTCCTCCTCGTCGGTCAGGTCTGGCTCGGGCTCCTCATCGCGCGGCTCCTCGCGCGGCTCTTCGCGCGGCGGGAGCTTCGGCTCCTGCTGCGGCTCCTCGCGCGGCGGGAGCTTTGGCTTCGGGGGCTCCAGCTCCACGCGCGGCCGCGCAGGCGGCTCGGGCGGCCTGAGAGCCGCGGCCGCCGAGTTGGCGAAGAGCGCCGCGCATTGCGGTGCACCGAACAGGGCCTGCATGACTTGCAACTGCCCGCCAGCCGTAGGGTCTGGGGCTGTTATTGGGGGCGCTGCAGCTGCAGGCGAGGTTTTCGCCGCGTAGCGCCTGCTCGATTTCCTCACGTAGTCTGGCGCGTCCGTCTGGATATCCTCCAAGGCGGGCCCCTCGTCCTTGTAAGCTGAGTTCCACCACGGCTCCGCCGACATGTCGTCGATGCGGTCGAAGTTCCACGCCGTGGCGTACCCGAGCGTGGACCAACCCTTGCACGTGATGGCCTTGGAGATGGCACCCTTCACCTCTCCGAGGAGCCTGAGCCAATCGCCCCCATGCCCCTTGCCGCTGCCCCGCGCCACGAGCGCTGCCATCTTGCCCTTGGAGCTCTCGGAGAGCGTGTGGGCGCCGATCAGCTTGCGCCGAGCGGCGACCAGGCGTATGCACGCCTTCTCACTCAGGTCGCCGCTCTTCAGCGATTTGATCTCGCTCGCCGTGAAGACCCTCGATGCAATGCTAATCTCTTGCCATTGCTTGGATCCGCCTGGCATTGACAACATGCCTGTCTTGGTCCCGACGCTCTGGCACAAGCGTGCGATGTTCTCTTGAGTCCAAGTGTTCAGCGAGTACTCCCTGATTGTTTTCACCAAGGCTGTCGCCTCGTCAGTACTGATCTGTGGCAGGTTGTTGATCTTCATGAGGAGGCTGTCGTACTGGTGCTGGGCCACGGCTGATGGGCACAGGCCGCGTGCGATTTGTGTCGATACCCACTCTGACATGTGCTGCAGTTCCGCGCGGAGGTTCGGAACCGTCGTCATATGACGACAGTTCCGAACCTTCGCGCCTCGCGCCTCGCGATAGGTCGCGCCTCGCGAAAGATCGCGCCTCGCGATAGATCGCGATCGATCGCGATCGAGCCCAAATGGCTATGCGACGCGGGCCTGTGTGATCTATATTCGAAACGAGAACCCGACACCAACTGATGCCAACTTGCAATGCCCCACGCATCGAAGATTGGTTTCGGATGGCAGTGCGAGTCTACCACCTGCAACGGGTTGCATGCATCTTGGCATACATAGAACCGACGCGTATATGGCGATGTAAGTGTTGCCGCGTCGCGTATCCCCGCCAGCCCATCCGACTCGAACGAAGAGCGCAGACCACCTGCAGTTGTTATCATCATATGTCTCATCATCATTTTCGTTAAGTGCGCGCGCGCTGATGCCGAGGGGACGGTCCAAGACATCACTCACAGAACTGGCGTTCTGGATTTAACCTCACCAGTCGGGAGCATCCCAAAGTCGCGATCCTCCGTATCCTCCTCCTCTTCCGCCTCATCCTCCTCATCTTCCCCTCCTCATCCCTCTCCTCCTCCCCGTTGCGGCCTTGGGGCTCTATATGTGGTTCCTCTTGGGGTTTTGGTGCTGCGTCATCCTACAGATATCGTGAGGCGTCGGATGATCCTATGACGCGAAAAGGCGGAAACGCATAGCACCAATGCCATTCAGAGTGCGAAGCAGTTGTGAGGGAGCGATGGGGGGGGGGGGGGCACGGCTTAGTAGCGTAGTAGGATGGGCAAGAGCATCAGCACCAGCAGCAACAGGAGGACAACGACGAGGAGGGACGAAGAGGGAATGATGTGATGGGGAGGACGAGGATGGGGATGAGGATGAGGATGGGGAGGGAGGGGGGAGGAGGAGGCGGAGGAGGAGGGAGGAGGAGGAGAAGGGGGAAGATGAGGAGGAGGACGAGGCACCTGCGCTATCATGCCGACATTATCATCCCAGACTCATCTTGCATTGATGCATGCAGGTTTTTTCTCTGACCCCTCCACCCGTCGCCCGTCGCCCCCACGCCCCTAGCGGGCATCGCGCTCGGCGCGCGCCAGCTCAGTCTCGGCCCGAACGTGGGCCGCGCTCGCATCATCCTTGTCGAGCAGCGCGTTCATCCACGCGTCCTTGCTCTTCAAAAACGCATTGAACCTCTTCTCTGCCTATCGGGGGGGGAGGGAGGGGGGCGATCGCACGGAGGCGGGTGGGACTGGCGACACCGATGGGGCCATTGACTAAGGGGGTGGGCTCGAGAGCCCATCCCCTCCCCCCTGGCCTCGAGGGGCCCTTGTGTTGTTGTTAGTTAACAACCGCCTGCCTTCTTCTCAGCCTGCGTCTTCGCTGCTTTGGCATGCTTCAATGCCGCCTTGGCAGTCTTCACTGACCGCTGGCGTTCCTGCTTTTCATCCTGCAGCTCAAAGCGCACCTGCGCTTCCATCGCGATCGTCTTCGCTGATTTTCCCATGGGCACGTGAACCACAAATGGGGGCGCGTAAGCCACGCGTGAACTGGTTCGCAAAGGTGGGCGAATGAACCACAAATGCTGCTGACGGTTTGCCAAACGTTCAGCCCCGCCATCGTTGGCGACATGTAGTAAGCTGGGGGGGGGGGGGGCGCGAGAGGTGTGAACAGGAGAGGGGTCGAGATGAGGAGGCGGCTGGGGGTGGACATGCAACGGGAGTGCCCGATCACGGCGTCGATGTAGTGGGGGGGGGGGGGGGGTATGAGTAGGGCAGTGATGTGTGATCACATGGTTGGCACTCATGCCATGCGACCGCGTCGCAGACTACATGCGTTTTCACGCAGCCGGTTGGTTGAGGGCTGAGAGAACGCAGCTTGTAAGCTGCGGCGCGCGCGCGTGTGTACGCGACTATGCCTGCCATGTCAGCCGGCTTGAAGGCGCTGCGTGCCAAGCACCGCAAGGAGGACACGGAGCACTTCAATGAAAGGTTGGATACCCTGATCAGGCACAAGCAGCATTGCCAGAAGATGTCCAAAAAGGCGGACCGCAAGGCAGCCAGTATCTCATGCATGACATGTTGCAAGTGGTTGCAATCCATTCACGTCGAAATATATTTGCTGATTAGAGCATAAACGTTTGGGCATCACCCGATGCAGTTGTATGCATGTTCGGTTGTGTTGAAACGCATTGCAATCGGCTGCGAGTAGTTCGCGTCGAAGGGCGCACTTGTGACACTATGGGGGGGGGGGGGGGGGGGGGGCGTTGAGGCAACGCCCAATGCAGTCGTATGCATGCGCGTTCGGTTGCGTTGACACGCAGGTATGTACTATCATGATGTCAGGGTGTGAAATTGGTTGTGTAATGGCTTGGCGTTGCGACTGTGGTCGCATGGTCTCAAGCGGTTGGGCGAACGGTCGCACTTAGCAACGGCGTGTCAACGCCACGTCTGAACCCCCGTCCATGCCCACTCGAAGGGCAGGCGCTGCATACAAGAAGATGGAGAAGCTCGTGAAGAAGGCGGAGCAGGCCGCGGATTCGTTCACGATGCTCTTGGACGACGCCAAGAGGTGTAAGGGTGCGGTTGATCGGGCGAAAGCTCGCCTTGTGGAGGCAGGTGCTGCCGATCGTGCGCGGGGGCGCAAAGCCTTGGGTATCGGTGAATACGCCGCCTGAGTGTGGGTGTCGGGGCGTGCTTAGATGGGGGCTCGTTGGGGTTGTGCGTGCAACGCATGTATGCGAGCCTTCAGGTTCTCGTTGCAGCTTTTCGCGCGATAAAGCACCCTGCGGAGAGACCGATGATACGAATACGAATGAGGACGAGGAGAAATAAGAATAGGATGAGGAGGGTTAGGCGGTGGAGGTGAAGGAGACGGAGAAGGAGGATGATGGGGATGAGAATGGTGAGGAGGGATAGGGAGGAGGAGAAGGAGGACGAGGATGAGGAGAAGGGGGAGGGCGAGCAGGAGGAGGAGCAGGAGGAGACGCCCCCGCCGTCGTCTCCGCCGCCGTCGAACTCGTCGCAGCCAACTCGTCGCCACCAACTCTTCGCCGTCGCCGTCGCTATCGCAGCCGCCATGGCAATTACTCCTCCTCATCTTCTTCCTCCTCCTCCTCCTCCTCCCCATCGTCCCCCTCTTCCTCCGCGTGCTCCTTGTCCTGCTCCTCCTCATGCTCCTCCTCCTACTCCTCCTCATCCTCGTTGTCGTTCAATCGTGGTCGTCACGGTGGCCGCCGCCCTCTCCTGCGCCGCGCGCGCAGATGACGACGCAGGCGACGGCTTCGACGGCGACGACGGCGACGGCGGGAACGAGGAGGAGACATGATGAGAATGAAGAGGGTGAGAATGAGACGGAGTAAGAATGAGGAGAATGAGGATGATGAGGAGGAGAATGAGGATGAGGAAGAGGAGGCAGAGGAGGAGGAGGAGGTGGAGGAAGATGAGGAGGGTGATGAGGCGGAGGAGAAGGAGGAGGAGGAGGAGGGCGGCGGCGGAGGAGGAGGAGGAGGAGGAGGATAAAGGTAGGAGGGGGAGGATGAGGATGAGGGGGAGGATGGGCCTTCCCCTCCTCCTCCTCCTCCTCACCCCCCACCTCCCCCTCAGAATCCTCCCCCCTCTCCTTCTCCTTGTCCTCCTTCTCCCGCGCATCCTCCTCTCATCCCACTTCCCCTTATTCTCGCTCACGCCACGCTCATACATCACTTATCAACATGATCCAGCGCAGCCGCGGGCAGCGCAGCCAAGCAGACAAGCCAATTCTAGGCACAACGTCGACCACGAGCGAGATGGAGACCCTCGAAGTTTACTCTAAACATGAGCTCAAACCCTTGGTGTCGTATGTCAGAATCTCACATGCGACAAATCTGTCGTATGTCAGAATCTTACATACGACAAATCTGTCGTATGTTAGAATCTTACATGCGACATCGTTGTCGTGTGTAAGAATCGTACATACGACATCTCGCTCTTATAGATATCATAAGGATTCTATTAACACACCCGTCGTATGTTAGAATCTTACATACGACAACGGTGTCGTATGTCAGAATCTTACATGCGACAAATGTGTCGTATGTTAGAATCTTACATGCGACAACTGCGTCGTATGTTAGAATCTTACATACGACAACCCCCGCCATGATAGATCATGTCCGACGGAGGAGATGCAGCGCGCGGTCTAGAATGGACTCGACGCCTGTTGCCGCGCTGGTGGCGGCGCGGGCGCTCGAGGCGCAATGGCGACAGCGGCGACTTCGGCGCCGCTTTGGTAGTGGTGTCTGGCGCTGCGGATCAGCGGCGAACTGCCGCCTCCGCCCAGATGTTGGGAGGAGGAACACATTCCATATCCAGTTCTTGGCCCTCATCCTTCCCCCTCGTCCCTGGCAAGAACAGTTGAAGGAGGAGGGATGAGGGGGCCCGGTAGAACTAGATCTGCACTGTTCTCCTCCACCCAGATGCGCCAGTGCGCCCGCTTGCTCCACCTGATGTAGTCGGCCTTGCCGCGGTCCGACATCAGGTCCTGCAGCCCGTCCAGCTGCTCCTTGGTGGCAAGGGCCTTCGCCAGCCTGATGTGGCGCCCTCCGCGGGACTTCTCCTCGCGCCAGCCCTTGCCGCCGTCGTGGCCTTTGTCGCCCTTGCCGCCGTCGTAGCCCTTGCCACTGTCGATGCCCTTGCCACTGTCGTAGCCTGCATCGCCACGGTCGTAGCTTGGATCACCGCCGTAGCCCGTGTCACCGTCGTAGCCCTTGCCGACGTCGTAGCCCTTGCGATCGTAGCCCTTGTCGCCCTTGCGGTCGTTGTCGCGGCTGTCGTAGCCGCTGTTGTCGTAGTTGTCGTAGCCACGGTTGTCGTAGCCACTGTTGTCGTAGCCGCTGTTGTCGCATCCGCGGTTGTCGTAGCCACGGCCGTTGTAACCGCGGTTGTCGTAGCCACGCTGGTAGTTGCCACTCTTGTCGTAGCCCGAGCTGTCGTAGCCTCTGTTGTCGTAGCCCTTGCTCGAGCCCTTGTCGTAGTCGCCCCGGCGCTTGCGGTCGCACCACCTGTTGTCGCAGTCATCGCCGTCGCGGTCGTACCACGAGCTGTGGCGGTCATACCACTTGGAGCTGTACGGGTCGTAGCGGCGGTCGTGGCCCTTGTCGCCCTTGCCACCGTCGTAGCCCACGTCGCCCCTGTCACCGTGGTAGCCCTTGTCGCGGCCCTTGTCGATGTCGTAGCCTTCGCCGCTGCCCTTGCCATCGTCGTGGCCCTTGTCGAAGCCCTTGCTCGAGCTGCCCTTGCCGCCGCCGTGGCCCTTGCCACCGTCGGTGATGCCCTTGCCACCGTCATAGCTGGCGTAGTCGTAGCCCGTGTCGTCGCCATCGCCGTCGCCCATGAACTCCTGCAGGCCCTGGAACGAGTTTCAACTCGGGATCCAGCGCGGGCGCCATGCCCATGTCATCGAGCAAATTGTCGGCCACGCGCGAGCGACCGTACTTCGCCAAGACCTTCGCCGTCGGCGGCGTGGTTGGCGGCCGAGGGGCCACCTTGCTGGTGGGCTGCAAGACCGCGGCCGCCGCGCGCCGCCGCTGGTTGATATCCTCCGCCGCCTCCAGGAGCAGCGTCACCGCGGTCTCGTCCGCCGTGGTGCTGCTGGTTGCACTGGTGGTGCTGCTGCGGGTGGTGCTGCTGGTTGCACTGGTGGCGCTGCTGCAGCTGGTGCTGCTGCGCGTGGAGCTGCTGGATGCACTGGCGGTGCTGCTGCAGCTGGTGCTGCTGCGCGCGGAGCGCTGGTAGCTGCTGCGCGTGGAGCGCTGCAGCTGGTCGCGCACTGTCGCGACCCAAGCAACGCTCGGGCCTAAACGGCGGTGGCAACGGAGGAGGATGAGGTCGGGGGGGGATATTCACATCATAGCGTAGCATTGCATGGCATACCATAACCAACATCATGGTTCGCGGTACTGAGTTCATTGTGAGGTCGTGTGATGCTGAGTTAATTGTGAGGCTGTCTCGAGCGAACGCAGACGACGATGTTAACGCATCTCATTTTCAAGTTCACATCCCCAAGTAGACTCTGAAACAACGCATGCGTTGCTGCATGCACCCATGAGTGCACAGCGCGAAACGATTCGCGACGCAGCCACGCCCCCTCACCCGAATCGCCCCCTCACCTGAATCGCCCCCCCCCCCCCCCTCCCCTCCCCCCATTTGCGCGCGCTGCTGTTTCTGGACCGAGGCCCCCATGGAGGGCCCCTGTCTCCTCCCAGGGGGGCGTGGCCGCGCGCGGGTGGCCGCGCGCGCCGCCCGCGCCGCCATGGCGCGCCATGGCAGCGCGCCTCCGCGGAGGCGCTGCGCCGCCTGCAAGAGGACTGCTGGGGTGAGAGCCACAGGAGAAGGATGAGGGGGATGAGGAGGACGAGGAGGAAGACGAGGATGATGAGGAGGAAGAGGAGGAGGAGAAGGAATAGGAGGAGGAGGAGGAGGAGGAGGAGGGGAGGAGGAGGAGGAGGAGGAGGAGGAGGAGGGAGGTCGGCGGATTTTCGCCCTCCATACAGGAGCTCCAGCGGGAGCGGCGGCTGACAGATAGGCTTCTCGACATCACCGAGCTCTTGATTAGGGGCTACGACGGCGATGGCAAGGGCTACGACAAAGGCTACGACAAGGGCTACGACAAAGGCTACGACAAGGGCTACGACAAAGGCTACGACAAGGGCTACGACACGGGCTACGACAGTGATGGCAAGGGCTACGACGACGGTGGCAAGGGTTACGACGATGGCAAGGGCAAGGGCTACGACGGTGGCAAGGGCAAGGGCTACGACGGTGGCAAGGGCCGCGAGAAGGACGGCAGCGGCAAGGGCCGCGACAAGGGACGGCGACAGCGGCAAGGGCCACATCAGGCTGGCGAAGGAGCAGCGTGACGGGCTGCAGGACATGATGTCGGACAGCGGCAAGGCCGACGACAAGGGCGACGGTGGCACGGGCAGCGCCAAGGGCAGCTCGAGCAAGGGCTTCGACAAGGGCTACGACGGCGGCAAGGGCAGCGACAAAGGCTACGACCCGTACGGCAGCTCGAGCAAGGGCTACGACACGGTCTACGACACGGGCTACGTCAATGGCTACGACAAGGGCTACGACAAGGGCTACGAAAAGGGCTACGACGATGGCAAGGGTGCTGATGGCATCGATCGCGGCTGCGCAAGCTACGACGGTGGCGCGGGCATCGACGACGAGGCCATGGGCTTCTACGGCGATGGCAAGGGCTACGATGGTAGCAAGGGCAGCACCGACGGTGACAAGGTCTACGACGGTGGCAAGGGCTACGACGATGGCGAGGGCTACAACGGTGGCAAGAGCATTAACAACGGTGGTAAGGGCAAGGCGACGGCCCTCGACAGCGGCGAGGGCTACGACGGTGGCAAGGGCTCCGACGAGTGCAAGGGCGACATGAACGGTCATGGCCTGCTCAACGACACGGACCACGACGGATGCATGAGCATGGGCAGGGACGCCGATGTGCCGAACAGCGGCATGCGCGACGATGGCCCTCCGCATCTTGAACTGAGTTATGTTACTGAGTCCCCGCCGCCAGCGGGGCCAGATTCGGACTGAGCACGCGAGGCAAAAATAGAATAGAGATTGGAGGGAGAGGGAAGGGGAGGTGGGAAGGCGAAGAGGGAGTGGAGCTACTGGAAGCTAAGCGTCGTCTGGCGCATCTCCCGTCGGCGAGTGAAAACAGAGGGCGGCCCATCACCTGGTGGCGAACCATCACTTGGCGGCGAACCATCGCCTGGCGAACCATCGCCTGGTGGCGAGCCATCGCCTGGTGGCGAGCCATCGCCTGGTGGCGAGCCATCGCCTGCTGCGGCTGGCGAGTCATAGTACTCCTCCGACCCATCAGCTTCAGCCTCATCACGTGCCCCTTGATCTAAGCGATCACGAAGGGATTGGGTTGCGTTGTTGATGTACGTGGGAGTCCAATCGTCCACTCGCTCCTGCAGACGCTTGCCGTCGACCACCATGAACACCGTCCTGCGACGTTTGTCGCATTTCACACCTTCCACCCCTGCTGGCGCTGACCGCAAGCGATGTGTTGCCTCTTGACTGCGTGAAACCGCTGCTGCGAGAGATGCAACCCGTATGTGCCCAAGTCCCGTTGGTGTACATGCGGCCCACACCTTCTTAGTAGCATTCAGCTCAAACAGAAGCTTCAAGGTGACTGCGTCGTGATGCAAATGCTCATCGCCATGGTCGCACTGGACTGCGGGCATATATATCGAGGCAGTTTCTGGTCGACCACCATCCCTTTAGGGCACATGTCTAGAATGCGTTCTCTTCTACGCCCTTCATCCCCTTGGGGGAGTGGTTTGCCTGGGCGCTGGTTCCAAGAGAGGCTCATATATACTTCAAGATGTCCACGGGTATTTCCAAATATATCACGCGATGCCTCAACATGCAGGCATGGATATCACGCGAGCCAAGATTGCCCAAGCTTGTCCAATATATCACGCGATCCAAGATTGTCCAAGAAGTCTCAAGGTCAAGAGATCGATCCAAGAGTGGTCCAAGAACGGCCTATTCACGCAAGCGAATTAAGGCATCTCCTATTCCTCCTCCTCATCCTTTTTTGTCATCCTCATGCTCCTCTTCCTCCCCCTCCTCCCATTTCTCCTCCCCCATCCTCCTCTGGTTCAGCCCCTCCTCCTCGCCCCCCTCCCCCGCCACTCCACCTCATCATCCAATGTATCACCCTCCTCCTCTCCTTCCTCCTCCCCTGGTGGGAATGCGCGAAGCGTTCACGATTGCGACATATCCAGGGAACTCCTACTGTTCTTAATGACGCTGGCCCTGTCGCAATCTTGCTGAAGCAATGGGTCGGCCTGCTTCAAGTGGCCCCAAATGGCCTCGGTGCAAGCGGCGTTGCGCGTCTTCAAGATCTGATTGAACAACGAATTTGTCGCCAGAGGCGATTGGCTCTTGGTGGGGCTGGGCGCAGATATAAATTTTTGCAGCTGCCCATCCGCTCTCGACAGCTCCACGAAGGGCCCCACTGCCGCATGCATCACCGCCCTCGGGGCCCATGGCTCGCGATCCTTAAGGGCGCCCCCCTCGATGACCGTGCGGAGCTGCACGCTCACTGCCATCTGCAGCTGCAGTGCGTGCGCAGATGCAGCGTGCACTCGCTTGGACACAGCCAAACGCCTGCGGGCCGACGCAATGGGCAATTGCAGACGAGTCTGATGCGTGCTGACGCAATGATGCAACGATTGCAGAGGTACGATACCGACGATGCTTTCAGACATTTCATAAACACCCCCCCCACGACACATGGCATGTGTAACCGATGCTGCCAACACGCGAGCCTCATCGCTTCCTGGCCTTCTTAGCCGCGGGCGCAGCAGGCACATCGTCTACCTTGCGCTTGGGCATGAGCGATGCCAGCTGGGCGCTAAGGACATCGCCCTTGTTGATGGCGCACTTGTTTGTCAAAATTGGTACATGCACTGATGGGGCAGCTGTAAACTTGACGGTATTGAGCTTCATATTGGGGGTGCCGTGCCCACCTGAATCCTGCACGAGCCAGAAGGTGATGACGAGCGAAGACGGTGCCTGCTTCAGCCCTCCAACGCCAGTGTTCGCCCCAGCCTTAGGAATCTTGATGCCACCACTGGGGGCCAACGCGATATTGAACGTCAATCCCTTGGGGTCCTTGTATGTCTTCATGAACACATGCCCACACTGAACTATATCAGTTTGCTTCTTCAAGTAGATTGCCGAAGAGAGTGGGACGAGCACCAGCTCCTCAGCCTCGAACGAACGCGTTACGGTGAGAGCACGAAGCTTAACAGGCGTAATCACGCCACTCAAGTACTTGAGACAGTTGCCGTTCTGGCTGTATACATCATCCAAGGCCAGCCTGATTTTGGCCTCCTCGATACCCCACTGGTAACCGACCGACTTGAGGGGGGCCATGGTCAGCGAACTTGTCGATCGTTTCCTCTATGGGGGAGCAGCGGCGAAAAAAAAGATGAGACATGAAGACGCGGAGCCAAATGAGATGAGGGAGCGACGAACGAGAATTCAAAGGTGTGGGGGTGCATATGCATTCCACGTGCATTGCGACGGGGTCGCAAGACTGTCCTTCATAATCGTGGACACGACGAACTTGCCACGTAAGAAGTCGTCGATGGGGTGGCATGTCGCACTGCCCGTGGCCTGAAGCTTCAACTTCACGCCAGTCGCAGCGTCGATGGAGATCAGCTCGTAAATGTTCTCACCCAAGGTGTCGCTCGCCAAGGCGACTTTGGCGCCAACCTCAAACCCCTTGTCACTGAGCTTGTCCACTTGTTTCGACCACTTGCCCGAAGCGGTGTACTCTTTCACATCTGAGCTACGCGCCTGCCCTGTCACAGCTTTGGATGCGCTCTCGCGACCGATCTGCTTCCATGGGCTAGCAACTGCTTTGCCAACGTGCGTTGCCAACGCAGTGGTGAAGCTGACCCCGATGTCATTCAGCGTCTTGCAAGTGCCTAAGCGCTCACCGGGCTTGTTGAACACGAAATGAACCACGCGAGCGTCAGTCAATCCCACGATGGTGCCGTAGGCGACCGTGTCTGCCGCGATGCCCTCACCGCATGCGATCTGTCGCACTTTCTGAAGGAATCCATCGGCCACCATTACCTTCGTAGACTTCTTATCGCTCGACAAGGCGGTCGCGTCGCCTGGCTTCAAAAGCATATGATGGCCATCCCTCGCGAACCTACCCGTCGCGCATGTCATCGCCTTCATGCATGCGAGCTTGAATGTCGCAGCGGCCCCCTCATGCTTGATCTGCACCTCGGCGAGAGACTTCGCCATTGAACCCGTGACCACGCACTGGGAGGTCAGCTGCCGCGAGAAGTCGCGAAGCTCGTTCAGAAAGATCGGGTTGCCGAGGCCGCCAGACAACTCCTTCCCATATTTTACTAAGCCATCGATCTCCCCAGGAAAGAGAGAGCCTGCGCGAGTCGCCTCGCGGATCACACTATCCCAATCGATCATGGTGCCACCCGTGTGGTGTCGGTTGCCAATTGCTGCGATCTTGTACATGAGACTCATGCGAGATTCGCATCTTGCAATTTGTTGGCCTGCATTGCCAGCCTCCTGAGCAAGATTACTAATCCACGGGAACTCCTTCACGAACTCGTACCGAAAGACCTTCCACTCAATTCCTTCGTCACACGCCTTAGCGTAGTCTGGTTGAACCTCCCGTAACCTCGTCAGTGACAATTTCCCTTGGTGCGAGATTCTGTCGAAACGCTCTGGCATGACCGTGGGTGCTGGAACCCCTGCGTTGATGCAACGCAAACCCATGGATGTGTGGCCGCACGTATAGGATGCGAACTTTGCATCGCAATCATACTGCGGCAGCTGGTCCGCTGAGTCCTCCATTATTTTGAAATTTAAGTTCTTGATTGTATTGTACTCAGGCGTGCCCACTGGTGGAAGTTCCATGCAAGCTGGATTCTGGAGGGCTGAGTTCTTGAATCCATTTTTGAAGATCTTGGAAATCAAGTCCATAACCTCGCTCGGAATGATCCCATCTCCGTAACGATTCTCTGCGCACACCATCATATATTTCGAGTGTATTTTTTCGACCCTCAGGCAGTCTATGCCTCTTGCAATGCTGCATACGTCTTCAAGTCATAAGACCACCGCTGCATCAGGATGCAAGTACATGTCATTGATGGCCATCATCTTGGGGCGGACCTCCGCGATCTGCTGTTCACGGGAGGCGTTCATCACGCCGCGTGCAGGAGGACGCCGCAAGCGCCTGCAGCAATCCTCGCCCAAACGGCTGGAGCCCAAACTCTAGTGACATTCAAAAACATGTGCAACAGAGGGTTGCGAATTCGAAATGATATGTTGCATTTGCAATGCACAACATTCTTGCAACGCTCGATACAATATTTCAGAATGCGTTCGCACGCAAGTCTGGATCATGATTTCCGATATGCGTGATCCCGAAAATCCAAGCACATGCATGCGTTTCTGGAGGCAACATCCAAGGAAAACCCGATGCAGCAGCTCTGTTTTCAAGTAAGCATGTAAAAGTTAGCGAAGTTAGTAACTTCGCTAACTCAAGCTATCTACCTCCAAATGCACCGCCCGAGTTAGCCGATTTAGTAACATTACTAATGGTTATAACGTACTTGCAACCTAGTTGCAACTTACTTATAACCTACTTACAACTGCTGCTAACAATTAGTAAGGCCGAGGACCTTCAGGCGGTGTCCGGTGTCTGGTGTGTGGTGGCTGGTGGCTGGTGGCCGGTGGCCAGTGTCCGGTGTCCGGTGTCCGGTGTCCGGTGCCCGGTGTCCGGTGCCCGGTGTCCCCTGAGGTCTGATGCGCTTGAATTTCAAGCGTTACTATGTTATGCTTGTTTATATTTGGATTCAAGCGTATATGTTTATGTATGCACATGATCAAGCGCATGACCACACGTTGTCTCAATTGTTATGAAAGTAGAAAACATCATGCAGATAACACCACCATCACACATCATCGTCACGCATGACAGATTCAAGGAACTCGCGCCACCATTACCATCATCGTCATGAATTGCAGTTACAAAATGGTGTTCCTGCCGCAGCGCTGGCCTCAGGACTTCGTCGCAACCCGAACACTCAGCGTTCCACTCGCCAGCTACAGGAGGGGTCGCGGGTCGGTCGCGTCACTGCCGCCGTTCGTCTCTTACGCTGCAGCGCCCGCTGCCGCTGGGGAGCGCGACTCGGCGGCAGCGATGGCGCCCAAGGTGCTCCGCTTCTGAAGCGCGCTCAAACGTCGGGCAGTCGGAGAGGAAGGAGGAGGACGTAAGGGAGAAGAGGGGGAGAAGGAGGAAGAGGAGGAGGAGGGCGAGGAAGTGGAGGGGGAGGGGGAGGGGAGGGGGAGGAGAAGGAGGAAGATGAGAAGGAGGGGGGGGAGGAATAGGAGGAGGAGGAGGAGGAGAAGGAAAGGGTGGAGGGGGAGGAGGAGAAGGAGGAGGAGGAGGAGAAGGTGGAGGAGGAGGGAGCGGTGCAGCAATCGGTCGTTGCTGCTGGTCGTCTCTCTCCCCCAATCGTGTTCCCCCGAGCTTGCGCGAGCCAGGCGCAGAGAGCTCAGGGGTGCAAGAACACGGAGGTGCTGGCGATCCTCTGGGGCTCTTTCTTCAAGGGGCCCGAGGATTCCGAGCGCCGCGCGGTGGTGTCAGGCAAGGGGGCAGAGTGCGACCCCGAGGCGTTGGTCAACAGCAAGGCCATGATCTTGGCGACTCGCCAGGCGGGGGCCATCAGCATCCCGCAGACGGCGGCAAAGGCGGGCCGCGGGCGTCAGAGAGGGAGAGAGAGAGAGAGAGAGAGCACATATATACATATACATATAGAGATATAGTGAGAGAAAAAGAGGAATGAGGATGAGAAAGAGAAGGATGATGATGAGACAGAGAAATGGAACTGAGGAGGATAAGAATGATTACGCGGATGAGGAGGGGGAGCAGCAGCATCACGAAGAAGAGGAGGAAGAACATGAGGAGAATAAGAAGGAGGAGGAGAAGGAGGAGGAGTTGGAGGAGGAGGAGTGAGCAGGATATGGGGGGGGGGGGGGGGGGATCGGAGGGGAGAAGGAGGAAAGAAGATGAGAAGGAATGAGGATGAAAGAGCGGAGAAGGATACGGATGGATGGTGGGGGGGGGGGGGAGGAGGGGGGGGGGGGTGGGGGGGGGGGGGGGGGGTGGGGGTTGCGTTCCTCGCCCCGACAGGCGGCGCTCATCTCGATCGCGACCAGTCGAGAGGAGAACTGGAAGTTGGCCGCGCAGCTTTCCAGTTGGGCTGAGCAGAAGGCGAGGGTGCTTCGCTGCATGCGGGCCCACGTTCAGAAGGCGGTTTTGAGCAGGACCGCCGAAGGGGGGAGGGGCGCCCTGCAGCTCGGAAGATGAGGGAGGGGGATGATAGGAGGAGGATGAGGAGGAATAGGAGGAGGAGGAGGGGGAGGAGGAGGAGGAGGAGGAGGAAGGACGACCACTTAGAAGGAAGAGGAGGAGGAGGAGGAGGAGGAGGGAGGAGTCCGCAGACGAGAAGGAGGCGGAGGAGGAGGAATACGCAGTCTGCAATCAGTAACCGCCATCGCCTCGACATCGCCGCCGTCGCCCGCCCCCGAGGAAGATTCCGAAGTGGGCCATCATCTTTCGGGCGACCGAGGACTTGGGCAGGGCCAGTGGCTCGCGGGCCGCAGAGGAGAGAGGCGACGAGGACGAGGAAGAGGAAGATCAAGAAGAGGTGGGGGAGGAAGAGGAGAAGGAAGAAGACGAATAACTGGAGGAAGAAGACCAGGAATAAAACTAAGAGGAGGAAGAGGAAGAGGAGGCGGAGGAGGTCGAGGAAGCGCCGGAGGAGCTTGAAGAGGAGGATCCGAAAGCGGGCAATGCGGCGGCAGGCCAGGAGACGGCAGCCTCGAAAAGACCAGCTGCGCGAGGCAGGTTCGCTCGCCCTCTGGGCGCGAAGACTGCTGGGCTGCAGCCGCTGGATGAGAAAAGCGGAATGTACTTCGGGTACGATCCGACCATGAAGGCAGCGGATGTTGCCGCGCGTCGGCGCTGATGATGTCGCCGACGATGTCGCCGTCGTTTTCGAGGTCGTCGACGTCGCTGCCGCCGTCGATGGCATCAGCGACGTCAGCGTCGCCCCTTCGCTTGCCCAGTCGGCGTCGTCGCCGTTTCGACGATGCTGCCGTCTTGAGCAACGCCCGCTGCCAGGCAGCGCGGCGCTCGGCATCCTTGAACTCGGCCAAGGTTGAGTACGCGACAGTCTTCGCAGTCGGCGACGACGTCATGGCCACGTTCGATGACAAGTCCGAGTGGGAGATTCCAGGCGCGGCCGCCGCTGATATCGCCGCCGAGGAAGGAGGCGCGAAGGCGGGGGCGAACGTTCTGGGCCAGACACACATGACATGCGTCGACAAGCATAGATTGTGGCCCCAACTGGTCTTGAAGAAAGGCGTCGTGTGGATGGTGATTTGGAAGGATCTCCATGGGGAGAAAAAGAAAAAGCGCCAGCTGCTCGAGGTCAAGTTCGGAGACATCTCGGTAGACGACGCTAAATCATTCTGCCTCGATTTGACGAACAGGCGCGCGTCGGGTCTCATCGACAAACCCACCATGGAGGCGGAGAGGCGATCCTTCCTCGGCAAGAGCGGTATGAAACGACCTGCTGCAGCAAAGGCCGCTGAGAAGGTGGCTGGTCCATAAAACATTCGAGGGGCCACTGGGAGGTAGAGGCTGCGGAGTTAAAGAAGGAGACGGATGGGGGCGATAGAAACAGGCGTGAAGGATCAAGAGAGGGGGGGGGGGGAGGAGGAAGCAGGAAGAAGAGGGGGGGGAGATGCAGAGCACGCGGAGAAGGATGAGGAGGAGGAAGAAGAAGGTGACCACGAGGAGGACAAATAATGAAAGTCGCCCCCATGAGTTTCCCCCATCAAATGCCCCTCGCCCGTTTTACCTGTATGCCCTATCTTTTGGACTCTGAGCGTTGTCGCAACTCCAGAGGTGGGAGGCGGCGGCAGCTCGGCCGCGGCGTCCGCGGGCTTGCAGGCTCTGAAGCATAAGGCGAAGTCTGCGCCCAAGGGGAAGGCCACGGCGAAAGCGAGGCCCCTGGAAGCAGCGCCCAAGCCCGAACCCCTGGAAGCAGTGCCCCAGCAGCCTCAGAAGCCACCGGAGGCTAAGAAATCCATGGTGGAAGCACTGGCAGAGACAGAGGGCCCGAAGCTGGAGGAAGCCAGCGAGAGCCCGAAGCTGGAGAAAACCAGCGAGAGTCCGAAGACGAAGGCTCCGAAGGTAACCTTCGCAGACGGCAGCGGTGGCGGCGCTGGCGAGGAGGCGGCCCCGAAGAAGAAGGAGGCGAGGATCTCTGAGGCCTGAATGGGCTGGGGGGAGGGAATGATGCTGCGACGATGGCTATAGCGTGGCAGAAGGAAAAGGAGGAGAAGGAAGAGAAGGAAAGGAGGGCAAACAGAGAGGCGGAAAGGGAGCAGGAAGAGGAGAAGGAGAAGGAGGAGGAGGAGGAGGGGAAGGAGGAACGACGAGTACGACGACTACGACGGCGAAGACGACAATGACGACGATGACGACAACGACGCGATGACGGTGACGACACGGGACGCAAGCTGTCCTTAGCATCGGTTTCGGCATCAGCTTTCGGCATCGGCAGCGCAGCAGCTGGCATCAGCTCTCGGCATTCGCAGTCAGCGTTCGGCATCAGCTTTCAGCATCAGCGTTTGGTACTAGCGTTCGGCATCAGCAGTTCAGCAGCCAGCTGGCATCCGCGTTCGGCATCAGCAGTTCAGCAGTCAGCTGGCATCAGCTTTCGGCATCAGCAGTTCAGCAGTCTTGGCATCAGTCGGCGATGGCTGGCAGCGACGGTCGAACAGCATTCGGCAGCAGCAGCAGCAGCGACGAGACAGCTCTTCCGCCCGCGCGGGGCTCCCCCGCCGAGCACGGCAACTTCGAGCAGCAGCGGGCGCAGCATGCCCTTCGGTTTCTTGGGCGACTTCGGGCTTTGAGGATGGCCGCTGTCTGCTTTTGATTCGCTCGCTGCGTCGGGCGCTCCCTTGTCAGGTAGCGTGGGAGGTGGAGTAGTCGTAGTAGGAGGAGTAGGAAGACGAGGAGAAGGAGGGGGAGGGAGAGGGGGAGGGGGAGGGGGAGGAGGAGGAAGATGAGGAGGATGAGGAGGAGGAGGAGGAGAAGGGAGAGGAGAGAGACAGGGGGAAAACATATAGAACGAGAAGGAAACACACAAACATATGTTTTACGAGAGCGCAGGGTGCGAAGAGAGCAGTCACAGAGCTGAGGGGGCACGAGTTTCAGCGAGCAGGAGAGAGGAGGATTGATAGGAGGCGACGGGTTGGAATGCCGACAGGCGCAGGCGATGCGTTGACGTGTCGGTTGATGTCGTCGCCTGGGGGCAGGGGATCTCCCCTCGAGCTGTCGTCGCCCCTGCCGCCTGCACTTCAGCCATGTCAACCTTCTTTGAAAGTCATGTGGCCCTTGATTTGCCTCCTCTTAATCCTCGGCCTTAAACCGTTGCTCCAAATATGCATTCCCTTGTTGTCATGCGTTTCTTCCCTCCTGCTCTTGCCCCCACTCTGCCTCGCTCCACTCCACCTTCGCAGCCTTGCACCATAGCCCGTTTTGGCTGAGACCCTTTTCGCCTACTGGGGCAGAGGGCTCCATATTCTCGTGGGCGCCAACTGAGTTCGGTCTCCAGATGGCGCAGACCTTGCCAGACTCCACGACGGAGTTCAGAGCGCCCGATGACCAGGCTACCCTGCCTTACGGCGACGCCGTGGACCCGAAGCGCTCGGGCGGCAGCGGGCGCGACAGCAGGCGCGGCGACTCTGCTGGCGCCGAGGTGGTCGTGGAGTCACCAGCTGATGAGGTGGCAGAGCAGCAGG
>CAUYUJ010016020.1:154083-183379 GCA_963575745.1 Prorocentrum cordatum | reverse complement strand
TGTGGAAATGCATGTCGATGGGGCCGCCCTGGGTGCAGCACGACGAGATGACAGAGGCCTTGCGCGCGCTCTATCTACGTCACCCAGGGCCTCGCAGAGACCTTTGCCGAGAGCTGGAGCCGCCATCGGAAATGGGAGCTCTCGGATGGCCGCGCCGTGGACACTCGGGTCATCGAACGCGTCGCCACGTTGAGGGGGGGGGGGGGGAGGGGGGGGGGGGGGAGGGTAGGGGGGTGAGGAGGATGGGGATGAGCAAGGAGAAGCAGCAGGCATGCAGCAGCAGCACAGCAGCAGCAAGGGAAGGATAAGAAGGAGAGTAGGGGAGAGAAGGACGAGAAGGAGGAGGAGGGAGGAGGGAGGGAGGAGGGAGGAGAAAGGGAGGGTGGGGAGGGAGGGAGGGAGGGAGGAGGGGGGGGGGGGGGGGGGGGGGGGGGGGGGGGGGGGGGGGGGGGGGGGGGGGGGGGGGGCCGGGAGGGAGAGGCGGACATTAATTGAACGGACCTCCACTTCCATCTCCTCCGTCTTTCAACCTCATCCTCCCTCCTCCTTCTCCTCATCCTCCTCCTCCTCTTCTCATCCCCTCATCGATCCTTCTCCTCCTCCTTCTCCTCCTCCCCCTTCCAATCTTCCACCTCCTTCTCCTCCTCCTCGCCCCCGCGCCCTCCGGCTGCCCTCGCGCGTCTTTGATTGCGCGCCCCCGGGAAGACTCTGGCGGCCCCCCGGGCCCTGACAGGGTGCTTGGCGCGCCCGAGAGCACGGCCGCGAACGCCGCTGCTGAGGTCGCTGCCAAGGCCTAACCTCTCTGTATATAGACGTCTTCCTCCTCCCATCCTTCTACTCTACTCCTCCTCCTCTACTCATCATTGTATTTTCCCTCTCGTCCTCAAGCTCTCTCCTCCCCCCCGTCTCGTCGCCCTTCTCCTCTCCCTCCTCCCCTCCTCTTCCGCCTCCTCATCGTTATCCTCCCCTGCCTGCGTCCATCCTTCCTCCTCCTCCTCCTTCTCCTCCTTCTCCCCCTCCTCCTCAATTTCCCCACTCTCGCCCCGCAGGCGAGGGCGCCCGCGGCGCCGGTTCCAGCGCCGCAGCCTGGCGACGGGAGTCGGCGCCGCAAGGCGTCGACAGCCTTGGAGGTTGCTGTTGCAGATGCGGCCGCGGAGGAGACCCACGACGGCGCTGCAGGCGCAGCAGCAGCAGCAGCAGCAGCAAGCAGGCGCATCAGCAGCAGCAAGCAGCGCAGGTGGTGAAGGAGACCAGGATGCCGTTCCCGGTCCCAGGGTCAAGAAGGTCAAGAGTGATCTGGACCTGCTGATGGCGAAGACGAAAACTCTCAAAGCCAAGTGCGACGGGGCAATCTCGCGCGGGAAGAGCTTGCAGAACAGCATCAAGGTGGATCCAGACTGGGATCGGTGCAAGAAGACAAATGGCGGTGCTCAGTTGGATGCTTTGCTGCTCGCGGTGCAGACGAAGATCGACTCCAACGTGGACGTCCAGCGCGTGGTTGCGAACGCGTTGCCCACTTTGCGGAAGCAGATGAAGTCTGACTGACGCGAAGTTTACGATTGCCATGGAGTCCGCACTTGAGCTGGAGAAGCTGCTCACCGATGTCGAAGGGGAGACGCAGACCTTGTTCGGATTCCACGAGGTGCCGATGAAGCAGGAGGCCGCGAAGAACGGCGGAGACAGCGCGAAGAAAACCAACAAGAAGTGGAAGAAGGCACAGTAGGTCGTTAGCCAAGGGGGGCGAGTGCCCTTGTCAGAGGGGTGCGCAAACGACTATGTGGCTGCGCTGACACATGAGACCTCGGTAATAGAAGAACACGCCCGAATAGATACACCAAACACGTCACCACGCCTTGAATCACAGAAATGACAACATCAACATGTATGACCGCTTGAGATGCATCTCCCGCTTAGAAGTGCCGCTTAAATCCAACATGTGACCCTTGGGCCGGCTTTGGGCGGCGTTGGAACCGCGTTGGAATCGCGTTGGAAACCGTTGGAAACCACGTTTAAGCACACAGTGAAATGTAACACGCCTATCACAAAAGTACCGTTGGAAATGGAAATAAGGATAATCTAACGCCGTTGGAATGCCGTTGGAAATCGTTGGAGCAGTTTTCGAACCTGGATGTTCAATGTGCAGCCACATGGTATCTTAGTTTGTGCTGGTTTAACATGATGTCTCGCGTCGAACGATGAGAGTCAGGCGTTTCTTCTCTAGAGCGAGGTTTTGCGCGTGAGAGCGCAGAGATTCCTCGCATTGCCTCTTCAGTCGTGGTGGCGCACGGTGCAGAGGCTTGGCGCTGCAAGGTGAATGCGCTTTTTGCTTACTTCAGAGCTCCTCCTCCATTTCCATTCCTCCGCATCCACCTCACCCTTGAACCTCATCCTCTCCTGGGCGTCACTGCCTCGTCATCACGCTCATCCTCGTCGCGACGCCGATTCCCATGCTCCTGATTCCTTCGACTGCTCCTCCTCCTCCTTCTTCATCCGCCCTCTTCTCATCGACTCCCATCCGTCCTCCATCTACTCTCATCTTCTCCCATTCGCCCAATTCATCATGCGCGTGGCCCGCGGCAGAGTCGAACTCGAGCTTGCCGCTGCTTCTTTGAATCGGCCTGCAGGCGACTGCGCGCGCTGGGGATGGCGCAGCAATCGCCTCCAGTGGCTCCCTCACTTGCTCGCGCGTTCACGCAGGCGCGTGCGCGCACCTCCTCGCGCGCGCTTGCTCAAGCACCAACGTGGCTCACTCGAGAACCCGCGCGCATCCCCAAACGAGCGCGCACGTCGCCCCAGCATGTATCAAAGCGTGCAACTCCTAGCTGCGCGTGCGAACGTGCACCGTCCAAATTTGTCATGCAGCGCGCGCCAGCACACCATGCATGCACATGAGACGCGTGCGGGCTCCTTCCACTCTTCTCTTCGCGTCAATGGGACGCGTTGCCGCGTTGGCCGTGCCTTGCAGGGGGCTGCGAGAGCGCCGAAGCTACACATTTTGTTCGAGTTGCAGCGTTGACTGGAAATGCAACTTGCGTTCCAGCCTTTGTTTTTTTTCGATGAATCCTCGCCATTTCCTTCGGACGGGATCGCGCCTCCCATTTGCCTCTCGCAACAGCGCTGCTGAACGGGCGGCTCAGCGCGATTCGAGCTGGGCGGGCGAACAGGCCGACTCGACCGCTGGCAATCTTCGCTCGAAAAGAATTGTAAATCTCCTGCCGAGTCGATGCCCAGGGAGGATGAACAGCACTGATGATAGAGGGATAGGCGGGGGTTGATGATATATAGGGGAGGCGGGGGTTGGCGAGATGTAGGGATGCATGAGAGAAGCGCAAGTGTATGACGGGGGGAAGTTGGAGGGTTGCTCGGCCCACCAAAGATGTTTAGGCCAGATGTCATGCACGTGCCACCATGGCCAGGGCGGTGGCTACATCGCGAACAGCAATTTCGCCCGCGACAGCATCACCAGAGCAGGGCCGCCCGACAGCCGCAGTCGCTCTGTGCGCGAGGTGTAGAGAGCAGGGGCAGTGAGAAGGAAAGAGAGCCTGTCAAGTCGCAGGAAGGCCACTTCTGCAAAATTGTCGTTGGGGGGAAGGGTCTTTGATTCGCCCGTGCCCCCTCAACCTGCCCTTGCGTCCATGCCGAGATCCAGCGTCCGTCGAGTCGGCAGTGTCAGCCTGGGCAACGTTCTTCAAATTCACTTGCCCCCCCATCGGGCCCGACTGACAGCAGCCGCTAGTGGCGGCCCAGAACGGAGACGACGACGAAAGAAAGGTGGAGGGAGGAGGGGGAGGAGAAGGATCATGAAAGGAAGGTGGAGTGAGGAGAGCGCAATCGATTGACAAGAAAGCACGGGCCAACCCTGCAACGTTCTCGTTGAAATCGGCCCAGTCGTTCAGCTCGGACCTGTCTGTCCTGAGGCGGGGATGGGGAGTGAAAGAGCGGGCTGCGGCCGAAGGAGGGAGGGGGCTTGCAGGCCCGCGAGGGTGATGACAGGCTCTCTTTTGTTTCTCTACCTCTCTCTCCCTCTCTCTCTCTCTCTCTCTCTCTCTCTCTCTCTCTCTCTCTCTCTCTCTCTCTCTCTCTCTTGCTTTTTTTGCAGGCAGTCAGTCACTCCCTCTCTCTATACATATCCTAGTTCAGTGCTGTGACTCCCTCTGGCCCTCGGCGCGCAGCGACCAGTGGGTGCCCCGGTTCTTTCTCGCTGGCCCAACGCGGGCCCGACCCGCTGCATCTCCGCGCATTGTTTGCCAAAGTGCGCGGACGTCTGTTTTCGTTTGGCGAGCGCACGGGCTCGCAATTGGGCGGCCAGTGGCAACGCCAGCTGCGAGAATCAGCCATATGTGTGCGAGCCAAGAGAGCAACGAAATCATTGAAGCGTTGCCCCCCCGTGTCATTTGAGGATTCTGTGCCGTGCCATAGGCGAGAGTCTGGAAATCCATTTATGCCGCCAGTGAACAATGCCGCCACCCATCCACCTCCAGGTGAGACGACGGCGTTGCCCTCCTCCCCCTCCTCCTCCTCCTCCTCCCCCTCCTTCTCCTCCTCCACCTGGTCTTCTTCATCGTCCTCCTCTTCCTGCCCCTCCCTCCCACCCCCCCTCCCCCACCGCGTGGCCACTGCCCCGAGCCCCAAGGCCCTTGGATAATCTTGCTGCGAGGTAATCAAGCTTCCAGCAAGGGTGTCAACAAATCTGAGTGATCCTGCGGGGGCCTCTCCCTTCCCCCCCGCCATTTTCTTCCGCCGCCCCTGCCCTCTCATTCTGCTGATATCCTCATCCCTCATCCCGCGCTTCCCCCATCACTCTCCCTCCTCATTTGAGCGGGCGGTCCGCCGACGCAACCATCTAGTGTGATCGCGTGGTTGACGCCGCGCGCTTCTGTTCATGCGACGTATCACTGTCGCTGCGAAACCGATTGGGCTCCTAGAGGGAGCCGATTCGAGTCGCTGCCACAGGGATCAACTTCGAAGAGCCGGCCGCATCAGTGAGTTGCGATAAGGGAAAGGGCACCCTGGGGAAAGGGGCTCAAAGTAGCGAAGGTGATCGCGCTTCCAGCGTCCGAACCTCGGCTTGGAACTAACTTCATTCCTGCCAGGTTTGCGAAAGCGCGAAGTGAAATGCGATTCGATCCAGCGCGCTGGATGCGAGGGGGGAGGGGGTCCCGAGGGGGCGGGGGCGGGGGTGGCATCGAGCTTCGTCCGGAGCTGTTTTCAGCTCGAGGTGTTTCGTTGAGGCGGTTCGCATCCCCACGCTCGCGCACGCATGGCCGATCGAAGCCGCACTGTCCGCGGGGGCAATCAAGAATGGCAGAGACCGTCGGCCAGGGAACGCACAGCTGGCGCGAATTTGCTGAAGCACCTATTACCTTTGCATGGTGGCTGCAGAATCACAGCACAGCAACTACGCGCTGCGTGCCACTTCTGCAGCGAAGCCAACGTTGCGGGCGGTCATGTTCAACAATATGCAAAACCTGAAGGTTTCAAACAAGTAAATACCAAGAACACCTTGATCGAGTTCTACCAGAAGCACAACATTTATAACATGTGCAAGTGCCAATGAATGCAAACAATTCCCCGTTCAGAACAGTCCCAAGCATCCCCGTCAAACTTGGGTACGAAGCTATCGAGGATGAGCTAGCACCAGATACTTCAACCCTAGACCATATTCGAATGGATCCAGCTGTTCGCCCTGAAAGCGTCATGGACACGCCCGCATACAAGACCCACCCCCTGGTCCTAGAAGCAATTGCAGCTGGTCGCCCTCTGCCAATACCAGTGGGGGTGTACTTAGACGGGGTAGCATACATACAACAAGCAGCAGGCCGATCGGATTCAGTCATCGGCTTCTGGCTTATAAATGTAATAACTGCAAAGCGGCAGTTGCTGTGTACGCTGCGGAAAAGTGACGAATGCCAGTGCGGTTGCAGGTCATGGTGTTCTATATATCCGCTCTTGCCGTGCATTAAGTGGCAGCTCGAATGCATGGCGAGCGGGCTTCGGCCAGGGACCATGCATAACAGAGCCCCATGGCCTCCAGATCAAGCTCCTAGTGATCGTCGTTTCTCGTACACGGCTGCGTTGCTTTTCGTGAAGGGGGGTTGGTCAGAGCACAGCAAGAGTTTAGGGTTGTCGAGTTGGTCTCAAAGTGACAGTTGTTGCCAGTTCTGCGAGATGAGCAAAAGCGAGCTACATGATAATCCCCAATACATTTTGGACGGTAGTGTTTCGAAGTGGCCGATTCGATCATGATGATTATGACAAAAATCGTGAGACAGTGTGAGGTAGATGTGCACGTGGACACTCCCGAGCAGTTGGCGGTGTTGCTTCGTTCGGTCAGGTGGCTCGAAGGTAGTGGCAAGAAAGGTGAACAACATTTTCGCAGCAGGAGCATACACTCGGACGTTAGCATCGGAGGCACGAACCTTCGCCGTGGGGATAGGTTGGAGTCGTCGCCCGAGCTCTTCGACATTGCGTCTCTCCATCAGGTTCAGTTGCCGGCCAACTTGAAATTTTGGAGGCAGAGGTTGTCCCCCTGGGTGTGCGCTCTTAGATGGGGTCCAGCACCGCTGTCCGCTGTTTTGTTCAGAGTTACATGCTAGCCCTGCCCGCGCGCTTGCCATCGACGCCATGCATTGTTTATCTGGGCGTGGTGATGAAATGCGCTTCAGCTTGTCTCTGGAGAACTCTTCTCGAGAATCCCTGGAGCTACGGTGGCTCCGAGAAAGCTATATTCGACGCGGGTTTGCGCCAGATTTGGGCAGAGTTACGGCGATGGCAAGAGACTAAGAAAGTGGACCCCAGGGATCGGATCAACATCATCACAGCTAAAATGATGGGAAAGAAGTACAATTGTTCGACGCAGGACCGCGCTTTTGCATTTGAGTTTCTTGTTTCAAGTTTCGCTCGGTCATTCGCCTCGTCGCATCGAAGGATTCGGCTCGAAGATCGACTGCGTCAGCTCTGTCATGGTTAGGGTTCTGGTTGGGTCCTCGGGGCGATCGATCGAGAGGTGATGAAACCGCGGCCCGCAGAACACGAGCCACCCTGGCGGCCATATGAGTCTCAAGGCGGCGGAGGCTGGATTATTATTAGATTTTGTAGTAGTCGAGTTGATTCTCCACGGAGGGGCAACTAGATTCGGAGGGCCACTTCTTGGCGCTGGAACTGCGCTGCAGAATTTTTTCGAGGTCATGCGAGCTCAGCCGACCATTGTAGATCCAGAGGGCATCGCTATTATGAAATCCCAGATGGCCATACACGTGCAATGCTGCAAGGCGGCAGGAATATCCATGACGCCGAAACACCACTTGGCGTTGCACCTCGCAGACAGGACAGCGTTTTTGTTTGAGAAGGCTCCTGTGAGGAGGAGGAGGAGGAGGAGGAGGAGGAGAAGGAGGAGGAGGAGGAGGAGGGTGAGGATCCTGAGATGGAGGGTGGATACACAGGAGGACTACTGAGGGGAGGTTTTTAGGCTGACGGTCACAAACGCACATAGCAAATATGGCGAGGAGGAGGAACGGCAGTGGAGGGAGGAAGCGGAGCAACGAGCAAGGGGGAGGCAGAGGGCAATTGTATAACATAGCTATACAAAGGGGGAGTGGGATGGACGATGGAGAGAGCAGCGAGGGCGAGGGCACTGGGGAGTAGAGTAAGAAAGAAAGCTGGAATCGGGGGGCGTGCGGGGACACCCCGTTCGCATCCCTCGGGCGCGCGGGGCCCTGCGCCGCGTGTCCTCGCTGCTCGGGGGCCGGTGGTCGACCGCGAGCCCCCGCGGGGAGGCATTCGGCAGCGAGAGGGATTGGTCACGGGGTTCCTGTGACACGTGCCCCCGCATTCCTTTTCCTCCCTTCTCCCGCGGCACCCCTTCCAGTCGCCCCCCTCTCGCTAACCCTCCCCCCCTCTGACTTTCCCTGCCGCCCGCAATAATCAATGGCTTCGAGAATCGAATTCCACGGGCCCCCGAAATCATGCAATTGTTTCCTGGGCGAGGGGTTGAATATTCTGCTTCGCGACATTTGCAAGTTCAGCCACCGACGCACTTTTGGTTTCAGATGTTCCCCGCTTCTAGAGCTTCAGGCCAAGCTCAAGCTGTCGCGATATATTGCGACCGCCGCGTCATGGCTTCCGCTCGCTTCTGGATGGAACTGATGTTCGTGCTGTCTTGTAACGCAGCGACCTATGCCGCCGAAAATATCGCCACTCCAGAGTGCAATGAAGCCAAATGCTGGGCAATTGTGACATCGAGGGCCTTGATTTCGACAGGGGTGCCAGAACGCGTCAGGAGGCCAGAGGATACGTCCCCGATGATGTCAGCCATGACCGATGCATTGTGGGAGTTCGTCCCAAGCATTGCGCGCGCAACGTCTTTCCTAGAGATGTTCGCGGGGAGTGGCGGTGTCAGTCGTGGACTTTGCGTGTCACGTAACCTGCTAGGTCACTCGTTCGACGTGCGTCATTTCCAATACCAAGATGCTACTTCGCTCGTGGGCATGCTATACGCTGCATGCGTCGCGGCAACCATCATGGTGAGTGGACGCATATTTTTGGTACCCCAATGCCCCACTTGGTTGCGCATTTCAATATTTCAATGGGCCATACCAAACGGCGGCGTTCTGACGTCGCGGGGGGCGAGAGCAGGACGGACGTTATCCATGCCAATCATACTGCTATGTTTGTGTCGCCACGGGGGGATTCAAACTATGACATCCACTTCATCCGTTCTCCTCCCTCTGGATTCCATCACCTCCTTCCTTCCTCCTCCCTCCCTTCCCCACCCTCCCCTCCTCCTCCCTCCCTTCCCCATCCTCCCCTCCTCCACTCCTCCTCGCCCCCCTTCTCCCCTCTCTCGCCAGCTCGTCTCCCACTCCGATTGGATCAGTTGCGCCTTTGGTGCGACTGGCCCAACTTCCTGGGCCCCCGATCCTCGTTCGTCCCCCGTCGCTGCCGCTTCTCCCCAATCTGCAGCCCAGGTCGTGGATGATGACCTTCGCGCACTCCCGCTCCGTGTTCTGGCTGCTAGAGCAGCCTGCCAACAGTTTATTTGTTTGCAACGCAGCTGTCAAGTCTGCAATTGCGGCTTGCTCATCGGAACGCATCTATACCTACATGGGTAGCTTCGGCGCAAAGACGCAGAAGCCATCCGAATTGTTCACCACGCTGCCGCGGATGCACCACGCGAGCCTCAAGAGGTCAGTTCAGGAGGCCCGCCAGCGAGTTGGCAAGGTAACCCAGCCGCTGTTCGCCACTCAGAGGCGCCTGAAGCCGAAGGCCAACTCTGGGTCGAGGGGCTGGGCCAAACAGTCTGCATGGATAAAGGGGACCGTTCACACTAAGGGTTCCCAAGAATATCCTCGCAAATTCTGCGAAGTTGTTGGGCCCATCGTTTCTGCGCAGTTTAGTGGCGCAACGTTCGGCCGCGAGGCGCTCGCGCAGTGACGCTGCCTGACGGCGCGAGGCGGGCTGGTCGGAGGCAGCTGGGCAGAGGGGCAGGCGGGCGCGATTGATAAGGTAGCGAGTGGAGTGATGGCAGGGTGGTTCGAATCACAAGTGGCCTCATTGTAAGTTGAGTGTTTTTTTTTGCCTTGGACGTTAGACGTCGCGCGACTGCATGCGCAGCGCGTGCGTTCAAGAGCAGGGCTGTCTGTCCTCGCCTTCGTGCTGATATTCTCTCACTGGGCCCTTCACCATGTCACATCCCCAACCACCTCCTCCAACCTCACTCCCACGCATCTCCTCCTCACCTCGACTTCCTCAACTCCTCCTCGCCTTATCCATCCCCATCGCCCAAATATCAGTTCCTTTCTCACTCCTTGGTTTCACCTCCTCCACCCTCGCCGTTCTTTTGTTCCTGATCCACTGTCCGTCGCTCTGCTATGTTCTGTCGCACGGCACTGCAGCGTGATTACACGCTGATGTGAATAGTATTTCAAGCAGCCGAGGCTATCGTTTGAAAATCGTTGGGAAACCGTTGGGACGCATTGAAATTGTTTTGGCCCTTGGGGACCAACACGAGACACGAAACACACACACAAACATCGGATCCTTGGGCCCGCGAGAGTTTCAGTCAGAAGCTGCCCTTACGCTGCTGTTCGTGATGCGCGCCAGGATTGCTCGCGGGAATGAGGCCTGTCAGCATCGTGAAGAATACATACTCCCAACCCCTGCTCGGAGCCCAGCCCGAAGAGTGGGAGGAAGCGAGGATGGGAAAGACGATGAGGAGGGCAAAGCAGAGGGAGAGGAGGGAAGATCCGAGTCTGGTCTTTTGCAGGCGCTGCGGTGCCTACAGCACTGAGCGTCTCAGTCGTCAGCTCGAGAAGCAGTGCCGAGGCTACGTGGTGTCTTCTGCCAGTAAATGTCGCCTCAATCGTATGCTCCGAGGCCTCCACCCCCAGTCCAATCGTGCCGCACCAGGTGTAGTGCTCCACATACTAAGTGATATGGAGCGCCAGAGGCTACTTGAGACCCAGCAGCGCCCTCGACGTGCTGTGTGGCTTCAGCGTCCTCAGGGTGATCTTCCAGGCACGGCTTTAATTCCAGGACTGGAGGGGATGAGGCAGCGGATAGCAGCTCGAGAGGAGGCGCGAGGTTTCCAGGAGCAAGTTTTGAGGGCCCCAGTGCTGCGTTCGAATGCACTGGAGCCCGAGGTCCTTGGGTCCCGTGACCATGCCCAGGGGTCCGTTGCCCCAGAGCAGGGTCTTGATCCTGAGGAGGAGGCCGCTCGCTTCCTCCATGAATGATAAAACGTTTTGCGTTCTACCCCGCGGGGGAAAAAAAAAAAAAAAAAAAAAAAAAAAAAAAACTCCCCTCCTCCTCCTCTGCCTCTTTGTCCTCTGTCACTCCTGCTCCCTTCCCTCTTCCTCCACCTCCTCCTCCCCCTCTTCCTTCCCCTTCTCCTCTTCTCCCTCCACGTCGTCCTTCTCCTCGCCGCGTCTCCTCCTCTCTCCTCCTCCTCCTCCTCCTCCTCCTCCTCCTCTTCCTCCTCCCCCTTCCTCTCCTCATCCTCCTCCTCCTCCGCCTCCTCCCTCCTCCTCCCTCCTCCTCCTCCTCCCCCTCCTCGTCGTCGTCGTCGTCGTCCTCCTCCTCCCCTCCCCTCCTCCTCCTCCTCCTCCTCCTCCTCCTCCTCTCCTCCGCCCCTCCTCCTCCTCCTCATCCTCCCTCCCAGCCTCTCCATCCTCCTCCTCCTCCTCCTCCTCATCCTCCTCCTCCTCCTCCTCCTCCCTCCTCCTCCTCCTCCTCCCTCCTCATTCCCCATCCTCCTCCTCCTCCTCCTCCTCCTCCTCCTCCTCCTCGTCTTCTCCCCCCCCCTCCCTGACTCAGGCTCGGCGTCGCCCATGGCCGCCCCCAGCCTTCCCCTGGCCGCGGGCATGGCGGCGACAGATTGGGTTGTTGAGCCTGAAGAGATATGGCCTGCGTGATTGAAGGACCCAGCTCGGAACTACCCGTTGGTGCCGCCCTCCGAGGGCAGGGATGGTCGACGGGCTCAGTTTTCAAAGGGCACCGGCTTGGAATCCAAGGGATGGGGAAGAAGGCCCACGGTGGTAAAACGAAATACAGGAGGGATCGCACGAGGGAGGAGACAGAGAGAGACAGAGAGACAGAGAGAGAGAGAGAAAGAGAGACAGAGAGAGGGAGAGAGAGAAAGGGAGAGAGGGGAAGAGAGAGAAAGAGAGGAAGCGAGAGAGAGAGAGAGAGAAAGGGAGAACGACGAGAGAAGAGCGAGAGAGAGAGAGAGAGACACGAGAGGAACGAGGGGCGGGGATGGAACGAGGAGAGGAGGAGAAGGAACGCGGAGGAGGAGGAGGAGGAGGAGGACATGGGCACCGAGAGGGTGCCAACGTTCTCTCCCTCGGCCTACGAATGTTGGCCAATGCGGCGAAATGGGTTGCCAAGATGAAGATCGACGTTCACGTCTCCAGGCATTTTCGTAAGGCCCGATCGGGCTATCTCTACCTACCTACTCAATCAACCTCCCCCTCCTCCTCCTCCTCCTCCTCCTCCTCCTCCTCCTCCTCCTCCTCCTCCCTCCTCCTCCCTGTCTCCCATCCTCCATCCCTCCCTCCTCCTCCTCCTCCATTCTCTTTCTCCTCCTCCTCCTCCTCCTCCTCCTCCTCCCCTCCTCTCCTCCCCCTCCTCTTCTCCTCCTCCCCCACCTCCTTTTCCTCCTCTTGCTCTCCCTCCTCCTGTTCCTCATCTTCCTCCTCCTTCTCCCTCCCTCCTCCTGCGCCTTCCCCTTCTCCTCCTCCTCCTCCTCCTCCTTTGTGCGCGCTCCTGCCATTCCTCCCTGTTGGTTCTTCCTGCTCCCCCCCCGGCTCCCTCTCATTCTCGAATTGTTCCTGCTTCTCCTCTTCATCCTCCCTCTCCTCCTCTCATCACCTTTTATTATTCCTTCTCTCTTTTGTCCCCCTCCCTTCTCCTCGTGAATTCCTCGCATTCTCCAGAGGCTCATTGGGAACCCAACCAGCTGTGCGTTGTCGAACGCTACGAACGTGCAGGGCGGCTGGGTGTAGAGTGGATCCGCTTGCTTTACAGGCCAGCTCTTCCCCCGTATACCGCCGCCGCCAGTAGTACCAGCGCTCTCAGACGAGGAGCTGGCAGTTATGATCGGTCGGAAAATTTTGCGGTGGACCTCTCCACAATGCAAATATCCCATCGCATGCGTCGATTTCTGTTGCCATGTATATACATGCGCTGATCGCGCCACACCGCGCGCCCCGCCATCATGATACCGCTAGCAACAACAATCACATCGGAACTAGCACGACGTAAACGAAACAACGTTGAGTTCAAACATATCGAACATGAAAAAAACAACATTGCTCATGCATACGCTTGTTCCCATACATGACATCTAACGTACGCTTGGAATGCCAATCGTAAGTTGAACCTTAAATCTTGCGCTTGGAAAACAAGCGTTTCCGACCTCTGGGTCCGGTGTCCGGTGTCCGGTGTCCGGTGTCCGGTGTCCGGCGCGCGAGAATCGTTCTATAGTGGGGACGATGACGGTCATGATGATCATGACGGTCATGGTGAAGTCGGTACTCGTCGTCGCCGACATCATCATCGCCATGATTGACATCATCTTCATCATGTGCATCAACATCATCTTCGTTGGGATCGGATCGTCAGGTCCAGTGGGTCCGGTGGGTCCGGTGGGTCCGGTGGGTCCGGTGGTGGGTCCGGTGGGTCCAGTGGGTCCGGTGGGTCCGGTGCAGGGTCCGGTGGGTCCGGTGGGTCCGGTGGGTCCGGTGGGTCCGGTGGGTCCGGTGGGTCCGGTGGGTCCGGTGGGTCTGGCGGGTCCGGTGGGTCCGGTGGGTCCGGCGTGGTCCGGCGCAGCCCCAGGGCGAACCATGCTGGAGGATGGCCCCAGGGCGAACCCAGGCCAGGAGATGGCAATCACTGGCGCCTCATCGAAAGTGGGAGGCACCCAAGAAGTACTTTAAAGGCAGCGCCGCAGTTCCAGGCGCCTATGCCCCTGCACGCCTTCCTCCTGCACCAAGAACAGGAGACCCTCCCCCCAGAAGAGGAATAGGGAATGGCGCTTGCAGTAGGGAGCTGACCAGTTCGAACCCCGCTCCAACCGCGCGACGGTCCTCCTCCTCCTCCTCCTTCTCTTCTTCCTCCTCCTCCTCCCCCTCCCCCTGCTCCTCCCCGTCCTCCTCCTCCTGCTCCTCTTCCTCCTCCTCCTCCTCCTCCTCCTCCTCCTCCTCCTTCCCCTCCTTCCCCCTCCCCCTCCCCCTCCTCCCCCTCCTCCTCCTCTTCCTCCTCATTAGTTCGACTCGAGCTCTACTCGAGTCCGCGGACGCTCGACGCAGCACCAACGCACGAGTGGAGCAAGCGGCTCCAGGAGCCTCCCCACAACCAGCGCCCAGCCTCCGAGCCACCTCGCGGCCCGAGATCGGGGGTCCGATGCTGGGGCCCCCAGGGATGAACGATATTCCAAATCCTTCAATAAACCTCCCCCCCGTGCCAACCTGTCCGACGCCCCTTGCCCACCCCCCCACGCGCCCCAAACCCACACCCTCTCGCTCCCTAACCTCCCACGCACAACCTCCGAAGGACAGCGGTCTCCCCCCCACCCCCCACACGATCCAGCCCCCCCGCGCTTATTGAGAGACCTGGAGTAGGGATGGGCGTTCAATTTTGGTTGAGTGTGGGTCCTTTTCTGGTCCTTTCTTACTGGGGCCCACAATGTCTCAGGATTCCATCTCTGCAGCGGCGACGAAACTGTCCGTGTCCAGCGCCTCCCCGGCCCCTCGGGCCGTAGGACGTGTTTCGGTGCCCCGGGCGGTGGACCTTTGCAGAAGGTTCTGGCCTCGCGCAGCATCCCGCGCCGCTGCGCCTTCACGTCCCGGAGCTGAGAGGAGGGAGGAGGGAGGGGAGAGGAGGAGGAGGTGAAGGAGGGGAAGGAGGAGGAGGGAGGAGGAGGAGGAGGGGAGAAGGGAGGAGGAGGGAAGGAGGAGGGAGGAGGAGGAGGAGGAGGAGGAGGAGGAGGAGGAGTTGGAGGAGGAGGAGGAGGAGGAGGAGAAGGAGGAGGAGGGTCCTGTGCAGCGACCCCCCCCCGCCCCCAGGGCTCGCCGCGGTCCTCCACGAGGGAGTGGGCCCTCGAGGCGGCCTCGCCGGAGACGGGCGTGGAGTCGCCGCAGTGGGCGCGCGGCCGCGGAGACGAGGAGGAGAAGGAGGACCATGATGAGGAGGAGGATGCTGAGGATGAGGACGGCGACGACAACGACAACGACGACGACGACGATGACGACGACGAGGACGACAGTGGGGATGATGGTGGTGATTATGATGATGTTGATGATGCTGCTGATGATGATGATGCTGATGATGATGATTCTGCTGAATGTTATGGTGATGATGTTGAGGATGCTGATGCTGATGCTGATGCTGATGCTGGCGATGATGTTGATGATGATGACGATGGTACTGATGATGCTGCTGATGATGATGCTGCTGATGATCCTGCTGCTGCTGCAGATGGTGATGATGACGATGATGATGCTGATGATGATAAGATGTTAATGATGCAGATGCTGATTCTGATTTGGATGAGGATGAGGATGCGGATCAGGATGATGATGCTGATGCTGATGCTGTTTATGGCGGTGGTGATGACGATGATGATGGTGGTGATGATGATTATGATAGTGACGCTGACGAGGATTATGATGAAGATGAGGATGAGGATGTGGATCAGGACGATGATGATGAGGAGGAGGAGGAGGCGGAGCGTGATGCTGCTGATGATGCTGCTGCTGGTGATGATGCTGATGATGATGAGGAGGAGGAAGAGGAGGAGGAGTATGCTGAAGAAGAAGAAGAAGCTGATGGTCGTGGTGGTGGTTGTGATGATGATGCTGGCGATGATGCCGATGCTTACGATGACGATGATGATGATGATGATGATGATGATGATGATGATGATGAAGATGAAGATGAAGATGATGCTGCTGCTGCTGCTGATGATGATGATGATGATGGTGGTGATGATGATGATGATGGCGATGACGATGACGATGACGATGATGATGATGATGATGATGATGATGGTGGTGGTGGTGATGATGATGATGATGCTGATGATGCTGATGATGATGATGATGATGATGATGATGATAATGATGATTCAGCGCCTCTTTGCAGCTGTCGCGCGTGGCGCAAGCAGGCACGACGAGAGACCGACCCAATCGCGGCGCCACACAGTGGCCCACGCCGATGGGCGATCGCGGCCGTTAGGACACTAGGGGACAGAGGCAGATGACGGTGATGGAGACGATGATGGTGACGATGACGATGACGATGACGGTAGTGATGATGACGGTAATGATGATAATGACGACGACCATGGTCATGTTATCTTCTGGCTGATATGGCTCCAAGCCAAGACGGTGAGCGGACAGGGCACGTGAAGCACGATGAACCTGACTGGGCGCACTCCCTGATAGGGGCGCTAGCCCAGCAGGCGCCCCCTTGGGCTCGCTGACTGGAGGCACACCAATGCGATAGGTCATCGGCAGGATGATGCTGATGGCGACGACGAAGACGACGACGATATCATGCTGCTGCTGATCCCCATGATGAGTGATAGTTGGTAGTAGTGATATGTTGGCGAATGCGAATGAGGAGCAGGAGCGTGATGATGCCCAAACGAATGCAGGGAGCAGCATGCTGAGCAGTAGGAGCTCGAGCAGGTTCACTCAGGGTCTGTAATCCACACACGGTGCTCTCGCTCATTCCCACCTCCTCTTACTTCTCCGAGGCGGGGGGTTATCCATAACCACCGCCTGGGGGATCGATCTTCGCGGACCTCCACAGGCAGTGCATGTGGGTATCTTATATCCATATCCACCGCCCGCTTGTGCACCAGGACGTCGGTTCCCAGGCGGTGGATGTGGATAAATCCCCGCCTCGCATACCTCGCCGTGTGGTGGTGGAGTCCTGGGTCGAGGCGATGTGGGCGCCCATCGCGACCAGAGCATCCGGCAGTGCTGTGCCTCCCGCTCCCTTCCCCTCCTGCTCCCCCCTTGCTCCTCTCTGATCCGTCCGCCCTCCTCCGCCAGGGGGGCGGCGCCCTCCTGTGGATGCCCACCTGGCCGAACGCGCGGCGCGGCCCCCCCCCCCCCCCCCCTCCCACGCCTCCGCCTCGCCTTCCCGCGGTGCGCTGCCCGAAGACGAGACAACAGCTGCGCGAGCACAGCTGCTCTGGGAGGCCCGCTCGGGGACCTCCGCGAGAGCTCTTCCTCTGGCCGCGGTGCCGCGAGCAGCCCTGAGGGGGCTGCCTCCTGCCGGCAGGGGGGGTGTGCGCGGCCGCGCAGCGCTGCCGCCCGCTCTCGCCCAGCCGTGCCGGCGTGCCCCGCGGGGCCAGCCTCCGCCGCCGCTGTCCTGCCTGGGGCCCGCCGCTGCCGGCCCGTCGCCCTCGAGGCTCCCGGCGCTGCCGCCTGGCCCCGCTGGGTGGGCTGGAGGGAGCTCCACGGAAAGGTTGTCGCCGCACGCATCCCCACCGGCCCATCCGGCCACGGTGCCCAGGCGACTCTCCTCGAACAGGGGCGTGGGGCTCTTCTGGGCCTTCTTGGGGTCCTCTTGGGCCGTTGGCTCTCCATAAGCCCTCGCGGCCCCCCCCGTCCAGACCCAGGGAAGGGGGGGGTAAAAGCCTAAGCCTTTCCGAAGAGAGGAAGGGAGGACCCTAGAAGATGAGACGCTCTTGACCACCTGCGCCCAGAGAGTTGGTGGGATTCCCAGTGGGACCGCCTCGGCGTCACCCCAACATACTGATATATCACGTGTGCGCCGCCCCGCGGGGTGCGGCGCGCGCGCGCCGAGACATCGTACAACATCTGCTCCGTGGCGGGCGCTTTCTGGCCGTACGGCTCGGGAAACGATGTACAGCGGGGGCCCATGTCAAGAAATCCTGCTTGCCTCCAGGGTGCCCTGGGTATCTTGGGTTTCGATGGTTCTGCTTTGGAAAATGCGACATTCCCACACCAAAAATCAATGCACGTCCTGGGTATTCAGGGTTGGGTTTCTTGTGGAAGGTTTCTTGTGGACTGGCCTCCACAGTACCGCTCGGGAAACGATCTATCTTATGTAGTGGCCTTCAACCTATTCGCCACAGCCAGACCTCCTGGCCCGTCTTGGGGCCCGCCATTGGCTCCGATAAGGTCGAGCAACGAGCCGCGCCCCAAGCCGCGCCAGGGCCCAGCAGATCTGGCAACTCGGGTTCCCTGGTCCCCCAAAGACTCGACTGAGGAGTGAGAGCTGAGGCTTGGAGGATTAGGGAAAGCACCTGAAGGCCCGCGCACTCCGTGCCCAGAGGCACGCGGGCTGACTGCAAGCTGGTTGTGCCGTCTGTGCGGGTCGGGCGCACGCCTCCGACGAGGACGCGCTGTGCCAGTGTGGCCTGCTGCGCCCTGGGGCGCCGCGTGCGGCGGCCCGCCCCATCTTCGCGCACACCACTCGCTCGCCTCGTGCCCCTCTTCGGGGGCCCAACGGGAGGCTAGCTCCCTCCTCCTCCTCCTCCTCCTCCTCCTCCTCCTCCTCCTCCTCCTCCTCCCGGTCCCTCCTCCCTTCCTCCTCCCTCCTCCTCCCTCCCTCCTCCCTCCTCCTCTTCCACCTCCTCCTCCTCCTCCTCCTTCTCTTCGGGTGCCCCTCTTCGGGGGCCCTCTGCGAAGCGCGTCAGCGGCACCAGGGGCACGGCGCCGGTCGAGCGCTCGCGGGCCCGGGTCGCGGCTCCGCGGCTCGTGTGCCAGCGAGGGCCGCCGCGAGCGCCGTCGGGGGCGGGATGGCGCTTCTGTTGGGGCGTTCGCGGGCGGGGCTGCGGCCGGTGCTGGCGCCAGCAGGAGCAGGACCGCCGCAGACGAGGGTGCTCTCGCGACAAAAAACGAGAGGGTCCTCTATGCACATTGGCGCGTGCCGAGATGTCGGTCGAGCTCCACCATGCTGGGGGTGCCGGGGTCGGCGAGTTGTGGGGGAGCGCGCCGGGGCCGGCCAGATCTGGGGCCCCAGAGGGGCCCCAGACCCTCGTGTTCCCCGCTCGCGCCTGTGCGAGCAACGCCGACGTCGAGAGTCTATGCCCGCGCGCACATCTTAGTGTGGGGAGAGTGGAAGTTGTGACTCGTCGCCTGGTCGCTTCGGGCGGGTGAACTCGAGGAAGCGTTGCCGGGTTGGTCTCTCTTGCGCCCGTTCCTCCCGTGCACCCCCTCCTCCTCCTCCTCCTCCTCCTCCTCCTCCTCCTCCTCATCTTCCTTCTTCTCCTCCTCCCCCTCCTCCTCCTCCTCCTCCTTCTCCTTCTCCTTCTCCTCCTCCTCCTCCTCCTCCTTCTCCTTCTCCTTCTCCTTGTCCTTCTCCTTGTCGTCCTCCTTCTCCTTCCTCTTCTCCTTCTCCTCCTCCTTGTCCTTGTCCTTGTCCTCCTCCTCCTCTTCCTCCTCCTCTTCCTCTTCCTCCTGTTCCTCCTCCTCCTCCTCCTCCGCCTTTTCCCCCTTCTAGAAGCAGCTTTGTGGGCAGGTTAGCTCCTGGCCACTTGGGAAAAAAGGGCTTCGCGCGACTCATGCCCTATGCCTTATGAGTGGCCCGCGCGGTGCCTTCTTCGCCTCCTTGTTCTTCTTGTTATTATTATTGTTCTTCTTCTCCTCCTCCTCCTCCTCCTTCTCATCCTTTCTTCTCGTCCTTCTCCACCTCCTCCTCCTCCTCTTCCTCCTCCTTCCCCTCCTCCTTATGCTGCGACCTTTATGAGGCCGCGCCTGAGGCTGTGGAGCTGGATATCGTGCCGTCTCCTCCCGTCCCTCCTTTTCAGCCCTTGCCTGACCCCGCGTTTGGTGCTTGAACCTTGCTCGGGTACTGTTCGTGTGTTGGTTGATCTCTACCCTGCGACGCCGACGCCGTTGTGCCCGTATACCTCCCCCACCGAGCTAGTGACCCCAAAGCGTGTTTGACCTTTGGAGGACCTCTGCGTCTGCGACCAGTCGCATGTCGGTGCTGGTTCAGGCGCAACCGATCCCTAGCCCATCCAGTCGGCGGTTTCCAGGTGGTCCTCGTTTCGACGGGTGTTTTCGAAAAGCCCGAGGTGTGCGAGGCCCTCTCCAGTGTCTTCCTGTGGAAGTTCGCAAACCGGTTCGTGTTCGGACATTTCGGCAGTGACATCGGCGTCAGTTCGTGAGGGGCCGCATCAGATGTGCTCAGTCTTTCCTCTTCCCGTCGCCGTTGCTGTTCCCGCTGCTCGCCTTTCCCCTTTTGGCTCGCCGTCGTCTTTTCAGATTACTGCTACTGCAGCTTCCCGCCACGCCGACGTTTTGTGCGTGGACCTGTTCGTGACGCAGGAAGTGCCGTCCACGGTGGCGGCCGAGGCCTCCGTGGCCACCTGCCTCGCCGCCCCGCCATCATTTGCTGGGTGGGCGTGGGATTCCACATGGTAGTGGGGAGCGAATTGTTCTTCCTACGGTCGTCGTTTCCTCCTCTGGCGGCGCGCGCGGGTTCCTCCTGCGGCCACAGCTCTTTGATCGGGAGTCGGCAGACCCCTCCCGCACGGAAGTGGCCAGCCGTGTAACACGGCGGCCATATCCAGGTGGGAAGGGTTTGCCGGCCGGGGCCTATAGATTCCGCTACGCGGCAGCGCGGTCGACATCGCGAGGAAGACGTGGTCGGCCTTCTTCCGCCCGCCGCCGCCAGCCCCAACGGCGCTCCAGAGCAGCGCCTGCGCCCCCGCGGCGCGGTGGCGCTGCTGCCGCTGCGCGGCCTCCTCCAACCCTCCTCCCCTCCAGCGCCTCCGGACTCCGCCGCTTTCGCCCCGCGCCCCAGCGAGCCCTGCCAGTGTTGCCCAGCGCCCCCCAGCGCCTCGCGGTGGCTCCCGCGCTTAGCGCGCAGCCCGGCAACGCGCCGGAGCTGCTGCGCCAGCTCGCGCTGCAGGGCGCTGCTCAGCATCCGGTAGGCCCGCGCCAGCTTCTCGGGTTGCGCGTCTTGGGCAGCTCCCATGCGTACGTAGCTCAGGAGCCAGGCCCGCGCCTCGCCACCGAGGCGGCCCCCAGTCTCACTGGCGAACGCCTGGAGCCACTCGCTGGACCTCTCGGCCCAGCACGCCACCTCGCCAGAACGTCTCGCCGCCGCTGCGCGCACGGCGGGTTCGTCGCCAGCAGTTGTGTGGCGGACGGTCACGTCTAACCGCCGCCTGCCGTCGGCGGCGTCTGTCCTGGCCGCGGCGCGCGGGCCCTGTCCCAGGTGAGCACCCACTGCTCGTAGAGCGGCGTGCAGTGGCTCCACCTTCCAGCGAGGGTGCCTGCGGCGCGCCGTTCCGCCGTGCCGCTTGACGGCGCCACCGCCAGGCTGGTAGATGGCGGCTTGGACGCCCGCCGTGTCCAAGGGCGCCTGACATGGCGCGCCGCCCGCTTTCAGGTTCTGGCAAGTCGCCGCAGCTCTCGCGAGCTCGTCGGCGGCGCACGCGGGCCTCGGGAGGTGCACGCAGCTACACGCTGCCGTCTGCCAGCGAGGGTCTTCCAGCGTGCACGCCAGCTGTTTGGGGTTCTTCAAGTAAGTCGTGGCCCATGGTTCCCTGGTGGAGAGCAGCGACGTGTGGCTGCAGTTTTGCATTTGCTGTTTCGCAGCAGCGTGGTTTCTCTTATGCACCATAGCAACCAAGGTCTTCTGCTTGGTCGGGTGGCCCAGCACGGCCTCGAAGGGCCCAGCTGGCTCAATGTCGGAGCCTTGGTGCGCCAGCTCAGCTCGGGTCGCCTCGAGCGCGGCTGCAGCGTGGGGTGGGGCCGCCAGCATGACTCCGAGATTGCAAGATGCTGGAGACACCGTGCTGGACTGTTGCCGCCGGAAACGCAGCCGCGCGCCTCGTGGCCGCCCGCTGCGCTCCTGTCCCGCCCAGGTAGGCCAGTAGGGTGGTAGGCCCAGCAAGTCGCACGCCTCCAGGCTGAGAGGCCGTCGCACTAGGCTTTCCCAGCAGCCCCTCAGCGCGGCGTTGGGGCGGAAGGTTTCGGGTTCCGAGGCCAGGGCCAGCTGCAGGTGGTGCTGGATGGCGTTGCCGGCGTAAGTGCAGAGCAGCGCCGCTGACGCCTGCGTCTTGAGCCCTCCTTGCAGCAGCCGTTCCAGGCTGGTTCAGAGCTTCCCAAGTCGCGTCGTGGCCCCGTCCAGCCAGCACCCTTCCCCGCCGAGCGGGAGCGCATCTCCTGCTCCTCTTTCTCTTCTGCTCGTCCTCCTCCTCTTCCTCCTCCCCTGCTCCTCTTCCTCCTCCTCCTCCTCCTCCTCCTCCACCTCCTCCTCCTCCTCCTCCTCCTCCTCCTCCTCCTCCTCCTCCTCCTCCTCCCCCCTCCTCCTCCTCCTCCTCCTCCTCCTCCTCCTCCTCTTCCTTCCCCCGTACACTCACCTTCCCGCACCTTCTTCTCCTCTCATTTTTACGCTGTGCCTCCCTCGCGCCCTCCTTCTCCTCCTCCTCCTTCTCCTTCTCCTTCTCCTTCTCCTTCTCCTTCCTTCTCCTTCCCTCACTCTTTCCCCTCCTCCCCCCCTTTCTCCTCCCTCCTTTGGAGAAATGGCTGTTTTTGTCGAAGAGGGCCATCCAGCTGCGTCCTCATCCATAGAAGGCAACGGCAACTCAACGATGTTGTTGGAGGTATCACTAGAGTCAGGTTTGCGTGGTGGCCCCCGTGCCAGGTCACAGAGAGTCGTTTTAAATGGAATGCATTTCAGGCTTGTCGCGTGGGTGCTTCGGCTTCGTTGCGAGCCGATCGAAACGACGTAGCATTCTGGCTTACGCAGGAACTGCGCTGTCAAGCAGGCGGCTGGCACGCACTTACAGCGACTCCCAAACTGATGTGCAGCCAGAGCGGCAAGCCAACAAGACCACAACCAGCTCAACTCGCAAAGGAGCATTTGGATGCGTGCGTCCAGCACGTCTTCCAAAACTTGTTCTAGAACTATACGTGGCAAGGTCCACCGCTGGGACCAGTCGGGCTGGACCTCCCGCTTCAATCCAGCGGGTGCGTGGGACCCCAACGTTCTGTGGAATTCGACAACCGATTCGTGACACAACCTGGGTCGTGACGACAGAACATGAAACTCTTGCTCTTGAAATCTTGTGGCAGCCAAATCCGCTCCACATCCGACGGGCGCATCATCATCCTGCCTCCTCTCTCCTCCCTCCGTTCCGTCCTCCCATCTCCTCCTCCCTCCATCCCTCCTCCTCCCTTCTCCTCTTCCTCCTCCTCCTCCTCCTCATTCTTCGTTTTGTTTGTTTGTTGTGGTTGCTCTCCTCGCGAGGTGCGCGTATTGGAGAGCTGCAGGTACGCCAGCCTCTGATCTGAAATGCAAGCGCTCCAGCTTCTGATATGTCGCCCAGTGAACTGCACCACTGCACCCGAGTTTCCGGGTGTTGCGTGATGGCTGTTGTGTAACGCTGCCGAGGCGGAGGATCAGGATAACGACGGAGGTGGGATTAGGGGTGAGGGATTAGGATAATAAGGGGGGGGCAGGGGGCATAGAGTAGATGGGGCGATGATGATGATGAAGTAGATGATGATGATGATGATGATGATGATGATGATGATGATGATGATGATGATGATGATGATGATGATGATGATGATGATGATAATGATGATGATGACAAGGATGTTGATGATGCTGATAATGATGTTGATGATGCTGCTGCTGATTATGGTGGTCATGCTGATGGTGATGATGATGCTGATGCTGCTGATGATGATGATTGCGATGATGATGATGATGATGATGATGATGATGATGATGATGATGATGCTGATGACGACGATGACGATGACGATGGAGATGATATACTGACGATGATTATGCTGGTGATGATGATGTTTGTAATGATGCTGCTGATGATGATTATGATGAAGGTGGTCGTGGTGATGGTCATGGTGATGGTGGTCATCATAATGATGATGATGCTGATTATAATGGTGCTGGTGGTGGTGGTCATGATGCTGATGCTGCTGATGATGATGGTGACGATGATGGTGGTGGTGGTAATGATGGTGATGATGATGATGATGATGGTGATGGTAGTGCTGCTGATGATGATACCAATGGCGATGATGATGATGATGTTGCTGCTGCTGATGATGACGACTGACGGTGGTGATGCTGCTGATGATGAGTCTCATGATGATGCTGATACGGATGTTGATGCTGCTGCTGATGATGCTGATGATGATAATGATGATGCTGATGCTGATGCTGATGATGATGCTGCTGCTGATGATGATGATGGTGATGGTGATGGTGATGGTAATGATGTTGGTGATGGTGATGATGATGGCCGTGGTGATGGTGATGATGGTGGTGGTGATGATGGTGGTGGTGGTGACGGTGATGGTGATGGTGATGGTGTTTTTGATTATGATGGTGATGGTGATGGTGTTGATGCTCATGCTGATGGCGATGGTGATGCTGGTGGTGATGCTGATGCTGCTGCTGATGATGCTGATGATGATAATGATGATGATGATGCTGACGACAAACACGACGACGACGACCCCGACGATGCTGATGCTGATGATGATGATGATGACGATGATGATTATGCTGCTGCTGATGATGATGACGATGATGATGATGATGATGATGATGATGGTGATGATGATGATGATGATGATGATGATGATGATGATCATGATGATGGTTGTGGTGGTGGTGATGATGATTATGATCATGAGTGGTGATGATGATGATGAGGAGGAGGAGAAGGAGGATGAGGATTAGGGTGATGATGAGGAGGAGGCTGAGGATCAGGATGAGGATGAGGATGAGGATGAGTAGGAGGAGGAGGAGGAGGAGGTGGAGGAGGAGGATGAGGATGAGGCTGAGGCTGAGGCTGAGGCTGAGGACGAGGACGATGATGATGATGATGATGATGATGATGATGATGATAATGATGATGATGATTGTGGTGGTGGTGGTGATGATGATGATGATCTTGATGCTGATGATGATGGTGATGATGGTGGTGGTGATGAGATGAGGATGATGAGGAGGAGGATGAGGAGGAGGAGGAGGAGGAGGAGGAGGGGGAGGAGGAGGAGGAGGAAGAGGAGGAGGAGGAGGAGGAGGTGGAGGAGGAGGAGGAGGATGACGAAGGACGGGAGGAAGGAGGAGGGAGAGGATGCAGTCCGGGAGGCGGAGGCGGTGGAGGCGGGGGAGGAACCCAGGCATCCGGCGCCTCGTATCAAAATCGCGGCCTGCCCCCATGTTTGTCCCCCAGAAGGGCAGTTTCGGGGCCAGGGGCCGTCAACAATACAGTTCGGGATAGCAGGCTGGCCCTGAGGAAGTGGTCGAGGGGTCCGGGTGCCTACATCGTCGACTCGTCGAACAAATCGAAGCGTCGGATGTCTGCGGAGGGGCGCTCGCTCGCTCTCACCCAGTCAGTTCATCTTTCTAGAGTCAGAGCGTCTTCGTGCACCAGGGTGGGGAAAACGACGGTGTGCGCTTTCACCATCTGCTTCGCAGCTGCGTTCGAAGCGTCTTGCGCTCAAAGTGAGTGGCAGATGACGGGGAACGAACAATGACCAACGGCTCGTCCTTGACCTCTTTCGCTTGCCTGCTTGTCAGGGTACCCTTGGGGCGTTCGTCGTCCGCCGCCTCAGAAATCCCAACTTCGGCTTCCAAGGGTCTTGCGTTCTTACCGCGCGTCCTTATTAGGGTTTTTGACTGTACGCATCCGAGAACTGCGCGCGGACCTCCGAGTTTTTGTGTTTATGCCATGCCCCCAAGATGGCCGCGCAGCGCGGAGGCCGCTGCGCGTCTGCGAAGGGGAGAAGGAGGATGAGGAGGAGGAAGAGGAGGAGGAGGAGGAGGAGGAAGAGGAGGAGGAGGAGAAGCAGCAGCCGCTTGCCCTCGGGCAACCTCTGCCGAGCTTCCCGGTGGAAATCTGTGCCATGGGAGCGGCGTGGCTGCTCGGCTTGGTTGCCCGCGGCGACAGAACGGATCGGGGCCGCCGGTCAATTCTGCCAGCTCCAGAGCCTCCAGAATTTTGTCAGGGCCACTGGTGGGACCATTCGCCCTCCCCAGCTCTCGTCCCCGACCGCTTTCCCTGTCGGATGTCCTTCTCCTTCGTGTGTGTTTGTCTTGCTCTCTTTCACTGTTGTCCCGCTCCTCCTCTGCCTTCTCTTCCTGACAGTTTGTGGCGCTTCTCCACCTTGTTTCCCTACAGCGATCAGAAAGCATTTGCTGGGGGCTGAGACTGCAGTGTTGACCAGCTGCCCTGATCCCTACAGCGGCGTGGCCGCGAGGTTCTGAGGTGGATGCTGGCGTGCCTTCCGGAGCCAGTCCTCCGTAGAGACGATCCGCGAACGTGGGTCTTGTCTAACCATTTTCTATGTCCTGCGCAGGCTTTGACGGCGCGCCGGAAGGCGCTCGAAGAGGGCGCGAGGCGCCTAGTTCGAGAGAGCAGCTGTTGGGCGATAACCAGGACGGATATGGTTTCGCTCGCTTCGCAAGGTGCACGTCCAGAGCGAGTCAAGTGCAAATGGTGGTTAGGCGGTTTATGTGTGTCATGATGAGCTAGAGGAGGAGAGCTCGGATGGAAAGCGCAATCGAGAAACGCTGCTGCTCAGCACGCCTCCGCTTCGCTTCTGAACGTGGATTCCTCTCTCCTCACGGGGTGCATGTCCAGAGCGCGTACAGTGTGAGCGTCACGAGCGCATCTTATTCCGAGCGTTTTCTTTGGGTGGAGGGCTAAGGGTGACATCTGAAATGCCGTTTCGATAGATTTTCGAGGCTTGAATCTGCAAGCGGTGAATCGCACGACGGATTGATTCCCGAGGGGCAAAAGACCGTATGATTTTCACCCTGAGCCCTCCACCCTAAGAACATGCTCAGTTATTGGAGACGGAGGAGTAAGAGGGGCCAGTGTAAACCCAAGACGAATAAACGATTTTTCAATACACCCTCCCTCCAGGTTCCTTTTTCATGTACCCCTGAAGGAATGTATTTTCCTTACGGGAAGTGACCCATTAGAAGGCAACGGTCTGAGAACCTTCAGCCGTGCCAAAGCACAGTTCCTGGGATTTCAGCACCGCGGATCAACGTGACTGTTGCCCGAAATCGTGCCAGAACGCCGTTCCTGGGACTCCAACACCGCGAATCAACGTGACTGTCAGGTCCTGACAACCCTGAATCATGCGAGAACACAATTTCCGGGACTTCGACTGCGCGAATTCTTGAAGACGGGTTTGCGCGGCGCTAAGGCGAGAGCCACATATTGAAAAAGGAGCCGCCCTCCATCCTCGAACCTATTACAAACTTTTGAAATGCATGTGCGCGGTGCCAGGGCGAGAACAACATTTTGAAAACCACCCGCCCTCCATTCTGGAAGCTGTTGAACACTTTTGCGACGACTGGCCGCGGCGCTCAGGCGAGAACCACATTTTGGATACCACACCCGCCCTCCATCCGCGAAGCTGTTGCAGCCTAAGGCGAGAGCCGCATTTTGACAACGACCTGCCTCCATCTGTGAAGTTCTTGCACATTTCGAGCTTCAGGATCATATATGGCGAGGAAGTCTCAGGCGAAATGCCTGGCCCGTCCTACCGACACGTCTGGGGGTGCGACAGGGGGGAGTGATCTATAAGGAAGAGGGATGGAGGAGGAGGAGGAAGAGGAGGAGGAGGAGGAGGGGGAGGAGAAGCAGCAGGCCTCCTGGAGTTCTTTTGTGGTCTGGCCTTCGTGGGGGCCTCTTGTAAGCCTGGAGGAGGGGCCTCGTGGAGCCTCCCGTAAGTTTCCTGGGGCCTCTTGAGGGCCTCTTGAGCGCCTCTCGGGAGCCTCTTGGGGGCCTCTTGGGAGCTTCTCGGGGTCTCTCGGAGGTTGATACACCTCCTTCCCTGACACGTCGACTTGCGAATTGGCCGATTTCGGTTCGCGAGAGGGCATCGCGGCCGTCCTTCGGGTCCAGGTCCGTCGGTTCCGGTCGTAGGCCGTTTTCACGAGAGAGTGGTTTATTGAAGGGAGGTTTGTCCATCGCCGAGTCCTGGGGGCCGTCCTGGGGGTGCTTGATTACATTGGGGGTGGGTAGCAGGGGCTTGCGGGGGGACGGCAGCGGGGCGCGGCAGCCTTTGCAGCATTCGCCGCCCGAGAGGTGCCCGACCACAGCATGCTCCGACAGCTTTTCGTTCTTTGATTTTCCGGGGGGCCAAGATCCTTTCATTTCTAATTGTTCTATCTTGGGCCTCTTCCTGGCCACTAGGGGGCCAGGAACAATTAGAAACGAGCACACTTAGAAATGAGCACGATTAGAAATGAACGACGTGTAATGTAATCTATCATCTAAGCGGATTTGATGCGAGCATTTGTCTGAAACGCCTTGCGTGACACGCTGCGACATTGTCACGGCATCCTGCCCAGAAGTGCCAGGCAGCACCATTCTCGGCCCACCCGCCAGATTCGGTTTCATTTCGTTCGGTTTTCATTTCGTCCGCATCATTTCGTCTGAATTTCATTGCGTCCGCTTCGATTCGTCTGTGTTTTACCCCTCCGTTTTGGCGCACGATGATTGTGAGCGGAAGCCCCGCTGGGTTTCGGGGGCCCCAGGATCCCTCGTGGGCCCCCCCCCCCCGCTCCTACTCTTGCCTTCCCTCCCACGTCCCCCCGAGGATCGAAGAAGAGGCTTCGGTTTACGTTTTCGACCTCTCGCGATCGGCGCTGAGGTAAGGGACCGCCCGCGCGCTCCAATCCCCTCCTCCGTCGTCTCGTCGGTGGATTGCGTGCGGTTGTAGCTAACTTGCATCATCGTCTAAAAAAAGTACCCGGCCGCCTTCACAGGCGAACCAAGGCCTATTCAATTAAGGGGTTGTTTGGCCTTGCGGCTCTGCGGCCATTCTATTCCCAAATCCATCGTCCGTTTCGGTTCGTCCGTTTTGATTCGTCTGGACGAAACGAAATAGGACGAAACGAAAGAGTTGGGAACGAAAGAGGGAAGCCGACACGAAAGACGACGAATCGAACAAGGACGAAACCAAAGCGGACGAAGTGAAAGTCCACCCGCCCGAGTGCCCGCCCACTGGAGACGCACCCGCTGGGGACGCATGGGAGGAGCAGAAAGAGAGGGGGACAACGAGGACAGGAGGCAGGCCAGATGGGCAACCCTCGCTTTTCTTACCCCCTCCTCCTCGCCCTCCTGCACCTTCTGCTCGAACATCGCGGCGACCCCAGGTGGTCCGACCAGGGAAGCGTTCAGGTCCTCCAGCTCGCACAGGTCGGTGTTCGTGGTGCTGCGTGCAGGTGAGCGGTCTTCGTCCATCTCCGCTGGTGTGGCGCGCGGGTCCCCCATGGCTGTCGCGGCCAGAGGTCGTGTCTGAGGTTTGGGAAGCGCGGGCGGGGTTAGACGCGGGTCGTGCATGTGCGTGCGCGTCCATTCATTGCCCAGAGGTGTAGCAGACGATCTGTCTTCGGGCCGTCCAGGAAGCGTCGGCGGTAGTGCATCCTCCCGCCTCGGTGCGTGTCCCAGGGCTGCCCGCAGAGGCATCCTCGCGATCTCGCGCTGCGTCGCTCGGGCCGCGTCGGGGTCGCCCAGGCGCGCGCGCGCGCGGAAGGGGTGTTGGGCGCGCGGGAGGGCGCGCCTCGCAAACACTGGGCGCCGCTGTTCCGCGGACGACGTGCGTGCACTGCGTCGACCGAGGGGTCGTCGATCGTCGACCCAGGACGGGCGCGGTGCATCGTTTTTCTGGCCTCGGGGGCCGAAGACCTATTCGCCGTGCCGCGTTTGAGCGGCGTCTGAAGGGAGGGAGGGGGGGAGGGAAGGAGGGGGAAGGAGGAGGGAGGGAGGAGGAGGAGGGAGGTGGAGGTGGAGGTG
>CAUYUJ010016020.1:96419-153983 GCA_963575745.1 Prorocentrum cordatum | reverse complement strand
CGGCATTGGCCCTGTTTCCCGGCTGCCTCGCTGGGCTGTCCCTGGGCTGGCAGGTGCCCTCGCGCGCGCGTGCCGGCGCGCGCGCGCGCGTCGGGCGTGCAGGGCCTGGACCTGTTCGGCGCGCCCGCGGCGTGGGAACGCAGGCCTTCGGACGCGGGCAAGTGGCGGCCGCTGCAGCGCGCGGGTGAGGCCGAGGAGCGGTGACGGGTGCCCCCGCCCCGCGCAGCGGAGCGACACGTTCGCCGCTCGCAGAGGACAGCGTGCCGCCAGGGCCGCCGAGGCGACGTTCGCATTCGATTTTCCGACCCCGATCCCCAGCCCCAGCTGGGAAGAGCGACCCCCCAGCGGCTCAACCGTTTGGGGCCTCCAGCTGTGCGAGTTTGCTTGAGAAGCGAATGCCGTCCTCGTATGGTCGGTCTTGTAGGCACTTGGGGATGCATGACGCGATGCAATATTTGCCATTTTATTTCAAAGCAGAGTCTGTCTGTTTCTGGATGCCTGGAGCCCCGGCCCCGTTGCTGCAGGGAAAGGGTAGCCATGGTTAGTGGGAGTGTCCCAAGCGAAGTATTACAACCCCCCCCCAAAACAAAAATGAATTAGTTTTTTGGGCCAACCGAGCGTTTGCGCGCCTCTCCAGCTTTCGTGCGTCGCACTGCGCGGTGCGCAGAGGTGGGGCAGAGGCCCGAAAAGGGGGGCAGCACGAGGGGGAGTTCCTCCTTCTCTCAGCGCCGTTCGGTGCCCGCGCGGGCCAGTCGAGGAGATCCAGGACCGCGGCGGGAACCGCATTTGGAACGCGCTCCTAGATTGTGTTCCCGCTTAGGCCACGGCGCCAAGCCCTCAGAAAGGGCGTCGAGTCACTGTCGAAGCCTCCTCCTCGTCCTCCTCTGTCGCCAGCCGTTTTGGTTCAATCATTTTAGGGGGCCCTTGGATTTTCGTCGCGAAGCTCTTCAGCTCGTGGCTCGGAGTCTCTCTCTTTTTTTTTTTTTCTTTCTCTCTCTCTCTCTCTCGCGACGGCGGGCAAACAGCCCGGCCCGAAGGAGGCCGAGCCGGCCAAGAGCGAGGAAAATGCGAAGCGCGACAGCGAGAGGGAGGACCGGCCTGAACAAGGCTGGTGCGAAGTTTTACGACGTCGCGAATGCCGGAGGCATCGACGATATCGCGCGGCTCATGCTGGGGGCCAAATCCAGCCTTGCCCTTTAGCTCTCCAGGACGATTTCTTTCTCGAGACTGCTGACCTCTCCCATGTTGGCAGGCGGCCAACCACCTTCCGTCGCCATGACCAGATCCCGGAATATTGGATCGAGGCATGGTTGTCTCAGAATGTTGATTTTCCCACTGTTGAGGTCGCCCAGGCAGTAGGCGCCATGGGCAGCCCATGCATCAGAGAGGTTGCCAGATGCATCAGTGGGACTCGAAACTCGACGAAACTACCGCGAGAGTGCCTGGGCAAGAATGTGTTGTCCCTGTGCAAGACTTGTCGTGCCAAGCAGCAGTGGTGGGAGGCAGCGTGCGATGCCTCGCACACGGCATTGCGATGGGAGCATCCCGATGCTGGTGTCTCGAAGTTCGCGGAGGATCCTGGCAGCGATTATGTGACCAAAGTTGCCCGCGCGACATCGGGAGTGACTGCGGACATTCAGAGGAAATACGAGCCCCTCAAAGCGTTCGACATCATCGAGAACTGCAGCAACCACGACGTCGAGGTCAACCGTGGCTTCCTCTACTTGCAGATCATGCATGAGATCGCTGAGTTCGGCGACGTCCACGGGCAGTGCGAAACCGCTGCCTTCCAGGCCGTCGCCGACGCGATCGTGCGCAAGGTCGAGGAGAAGAAGAGGGCTCGCGACGAGGGTAAAATCGATGTCATCACCAAGTCTTTCGGCGAGGTGAAGCGCAGGGCTGGTGCTCCCAATGGGCTGTGTGGGGCTCCCCAGATTGCGCTTCCGGGCGAGGGCGATGGCCCTCGCTCTTCTGGCGGTAGTAGGATTGCCTAGCAAGGAGCAGTATCCGACATGATGTGAGTCCTTGAATTTCTCAGTTCTTATCTGTAGGCAATGCTGTACTGGGTTAGATTATGGCTCCCGAATGTTGATTGGCATGCCACCCCCCGTGTAAACGTTTATTCATGTTTCGGTTGACAGTCGGGCGCGAACGCGCTGGCAGATCAGCGCGGCGCGCAGAATCGACCCCGGGAGGTGGGCTTCACCGCTGGAGGACGAAGCATGTGGAGCATTCTCAGGGCTGATGGGCACCCTTTTCTCTGGGTCGCGGTTCGACGCGGGGGGCGGCGCCAGACTGGGGGGGGGCTCGGCTTCAGGCAATGGCGCAGCTGAAGGATTCTCTGGATTGCTGAAGCCTTTTCGAAACCACCATTTTGAGACCCCCCCTTCCGCCCAATTCAGAAGGCGCGCGTGGTGGCGGAGGGGGGGGGTCTCGAGGTCGTGGCGCCCCTGAACGCCAAATGCCAAACTTAACCGCTCATGGGGCCGCTCGGGAAGCCTCTTGGGAAGAGGTGTGATAGGCAGCGCGGCCCAGGGAAGAAGCGCTGCATGCTGCGGCTCGCGACGGGGGGGGGGGAAGGCGGGGCTGCGACGAATTGCTCTGCAGGGCCTCCTGCGCTGTGTTCAATTTAAACCTCTGTGGGGCCTGGGCGTCGCGCGCGGAGCGGGGGGGGCAGCGCTCGCTCGCGTCGGGTGCGGGCTCGGGGGACGGGGCGCCCGCCCTCGCGAGAGTGCGTCGCAGATTAGAGAGCCTGGTCGCTGTCGCCTGCCGGCGGCCTGTGCGATCGCCCTGCTCTCTGCGCTGCCAGGTTGCAGCCGAGGGTTGCGGTCGCTGCAGCTTCCGCTCTCCATCTGCTCTCAGGCCCCATCGCGCCTGGCCCTCTCGCGTCGTTTTTCAGGGGGCCCCGGGCTGTTTGATTCAATATGTGCCTCAAGGGTTGCGTCTTTTCATCCGGGGGCCACTGCGTCGATTGTTGCCGACAGACACGGGGGGTGTAGTAAGGGGTCTCGCATTGCCTAGTTCGTTCGCCCGATCGTGATTATGGGGCAGCCGCGAAGGGAATGTAAGATTTGAGCTCGTGCCCCGCTCGATTCTCGCTCGCCGTTGTCTCTCAGGCAATGGTTGTGTGTTCGCTGTTGTTCCGAAGCGAAATCTGGATTACTTATCTCGTTGTAGTTGCTATCGAGAGCACCTCGGCACCTCCGGCCACAGCGGCGCCGTAGCGGTTTTTCGGCTTGATGGCTAGGTCGGCGATCGCCCCAGTTGACGAGGGGGCTGTTGCCCCGGCCCCTCCAGCAGAGGCTGCGGCCGATGAATCCGCGGTGGCAGTGCGCGTCCCAGAGCGCGGCGCCGAGCGGCTGCAGCGGGAGCTGGCCCTTGGGGCTTGCTTCTTATGCCGCGCGATCGCGCGGGGAAGAGTCGCTCTGGATGGGGCGGGGCCTGATGATTTGCGTCTTGTGTCTGGCGACGCGGGCTTCGCGTGCCTGGGCGTTGGCGACGCGGTCAAGTGGGCCAGGGACTTGCTCGGCACGGGGTATATGTTTCGACTGGCGGTCTCTTTTGGTTTCGCATTTCGCTTGGGCAGATCGTTCCTGCGTTCGAGTTTGTATCGGGGCATCAACAACTGGAGGTGTCTGTGAAGGTCGGGGCGCCTGCTCAGGCGTGCAATTTCGGTGTGGGCGCGTTCGCGCATTCATGCGGTGCGGGGATCTGGCGGGGGCTCGCCGACTTCGACACTTCCCTTCAGCTGGGAGTGTGCAAGGCTACATTTGGTGCGCGAAGAATACGTGCCATTGGAAATTGTGTCGTCACTGCGGCTCACCCCATCAACGCGTCAGGAACGCTGCACTCGATGAGCGCGATGTTGCAGTCTCTGATTATCCGTCTGGTGGCGCGTTGAAGCAATCGTCATATACGCCGCTCACCGTTGCTGTTCTTGCGAAGAGTGGCACGGGGAATGCCTGCGCTGGGGGCTGCGACTGCAAAGGGCGAAGCGCGAGCTCTTGCTGGCTGCGGTCCCCGACTATTGCGCGCCCAAGGATGGCTCGCCGTTTTCGGTCGCAGTGCGTCTTCGGGGGCTTCAGCCGCAGAGGCCCACGAATCAATGCTCCGACGACGACGCCATGGAGATCGTGTTCGGGAACGGTGGGCTGGCAACGGCAGATATCGTGGCCGAGCGTTGGATGTTCGATGTCCGGGGTGTTTCAGCCTGCCGTGAGCTTGCGAATGTGACCGAGAAGATGGAAGTGGCCACCGTCAGCTTGATCGACTTTGGTGGCTGCTGCAAGTCTGGCATCGGCCCATGCTGGTTTCTTGTTCGGCCAGGTCTGCGTGGAGATCGGGAAGGTGGTCGGGGCTCGATTGCTCGCGACACAGAGAAGTGGGCGGGCTGGCGGTGGCTGTGGCGACGCTGCCATCTGGATGTTTGCGCAGACTCTCGGCCAAAGCGCGGCTCGCAGATGTCGCCGATTCGCGCAGCGCTTGTTTTCCATGCGGCAGGGGGCCGAGGACTTCAGCGGTTTCTTCGTGGCCTGCGACAGCTCCGCTGTCAGTCGTCGCAGCCAGCTCGTCGCGCTGATGGCTAAGGGCATCGTCGGCGCGGTCGCCGTTCCACAGGTTCAGATCGGCCAGCGGTGGCGACCGATAGCCGGTCCATGTGTCCAGCCAAACCCGTTGGGGATGGCTTTCTGATAGGGCTCATTTTTTCGTTCTTGAATTTTTGGCGCGGGCGTCCGGGGCGCAGGGGTGGCGGGCCCGGGATGTGGGCGACCCGCGGGCGCGGGCAAACCGATCCCAGGCCAGGGGCCCCAAGCCTCGAGATTTTCACGGGCGGATCTGGGCCGACTTCCTGGGGGCGGCCCCCCTATCTCTGAGAGCTTGTGAAACCTAAGCCGCGCGAGGGTTTCTGAGTCGTCTGAGGGAATCTTGTTTCGTTTGAAAAAAAGGTTCTGAGTTGAGCGGGGAGTCTCTGTCTCGCCTGGGGGGTTTTGCCTCCTCTGAAGGTCTTTCAGGCGGCGGCCTGCTCGAGCTCTCTTCCAGCGGGCCCTTTGGCGAGCAGCAGAAATATCGGCGAAAGTTCGGCAGTCGATGTTTCAAAACTTTCTGTGAGCGAGCGCAGTATTTTGAGTTCGGCGCCTCCCATTCTCGTCATCCGTTGGCTATTCGGCAGAGTGCTGGGGAGTTCTCAGATATGGTAGCACCGTCGGACTTCGATGGGGTCGAGAAGTGCGCGGCCACGTGCAGGGAACAGACCGTGCTGTTCTTGACGAAAGGCAAGACGAAAGCAGGGCCCGAGGCGGCGCCCCGTGGTGGGAAGAAGTTTCGCAAGGCGCTCGCTCTCCTGGGTGCTGCTATCGGTTGCTCTCTGAAGGCTTTTACCGCGCGCTCCTTGGACTACTGTGCCCGGCCAAGCGATCCAGCTAAGCGAGGCGACCCATTCGAATGGAGGCGCGTTAGCATCGCGACAAATCAGGGTCCCAATGAAGTGTGTCTGGGGAGTGCTTTGGTGCGCAGCAACAAGTTCTTCGTCGATTTCACCGGGTGGTGGGATGTACCGCATGGTGGATGCACATTTTGGAGGATAGCAGTGCGGGAGCTCCACTTGTGGCCCTTCTTGCAGTGCATCACCGTGGCTTTCAACGGCCTGCGTGCATCTTTCGAATCTCGGCAATCTAGGGCGAGTCCATGGGAATCGCCAATGGGTGGGTGGACCTGCTCGATCGCAGTGGTTTCGTCTGCCCAATCTTGACCTATGGACTGCAAGATATAATGTAGGAAGGAAGCGAGCAGCAGACATCCATGGAGGATGGCGCCGTGCGTGAGGTCGGCTAGGGGCTTCGGCGCTTCTACGAGACATGTACATCGGGTCGGAAAGTATCATTGAGCAGGGTTTTCGGAATGCCATGCGCGGACAGGTGCGAGGTGAGGTCGAAGTGGGCGAAGATCCATTGCCCACGTCTCTACAGGGCATCTACGACAGGCAAGGCAAGTGCTGGTGGGATGGTCCAGTCTAATGCTGTGCAGAAGGCGTAGGGGCAGAACGGCGAGGAGAAGAAGGGCCCGGCAGCCGGCTTCAAACATGCCCAGGCATACCTCAATGCATTGCGAGCGAAGTATGACAATTCCAAGGACTTCACCATGTTTTTTGTTGGCAGGTTGCGACAGCCGCTCCGTCAGGAATGTTATTGAAGTCGTGCCCCGAGCTTGGTCACATTGGCACTCCTCGACGCAATGACACACTTCGCGAGAGTAAGTCCGCCTTGAAGTGGTTGCGGGGTCAGGTCGGTGGGGCTGTTATGCTGCAGATTCGCAGGGCCCTTGCGCTGCCTTTCGACAAGAGGGCCTTGAAAAAAACATCTGTGCAAGATGACAGTCTGAGGGCGTTCCCTCGTGGCTGAACAGCCTTATATCCCGTGGCAGAACGAGTTGAGCCATCTCGCTGTCAGGATCGCGATCAAATGCAGTGTACTGAGAATTCGCCGACTCCTGTGGTTCACCAAGGGGTCGCCTTGGGCATTTTTTAAAGCCGCATCGGCGTCTGAAGCCACCCAAGAGGGCGGTGTCCAGTGCCTCAGGGACGACAGGGGCAAATGCGAGAGGATCCGTGGGATGGGCGAATCCGACGCCGCTGCTCAGATGGCGGAGAGTCCGTTTTCAAGTCTCTCAGGGTGCAGCAGTTGGTTCTCTACTGCGAGCAGGTGGGGCGGAAACTTCCCTCGTAGCTCTTCGAGTTCGTGAGGAAGCAGTGCAGCGGCATCATCTCCCCCCGGGCTGCTGAGGATTCTTTCCACGACGCGAAGGCAGAGACGCTTGGCGATAATGTGGAGATGGGCAGTGCTCGTAGGTACGATAGCTTGGCGATGAAGGGGGCCTCCACAGAGTCCACGCGTTCGATGATGCAGTGGTGAGATATCGATTCTCCCCGAGGGTCCAGAGTACCTGGCGGAGCATACACACCAGATGCAGCACCGCGGGCTTTGCCCTTCCACGAGATCGCGAGTTTCGACGACAAGCCCGAGTGGCATTCGCCAGGGGCGAAGGATTTGTTTTCTCCAGAGGCAGATTTGTCGGTTGCAGATAATTTGCGAGAGACAGATGTGTGGGCGAAGATTGTCAGTGCGTGGGTGACCGAGCTCCTGGATGGCGACCGCATGCTTGTGCGCCGCCGCGCTGGCTCTCCGATGCATGGAAGAGGCGTCGAGGACCGGAGTCGCAGGAGTTATGCCGGAGCCAATTGTCTTCATGACCGATTCCAGGGGGTGGGGCGCGCATGAGATGGTTGGCCGATCCCCTGCCCGGTCGCGCCCCGCCTGGGCCGGCGACTTCATCGGCGAGAGGTTTGGAGTGCATCTTGTGATGGGCCCTCGGGATGCAGATGGTTAGGGTCGCAGCTCTCTGCGCCTCCGCTACCCTCGGCAAGCTCTCAGCAAGGAAACTTGCAGAGAACGAGGGCTGCGATGCTCCGGCTGCCTGGGGCCCGTGCCGCACCCGGTCTTCCCTTGCGCTGGCCACCCCGAACGCAGTCGACCCGGAGACTTGGAAAATCTGCAGCCGAAGGTCTATCCCGACACGGGCTGCGGCCAGTGTCCATGATCTGGGCGAGGAGGTTGAGAGGGCTGAGACCAAGAAAACCAAGGAGGCGATCAAGACAAAGAAGGCAGATATCGACACATGGAGCAAGTCGCATCATTCGAAGTACACTTCCGTCTGCGAGGCCATTGCCACGGCGACGCCGAAGGCAGCTGCGAATGTAAAGTGTAAGGGTGAGGGCAAGGGCCAGGCCTTTGATGCTGCTGCCGTCGGTGCAGCAGGGCTCCCTGAGAAGCCATTGCCAGCGGGGGATCTTATCCAGCCTCAGGTGACTGAGCACAAATCGCGAGGCTACTGGCACCAGCGCGCGCGCCGCTTTACCCGAGAACATCGGCATCTTGGCAGAGGTATGGCGAGAAGGAGGCAGCCCTCAGGATCTTGAGGGGCGGTTGGAGGCTCTGGCTGATGGACCGTTGATGGGCCATGGCCTCAAAGTGAGCGATTGCCCGATCCATGGCCTCTTCGAGGTGATGCGCTCTTCTAGTCAGCCTCGGTGCGCTGGGCTGCTTCAGGCCATCGAGCCACCCGTGCTGCCGCTACTCGCGCATTATTCGAAGTTTTGTGTTTTTCTTTCTGGACTGGCCGCAAAGTCGGCCCCCCTTTGCCCGTGCGTTCTGGCGCGATCCACATGCAATCGAATGCGGCTGGGGCGCTTCGTTTTGCGGTTGGAGTCGCGCGCGGGTAGCTAGGGGAGGAGGTTGCTTCTGCCTGCGTGCATTATTCCTCCGACGCGCTCGCTCAACCTCAGTTGGTACTCTGTTTAGGAACTCGCGCTCAATCCTAGCGGGGGTGAACTTGGGCGCCGACGCCCCAATCCAACCGCTTGGGGGGGAGGGGGGCGATTTCATAAAGGGCGTGTTTGTGCTCATCTTTTCGCGCAGCGCAGCTGGGTTGGCAATGGGGGGCGCTCAGGAGTCGCAGTAGCCGGGGGTGGCTGATCAGGAGTGCCCTGTAGTGGTGGGCGCTTAGCAACCACTGCTGCGTTCGCAAGGCTCGGCGCGCTGCCGATTGGCGAGTTGGTGGGCCAGCTAGGAAAAAATATCGGTAAGCCGAGCGCAACCCATATTCATAGTGCTTCGCATTTGCCGATGGCCCCACTCCCTGCTTGGCGGTCCTGTATTCTTATCGCTTTCGATTCAAAGTGGGCCGAAGTGAAGATGTGCGATGCAGCGAACTAGCCGCGTGTGTAAACTCAAGAAGTCAATGGTTGAGGGCAAGCCTGCAGGGCGCTCGCCCTTCGGATTTTTGTGCACTGTGCGTGGGTTGTGTGTTTTGATGGCCTGTGCTCTTGCTGGTGCTCTGCCAGCTTCTGTGGCTATGGGTGTTTCGAGCGATGGGGATGCCTTCTGATTGCAGCACATGTGAAGACCAAGTGCTTCACGAGTGTAGTTGGCGATCGTCGGCGTGCTTCTTGCGTTGAAGCTATTCATATGTGCGTTCTATACCAAATCTACAGCTTTCTATTTTTCATCCTGACCACCCAGAGTCTGGGATGCACATGTCTGTTGTTAGACATGCTAAGCAACAGTTCCTTGCCGTCGCCCCATGATGCAGCATTTGGGATCCGCGCGCAGAGTTCGACATCCTGCGATGTGCTGAGTAGGCGCAGCGAGCTCACGCCCCCGAGGGCGGAGGCTGATGATGATGATGGTGATGAGGAGGGCGCGGTCGGGACTGGGATGCGACCGCCCGCGGCAGGTCGGATCTCTGGTTGTGTGTGTATATGTGTGTGTGAGTGCCTCCAGCTTTTCCTTGCTGCGCGGGCCAGGCCGGTGCTCGCGCTTTCATGACCTGGTCTACGCCTCGCCGCCGCGCGCGTGGCCGCGACGCTAGAACGTGTGTGCGTGTATTTGTCAATGCGTGCATGCATGCGTGCATGCAAGTATTCATGCATGTATGTATGCATGTACACACGTATGTGGATATGAGTGTGTGCGCATGCATGTGTATCTAAGGGCCTTCGACCCATCTCGCCACCGTGCCTGGGTTGTTGGTGAGGAGCTTATTTGATGTTCGTTATGATTTCGTGAAGGGCTTCTCGAAGACCTCTTGGGGCAGTTTGGGCGCCTCTTCTGGGCCGTTTGGGGGCCTCTTGGGCACTCTTTTGGGCCCTTATTGGGGGCCTCTTGGGACCTCTTGGGGGCCTTTTGGGGCCTTCTCGGAGCGTCTTGGGGCGAAAGCTTGCATTTTCGGTTTGTGCTCCCTCTTTTGGGCCATGTTGGGGCCGTCTTGGGGCGCTCTTCGGCCGTTTCGGGTGCCTTGGGCTGCTCTGCGGCGCTCTCAGGCCCTTTTGGGGCCATCTTGGAAGCCTCTTCGGCCGTCGGGGGGCGGCCTCAGGGGCCTCTGGGGCCGTCTGGGAGCGTCGGGGAGCAGAAGAGGTGAGAGCGCCGCACATTTTCAAACACCTAAGGCGCATCGATGATTTTGACCTTGTGGGGCCCTCTTGGGGGCCCCTTGGGGGCGACTTCGAGCGTTTTGGAGGCCTCTTGGGTCGTCTGGGGGCCGTCTTGAGCGTCTTGGAGCGGTCGTTCGGCGACTCGGGGCCTCCTTGGACCGTCCTGGTGGCTTCTCGGTGTCCTCCTGGCCCGTCGCGTGCCCTGTTGGGCCCGAAAAGTCAGGCGGCGACGCGCGCCGCGCCCGTGATACTTGACCCTCCTCAGGGGCGAGGGCCGAGGCTTAGGGGGGTAGTGGGAGGACCTCCGGACGCGCCCAGTCCGCGCCCAGCGGCGCGGTGGCGGACCTACACACACACGCACACACATATACACACATATACACATGCACATGCACATGCATATGCACAAACACATACACATACACATACACATACACATACACATACACATACACACATTCACACACATTCACACACACACATTCGCACACACATTCACACACACACATTCACGCACACATTCACACACACATTCACACACACACATTCACACACACACACACACACACACACGCACGCACGCGCACGCGCACGCGCACGCGCACGCGCACGCGCGCGCACACGCACACGCACGCGCACGCGCACGCGCACGCGCACGCGCACGCGCACGCGCACGCGCACGCGCACGCGCACGCGCACACGCACGCGCACGCGCGCGCACACGCGCACAAGCACACGCACACGCACACGCACACGCACACGCGCACGCACACGCACACGCACACGCACACGCACACGCACACGCACACGCACGCACACGCACACGCACACGCCACGCACACGCACACGCACACGCACACGCACACGCACAACGCACACGCACACGCACACGCACACTCACACGCACACGCACACGCACGCACACGCACACGCACACGCACACGCACGCACACGCACACGCTCAACGCACACGCACACGCGCACGCGCACACGCAGCACGCACGCACACGCACACGCACCACGCGCACCACGCGCACGCACACGCACACGCACACGCAACGCACACGCAGCACACGCACACGCAACGCCACGCAGCCACGCGCACGCGCGCCACGCGCACCGCACGCACGCACGCCACACGCACCACGCACCACGCCACCACGCACACGCACCACGCCCACCACACGCGCATGCACGCACGCACGCAAGCACACGCACGCAAACACGCACGCCACGCACACACACGCACACATCACGCACGCACACGCACACACACGCGCACACACGCACACACACGAACACACAACGCACGCACACACACGCACACACGCACACACACGCACACACACACACACACACACACACGCACACACACGCCACGCACACGCACACACACACACACACATTCACACACACACACACACACACACACACACACACACACACACACACACACACACACACACACACACACACACACACATATATGGGGCCGTCGCGGGGCGCGGCGCCGACCTCGCTGCGGGCCTCTCCCGGTATTTCTGTGACTGCTGCACCTCCGAGGGGATCTAATGCGCTTCGTCTGGTTCGTGGACTTTGTCAGGGCGTTTGGCCGGGTCGTCCGCGAGATCTTTCTGGGCGGGCCCCATGTTGCCGCATGCCCAGGGCAAGATTCGTGAGACCCAGGTCTCGCTGATCATCGTTCTCAGAGATCAGCGGATGCCTGTTCGAGCAGTCGGGCGCGCCGCCGAAGGTGGTCAGGCTGCTCGCGAACATGCGCGCGGCCTCGTGGTTCCCTTGCGGCGACTGCGACGCCCCCGTCGCCGCGTTGGTCGGGGGCCGTCAGGGCTGCAAATGAGGTGCCATGGTACTCAACATCAGGTTCTCACTGGCCATGGTCCTGATGCGGGATGCCCTGCTCGACGCTGGCATCATTCTGCGGCGTGCCAAAGGACGCGATGCGTCTTGGTCGCCGCCAGAGAACGGCGACGACCCCGCCGAAGACGCCGTGCCATTGGTCGATGCCGCATTCGTTCATGACGAGTGCTTCATGCTGACGCGCCACATTGCGGCCGACCTTGACTGAGCGGTCAACGCGACGCTTGCGACAGCCAGCAGTATTTACGAGAGCATGAACCATGCGATCAAATGGATGCCGGGCACATCGGAGTGCTTCTTGGTCCAGCGCGACCCCGGCGCCGCTTCGCGCCTGGAGAAGCGACGCGCCCAACGCAGCGGCAGCCTCGCGATGGCGGTTCTGGGCCGCGATGCGTCCTTTCGCGTCGTCCACAAGTGCGCGCATCCTGGAGGCGCCCCTTGCCCCGATGGCGCGCTCGGCACTGCTGCTCAGCATCTTCGCGGCGCGACCATGAGACGCTGCGCCCCGCTTGCAACCGAGATGTTCGGCAGCCCCGTGGTGTCCAGCGAGCTCAAATATTGGGTGATGCAAAGCTTGATTTTGAGCCCGTGGCTGCGCGATGTCCACGCCCTCGTGCCGATTGGACAGTTCACTCACACCGTCAACGCCGCGTGCATTGGAGTGCTCCGCGGGATCGCCGGGGCGCCTCGCTTTGGGCCCGCTGTCCACGATATCGCGATATGCGATCGCCTTCGGAGGCCGCGCGTCGATCGCCTGATGATGCGAGCGCGCATGTGGCACCTCGGTCGCCTGCTGCTGTCGCCGCCTGCGGCCCTGCTGTGATTGCTGAGCGCGCGCCCCAGAGATCGACCGCTGCAGTGGGCGCAGCTGCCGGCCGCGGACCTGTTGACGCTACGCGAGCTGGTCGCGCTATGATCGCATCTCCCTCGCCCCGCAGCGGGCGCGCTGACGTGGGCTGAATTCAGTGTGGCCCCCCCCCGGACGTTCGTCCAGCGCTGCGAGCGTTCTTCAAGTCGTTGACTCGTGTTGCGACGCCGCCGCTGCCGCCCCAGCGGCGGGCGGCGCGCGCCCGCGTGTCTGCGCGATTTGCGACGGCCGTTTTGCGGCTGCGAAATTGCCGAGTCAGCATTCGCGCATCGATCATGCCCAGAAGCGCCCGCGACGACATTGGGCGCCAGCTGATGCAATGTGCCTCGCTTGCGGCGCTCCGTTTGGGGGCCGCCTCCGTCCCCCGTCGCGTCTGCGTGATTCGCGCCCGCCCAAGTTCTGGAGCGAAATCGTAGGCGTTTGCCACCGTTTCCAGATTCTGTCGTCGAGAAGGTCGACGCGAAGGATCGGGGGCTCCGTCGTGGGGCCCCGCGCGCGGGGCATTCCCGTGCTCTGGCGAAGGGTCCAACTCGCGGGGCTGATGACTCAACCGTCGGCCGCGCCAGTAATTGGCAGCGGTCTGGCGGCGCGTGCCCGGCCATGTCCGTTGCCTTCGCTTTCTCTGCACCGCTTCCCTCGCTTTCCTTGTGGAGCGTTCCCTGTGTAGCTTTCCCTGCGTAGCTTCTCCTGCTTCGCCTGACTTGATGTGCTGCGCGCATCGCTCGATTCATATAATCATAGGTATGGCGCTTTCTGAGTGCGCGCGCGTGCACCCACGTAGTACATGCGCACGGACATGCCCCACGGCGAGTGTAGCTGCGGTGCCAACGTGAGTGAACAGAGCGCAAAGCAACGCACTCGACCAGGAGGTGGTACCAATTCAATCTAGTTTAGAACATTCGCTGAGACGATGCCGAGCGGAAATGTTTGGTTCCCATCGGCAGTTTCAGGGTTGCGCGTGGGCCGTGGGGATCGATGCTGCTGTTCCTTCTAACCTTTGGTGCCCCCCTCAGAAACTTCCAGGTGGCCCCGCCGCCCAAAATGGGTGAGCATGGGGCCGCCATGTTCCCCTGGCAGTGTGGTGGACGCCGCTGAACTCTGAGGGCCCTTTCGAGAACGCCGCGATCCGTTCTCAGGCCCCCCTTCCTCCCCTCTCTACACCCTTCCGTGACTCCCGAGGGAAGCCAGGGGGTCCTGCTCCGCCCGCGCCCCCCCCTCACCCCACCCGAAACGCAGTGAAGTCGCTTCAAGTGACCCCCCCCCTGCCCGCCCCCGCTCCGTCGGAGGGCCAGGGTGGTAAACCTGCAGAACCTTGCAGACCCCCTAGCACCCCCCGTGGCGCCCAAGGGCCCCCCCCCAGACCTGCCCCTTCTTCCCGTGCCCCCGCCCGCCCTCTTTGGGCGGCCAGAGTGGCGGGTGCCGCAGAGCACTGACTGCCGTCCCAGAGCCCTTGGGGACGCCGCAGGACTTCTGCCGCCCCTCGCTGGATGAGGATCCCGATGCCGCCGCCGCCGCCGCCGCCGTTGCATGTTCACTCCTGCCCAAAAAGGTGTCCTGCCCCCCCCGGTGCCCGGGGTGTTTTCTTCCATTGGCTTGGCGAGAGACCCATCCATCTGCAGCTGTGGGCGCCGTCGGGGTATGCGCGGCATTCGGTGGAACTCCCCGCGGGGCTGCCAAGCGTGTGAGGGGTGTGCCGAGATGGGCGCGGTGGGTGCGTGCGAACTCTGGCATTTGGTCCTTCGGTGGGGCTCCCAATGGGGCCGCGAAGCGTGTGGAGAGAGAGAGAGAGAGTGTGTGTGTGTATGTGTGTGTGTGTGTCAAAATTGGTGCGGAGGGCGCATGCGAACGCTGGCATTTGGGCCGGCGGTGGGGCCCCCTATGGGGCCGCGACGCGTATGGGTGCGTGCCAAAATGGGGGCAGTGGGCGCCTGCGAACGCTGTATTTGGGCCTTCGGTGGGGCTCCCCACGGGGCCAGGAAACGTGTGGGGGGCGTTCCAAAATGGATGGAGTAGGCGCGCGCGAACGCTGGCATTCGGGCCTTCGGTGGTGCGTTGGGCGCATGTGAACGCTGGCATTTGGGCCTTCGGTGGGGTTTCTTCATAGGGCCACGAAACGTGAACAGCGTACCGAAATGGGCGCGGTGGGCGCCTGCGAACGCTGGCGTTTGGGTTTCGGTGGGGCTCCCTACGGGGCCGCGAAGCGCGTGCCGACATGGGTGCGATGGGGGCATGCGAACGTTGGGATGTGGGCCTCTGGTAGGGCTCCTTGGTGGGTTGCGAAACGTTTGGGGGGCGTGCCGAAATTGGTGCGGTGGGCGCATGCGAACGTTGGTATTTGGGCTTTCGGAAAGGTGCCCTGTGGGGCCACGAAACTTGTGAAAGGTGTGCCAAAATGGGCGCATGAGGCCGCGAAACGTGTGGGGTGTGTGCCCACGTGGGTGCGGTGGGCACATGCGAACGCTTGCGTTTGGGCTTTCGGTTGGGTTCCCCATGGGGCTTGTAAAACGTGCGAGAGGCGTGCAAAAATGGGTGTGGTGGGCGCGTGCGAACGCCGGCATTTGGACTTTCGGTGGGGCTCGTTACGGGCCACGAAGCGTCTGAGGGGTGTGCCAAAATGTGTGCGGTGGGCGCGTGCGAACGGTGGCGCTTGGGCATTCGGTGGAGCTCCCCAGGGGGCCACGAAGCGCGCGAGGGGTGTGCTGAAACGGGCGATGATGATGATGATGATGATGATGATGATGATGATGATGATGATGATGATGATGATGATGATGATGCTGATGATGATGATGATGATGATGATGGTGATGGTGATGGTGATGATGATGATGTTGATGATGATGCTGATGCTGATGATGATGATGATGATGGTGATGGTGATGATGATGGTGATGATGATGCTGATGATGATGATGATGGTGGTGGTGGTGATGATGATGATGATGATGATGATGATATGAGGCGGCATGGGATGGAGGAGTAAAGGGGAGGAACGCGGGGCGTTGCTTCGTCAAAGCGAGGACCCAGCACCACCGGATGGTTGGGAATTAACGTGCTCCTTCGAGGGCTCGCAAGTTGCAATTCAAGAAAATCATGCGGTGTTTGGTCTTCGTTTTGAAGAGAGTGCCCCGCGCCTCCTCTTTCTCATTCCTCCCCCCTATCCGCGCCATCATCACCAGCATCATCGTCATCATTATTGCGACCATTATCATCACCATCATCGTCATCATCATCGCCGTCATCATCGCCAACACCGCTCACGGGTTTCATGGCCCCATAGGGAGCTCCACCGACGGTCCCACTGCCACCGCCCGCGTGTATCTCCCATATTCAATCTGGCACACCCCTCACACATTTCGTGCCCCAGCAGGGAGCTCCGCCGACGGCCCCAGTGGCTGCGTTCGCATGCCCCCACCGTGCCCATGTGGGCACACCCGTCACACACTTCGTGCCCCCACGGGAAACCCCACCGACGGCCCCAATGGCTGCGTTCGCATGCGCCCACCGCACAAATTTTGGCACACCCATCACAAAGTTCGTGGCCCCATAGGGAGCTCCACCGGGCCCCGGTGGCGGCGTTCGCACGCGCCCGCCGCGCCCATTTTGGTACGCCCCTCGCACGTTTCGTGCCCCCATGCCAAGCTCCACCGGCGGCCCCACTGGCTGCGTTCGCATGCGCCCACCGCGCCCATTTTTGGCACACCTCTCACACGTTTCGTGGCTCCATATGGGGGCTCCGCCGACGGTCCCAATTGCTGCGTTCGCACGCGCCCACCGCGCCCATGTCGGCACACCCCTCACACGTTTCGTGCCCCCAGAGGGAGCCCCACCGACCGCTCCAATGGCTGCGTTCACATGCGCCCACCGCACCTATTTTGACGCACTCCCCACGCGCTTCATGGCCCCATGAGGAATTCCACCGACGGCCCCACTGGCTGGTTTCGCATGCGCCCACCGCACAAATTTTGGCACACGTCTCACACGTTTCGTGGCCCTATAAAGAGTTCCTTTGACCGTGGTGCATACAACGACGGTGCTTGCAAGTGCATATGGTTGGGTCCGTTTCCAGGCTTATTTTACAAGGGGACGTCTTGGGGCTCAGATTTGCCCCCTCGCCCCCGACTTGCAACAACAACAACAAGAACAACCACTACTATTACTACTATAACAACGACGAACAACCACGACAGCAACAATCATACTGTTCACTCTGATCTGTTCGAGTGTCATCCAACGTGTATTTCCCAAACCTTCGCTACCCGCCCTCTTCGTCTTCGATCATACCCTTTTTCGGGGGTTTATCTTTCTTCCCTGCAGGCCGGGCCCCGGCAAGCGGCGGGGCGGCCGCGGACCGTCGACCTGGCCAGCGGCAGCGCGGATCGGCGGCAAGCCGACCCCAAGAGTGACGGACAGGGGACCGACCACTACGACGACGACGACGATTACGGCGACGGTGACGACGATGACGACAAGCGAAAGCGAGAGCGAGAGCGAGAGCAACAGCGGGGCCGCGACGGGCAGGAAGGGGGCCGCGAAGGGCCACGAAGGGCGTGCGTATGGGGCCACGAAAGGCATATAGGGCGGGGCCCCAAACGGCAACGATGGGGCCACCGAGGGCAGCAACGGGGCCACGTAGGACAGCGGCGGTGCCAAGAAGGGCGACAGCGGGGCCACGAAGGGCATGCGTGCAGAGCCACGACGGGCGCGAACGAACGGGGCACGAAGGGCATGCGTATATTGGGCCGCAGAGGGCAAGGGTGGGGCCACTGAGGGCAACAACGGGGCCGCGAAGGGCAGCGATGGGGGCAGCGAAAGGCGACGCCGGCGCAGCGAAGCGCGTGCATATGGGGACGCAATGGGCGCGAACGAGCGGGGGCCACGAAGGGCATGCATGTATGGGGCCACGAAAGACAGCGAGGGTGCCGCGAAGGGCTGCAACGCGGCCGCAAAGGGCAGCGAGGGGGCCACGACGGGCTGCAACGGGGCCACGAAGGGCAGCGAGAGGGCCACGAAGGGCTGCAACGAGGCCACGAAGGGAAGCGAGGGGGAGCGAAGGGTTGCGGTTGCAACGAGGCCACGAAGGGCAGCGATGGGGGCCACTAATGGCTGCAACGGGGCCGCGTCGGGCAGCGAGGCGACCACGAAGGGCTGCAACGGGGCCACGACGGGCAGCAAGGGGACCACGAAGGGCTGCAACGGGGCCACGAAGGGCAACGATGAGGCCTCGAAGGGCTGCAATGGGGCCACGACAGTCTGCGATGGGGCCACGACGGGCTGCAACGGGGCCACGAAGTGCAACGAGGGGGCCCCGAAGAGCTGCGACGGGGCCACAAAAGGCAGCGAGATCCCGATTCATAAGTAAGCTGTTAGGGAGTCCTTAGCGTGAGCGTGACTCCTGGGTGCCTGAGTGTCGGGAGCGCGGCGGTCGAGTAAATTGCTGGAAATTCCAACGCGAGAGCACGATCCGTGAGAAAATTGCAAGCGAGTCTTCAGTGAGAGCGCGACCCCAGAGCGCCGAGAGAGCGATTCATGAATCAGTTGTAGGGAAGTCCCAAGCGAGAGCGCGATTCCGGGTGACAAATGCGAGGAAGCCTCTGGCGGGAGCGGGTTCCCGGTTAAATTGTGAGGAAGGTTCAGGCGGGAAATGTTGATGTTGTTGTCATCCAGGAGCCAGGGGCGCACTTTGAGTCTAGTGACTCTCCCTTTTTTTTGTTGTTAAAAGAAACGGGGTGCGAGCCCCTGGGGAAGCACTTCAATTGAAAAATTTGTCACCGGAGGGGGGATCAACAATCATTATTGTTCAGCAGTGAGAGTTCAAAAAACAACCATAACAATGACACCCACAACGACTCCTGCGTGATACTTCCCAACAATTCCAACATCGCTCTCTCGCGCGGGAGTTCGCAACAATTTATGCAGAAATCGCGCTGTCGCGTGTAATTTCCTTGCAATTTATGCAGACGCCGTGCCTTCGACACTTACGAATCTTGCTCCACAGTTTGCCTTTCTCACGAGTTAATTCGGAATCGCTGTATCGCTCGAGACCTCGTCGCGATTCATGCAGGGCTCGCGCTTCAGCCGCCCGCCTGCTCGACCTGGCCGCCTGGGCCCGCCTTCCCGACCTGCACGCTCGGGTCTACCCGCCCGATCTGCCCGTCTGGTTCTCCCACGCGTTTTCTGTTCCTGCCCCTCCTGCTGGTCCCCCTCGTGCTCCATCCTCCTCCCTTCCCCATCCATCCAATCTCTCTTCCCTGTTTCAAGAGGCTGCGCTGAATACGCGTGACAGGTAAGGGCGACATAGCCCCAAGGGGGTACGACCGAAGACGAAGAGGACGTGCATCGACGGCTTGGAATTTACGAATTGGGTGGCACGCGAGCATACAGGAACGAACAGTTTTAAACTGATGGATGTTGTCGATTATGTTCTCCAAATAGGCTTGCCCTTTAGGAATCCCAGCTCAAACCCTACTAATTGGTCCGTTGCCCCCCCTACTTCCAAATTATACCCCCCCTAATTCCTATGACTATGTCTATGCATATGCCTACCCCCCCTTTTCCAATGGCACCCCTTTATGTATGCTTGCTTGCTTGCTTGCTTGCGCGGTTGCTTGCTTGCTTGCTTGCTTGCTTGCTTGCTTGCTTGCTTGCTTATGCGCTTTCACGCTTGCGGGCTTGCTTGCTTGCGCGCTTGCGCGCTTGCTTTCACGCTTGCTTGCTTGCTGGGTTGCGGATTCCAAGCATGCTCGATTTCTCTGATTCTTTGATTTGGGTCGTCTAATCTATTGGAGTCAACGCTTGTTGATATTGTATATTGCTGTTGGCAATGCTGTGATGCTGGTGATGATGGTGATGCTGAAACTGATGATGCTGCTGCTGTTGGTGACCAGGGTGCTGATATTTCTGTTGATGACGAAGCCGTCGGGACTGATCATGATGCTGATGAACATGCTGGCAGCACGACGATGACGACAGTGATGACGGCGATGACGATGGTGATGATGACCTGGTGGTGACGACGACGAGTAGGATGTTGCTGGTGTTGACGAGGGTGAGGATGCGGATGCTGACGGTGATGCTGGCTATGGTGATCTTGTTGTTGATGCTGGCGGCGATACCGACCAGCATGACGCGGATGACCACGAGGTCGAGGCTGCTGCCACGATTATCATGTTGTCATTGCTGATGGTGATGGCACCAATGCCGTCGCCGATGGTTACGATGACGATGAGGGCCGTCACGACGACCATGATGATGCTGATGAGGATGATGACCATGCTGATGCTGCTGCTGGTGATGATTCTGATGCTGATAGGGGGGATGATGGTGCTGATGATGACGATGGTGTTGATGATGATGATGATGATGATGATGATGATGATGATGATGATGATGGTGGTGGTGGTGGTGGTGGTGATGGCGATGACGACGACAAGGGCGACGATACTGCTGATGCTGGTGGTGGTGATGACGACGACACCGACGACAACGATACTGATACTGATAATGATAATGATTATGTTGCTGTTGCGGATGATGATGCTGATGATGATGATGATGATGATGATGAGGATGATGATGATGATGATGATTCGGGTGATGATGCTGCTGACGTCGACAATCCAGATGCTGATGATAATGATGGTGATGGTTTGTGAGTGTGCAAACAAAAACGATGACGATGCTGATGATGCTGATGATGCTGATCATGATGATGCTGCTGCTGCTGATGATGATGATGATGATGGCGATGTTGATGCTGATTATAATGATGATGCTTTTGACGATGAGGATGATGATGCTGCTGCTGATGATTATGACGACGACGATGACGATGATGTTGATGATGACAAATATGATGACGATGATGATCATGACGATGCTGATGTTGATGAGGTTGATGATACTGATTAGGAGGATGACGATGATGATGGTGACGACGATAACTATGATGATCATGATTATGATGAGTATGATGATGATGCTGATGCTGATGATGATGATGATGACGATGATGATGATGATGCCGATGATAATAATGATGCTGTTGATAATGATGCTGATGATGATGATGCTGATTCTGATGCTGCTGATGATGATAATGATGATGATGATGATGATGATGATGATGGGTAGGAGGAGGATGAGGATGCGGATGCTGATGACGATAAGGGGATGATTATGGTGATGATTACGTGGTTGTTGTTGGTGGTGATGACGATTATGATGATGACATGTTGGTGGCGATTATGATGTGGACCAACAAATTTCTACGTTCGTTGATGATGGGCCGCTGCTTCTGCTGCTGATGTTGATGATGATGATGCTGATGATGATGATGATGCTGATGATGCTGATGATGATGAGAATGTGAATGAGGATGAGGATGATTCTGATTGTAATGATGACAGTGGTGTTGATGCTGATTTTCTTGGCCTTGGTAACAGGTCTGGTAGATTGAGCGCTCCCCACCGGCAGTGCGACCATATGGCCGCTCACACGTATATGAGTCCTGATTGCCTCGCTGCGCTGGCAGCTGGGTCCGTGCGCTCGTGGCTGACTCTGGCCTCCTTCTCCTTCTCCTTGTCCTGCTCGTGCCCCTGTTTCTCCTCCTCCTTCTTTCCTCCTCCTTTTCCTCCTCCTCCTCCTCGTCCTCCTCCTCCTCCTCCTCCTCCTCCTCCTCCTCCCAGTCTGGCTCGCAGTGCGCGCACGGAAGGATACTGGTAACGGAAAAGGACCGCTGCTCTACTCGTGTTATTGCCGCCATGCCGTCTCTCTTTCACCACTACCATTCGCAATTCTAGTTGGTAGCGGAGCTGGGAACAATCCCAACTCGAGATCCACGGAGCTGCGCAAAGTGCGATGTGGATGCGCATTCGCGCGCTTCCCAATTTAGTCAACGCGAGCACCCTCCTTTCCCCGAACAACTTATGCTTACGGCTGTTCGGCAAGCCTACCCGCAACTCGCTTTGGACGCCAACAGGCTACGATGAGGCAAGCGCCGGACCGTGTGAAACGCGTGCAAGTCCAGTTGCGCAGGGCGTCAGCAGTTGCACGCGACAACGCGATGTGGATCGACTCGCCCACGGGAGCGCCAGTTCCCCGACCCATCGCACCCCTCAGGCGCTGGCCGCAGCTTCGCGTCGGGCAGGATTGCGAGGTTCCTCCCTGGGCTCGTGCCGTGCTTCGTGGTGTGTGCGACGCTGCTGGCTGTCCTTGCGAGCGCGTCGCACCACCCGAGTGGAGCACAGAGCGTTCATGTACTTATCTCACCACCCATAGCTCCAGCCAAGGACAACATCCAACATCACTACCACGGGTGCCACTTGCTTCGACATGTTGTTCGTCCTAGCGTAGGCTCGAGCCCCAAGGCAATTCCGCAGCTCACATCGTGGTGGGGTCTTCTCGACGAGGATCTCCATCTTGGCGGGGCATCAAACCATTCGTCGTCAACCTGATGTCACCGATGCGTGCTCTTGTCCCGACAGTGGACGGCAGCCAGCCAGACACGCATCCCGCGAATGCTGCAGACACCACGTCCAGATGCAGCCAGCACGTCGGCTACGCCACGACCGTTGGGTTGCTCATTGTGGTTCTTCGTCTGATCCGCCCATTCGGCCACTTCGTCACTTCCGGGCTTCCGTACTTTGTCTTCGTCTGTTTCTTTCCCGACGCGGACTTCGACGGGACCTCACTACCACCTAAACCAGCGCTCTTCCAGGATGAGGCGTCCTGACATGTCGCTGGCACTTACTGCTGCCGTGCCGCGTGCTGCTTTGAAGCCCTGTCACGCACCCATACCCCAAAGAACAGGGAAGTGGCACAGTCAACGTGCCGCACAGTGCAGGGCCCTGGCCACGACCATTTGTCAGTTTCACCTGAGGCACACCGCCCGTTCACCTATTCAACGAGGTAACAATGTGGAGTACGATTGGCCGGCGATCAGGGCAGAGCTGTGCCATTCACATAAAAGTGAGTCTGACAACGCGATCTGCTGTGTCTCACGCTCTAGTGCATGCGGTGCGTCTTGGCGTTCGGACGCATCATGCACAGAGTGTGTGGCTTCAGGCACGCTGACACTTTGTTGTGCTTTCGGCCGCAAGATCGCGTCCACACGTCACGTTGTGGCATTCGGTCTGGGCACGCGGCCTCGCGCTCTTAGGCGTCGTGCTGCGAGCGCTGGGGCATGGCATGTGCCCGGCGGTGCTAGCGCGCGCGCTGTTTTATCCCCGCGCGCACCTTCGGGCCTTGCAGCGCGCTCGTGCGCTCAGCTGTGCGCCGGGGCGGGCGCAAGGGCTTCGGCGCGCAACCATTCTGCCCAACAACGCATTGTGCTAGGCACGCTGGGGCGCCGTTGTGCCCAGCTGCGAGCCCGTGCACCCGCGGGCCGGCGCGCCAGGCGCACCTTCGCCTGACCAAACTCGTCTCCAACCGCCTCCGAGAGGGTCTGGCGGCAACGACGTTGGTTTCCCTTAGCCACGCTCAGGCTTGAATCGGGTATGTCGCAAGGGGATGCAGCTCGCAGAGATAGACCATATGCGGGCCGGCGCGCGGTTTCAGCCCGCGCGCTCGTTTGCCAGATCGCAAGCCTATCCCTGAATCTCTATTTCGATCCACCTACTCAACCACGTCGCCGCCTTAGTGAACAGGAACATGTAAGACGCAGGCCGGCCGACGCGGGCGCTGCACCTCGCTGCGCGCCGCGTCTCAGCGGTGCATTCGCCGCCTGGCGCGATCTACTTCCAGCGCGCGACGTGCTGCGGGTTTGGCGCTTGACTTGCCCAACGCGATGTCGCCCGTTGGCCCGTTGCCCAGCGGAGGAGCGCCTCCGTTGAGGTCTCGCCGACCGGAGCAACGGCTTGGCACCCCCTCGCCAAGGGCGCGCGTTGTCGGCCCGCACCGCTGGCTGTCTGCGCCTGTAGTTGAGGCTGCGCCTGACGATCTAAGGGGTCGAGCTCCACCGAGCTCCCCGCCCCATTTTCGACGGGCTGCGTCGCCGCTGGTTGGGCCGCCAAGTTCGCCCGGGGCCGGGCTTGACATGCTCGCCCAGTGGATTGCGCTTTTTGGTCTGCATGCGGAGGATTCGATAATGATATTTGCCGAGATGTTTCTCGGCGCGCGCGTTCAGTCTCATGGAGTTTCGCGTTTATTTGTCGCGTATATGCTCTGTCTGAGCTGGCGTGGCGCATGCTTGCTGACTATCCAGGCAAGTTCGTCTTCGTTATGCGTGTCCATTCCCATTTTGTTCTACATGTTCTTCCCAGCTTGCTGCCTCTTCTTTGAGATTTCTGTCAACGTGCAGTTCGTCGCGCGATGCCGGGCGTTCTTCTCTACGTTCGCTGCCCGCGGTTCGAGGGCGCGGCCTCTCCGCCGCGCCCCGGGGTAGCGGTCGGGCGCGAAGAGGGGGGCCTCGCGCCGAGTCTGGCGCCCTGCGACAGGGCCAGAGCGCGCATTTGCGCGCGGCCGTGTCTGGCCAGGATTCGCGCGCGCGCCGGCGTGTCCGCGCTCGCTGCTGCGCGCCGCGCGTCGCGCGGGTGCCCGTCCAAGGGTTCGCTGCTCACTCTGTGTCCGCTGCAGCCGCGGAGCGCCGGCTGCCGCTGGGTGGACTAGAGGGCGAGGAGGGCGCGGGGGGTCCGAGGCTGCGGGGGAGACGACGAACTCGAGGGCGGGGTGGACTAGGGGAACAGTCGGGAGGGGGGGGGGGGGGGGCGCGCGAAGGCGACCAAAACACGAAAGAAAAAGCGAGGCAGGGGCGCCGCGCGGTCCGCAGATCCGCTCAACTCGGCTTCTGCTCAGCTGTTTCGCCTGTTCGCACTCCTCAACCAGTTTCTCCGTCCAGATGCCCCCCGCGGAAGTGGCTGCCGGCTGGGGGCCTACTCCTCTGCGGCTGGCCCCCGCCGGCAGCCGTGACCTCCGCCTATGGGCGCCGAGCCAGAGAGGCGCTGCAAAACGCCGCTACCTTGACCTCCACTCAAGCGCGGCGAGCTGGCTGCTGAACAACAACCGCGGCCCGCAGTTGTCAGTGCGACCCCCGCTGGGCTCAGCGCGCCCACTGACGCGCAAGGCGGCTGGGGGCGCTTCCTGGCCAACGGCCGCGAGGGCGCGCATCTGTGTCCCACGTGTCCAGATGCAAGCCAGGCCACTCACGCGGCAGGACCCGCGTCGCCGCTACTCTGGCATGTTCGCGTCTGCTGTGACCGAGCGTGCGCCCTCTTCCGCCTCGCTCGCTGCGCTGCGACCGCAGCTTGGACAGGAGTGCGTCAGCCCTGTCGACGCCGTCTCCCGTGTCCGCGTGCAACGGCGAGGAGGGCGCCGAAGTGTTCGTTGCCATCGGCGCCCTTCGCGCGCCGCAGGTTGCTGGGCCGCCCAGCGGGCCCCCCGTGGCGCCCGCGCCTGGCAGGCCGCCCTGGCAGGCGGCAGCCGAAAGTGCAGCGTGCGAACCGCCGCCTGGTGGCCCATTCAACCTGGCTGCGCAGGAGGGTCGGGGTGCGTTTGCTATCCGCGCGCAGACGCAACGGCGTGCCCCCGCTGGGGGCGCTGCAACAACGCCCCCCCCCCCCCCCCCTCATTCCAATTGAGCCGGGGGCGAGAGGGCCAGGGTCGGGCGAGTTCAGCGCGCGGGTAACCGCGCGCGTCGTCAATGCGACGATGAACGCGCTTCCGCTTCTGACGGGCTCCAGGGAAGAAGGTGGATCTGCCGGTCCGCTGCCCAAGTCCGCTCAGCGCGACAGCTCGTCTGCCCGCGCTGGCCAGCGGGCCTGGCGCCGACCGCGGGGCGAGCTTCGCAAGGGACCGCGGGCGCGATCGCGCGCCGACCTTTCGCGCGCCTCAGATGCTGGTCGCGGAACGCGGGTCGCCCGACAAAGCGCTGCCGCAAGTAGACAGCTTGCGCCGGGGTTGTCGCCGAGCAACTTGACCCCCTTCCCACGCGTCGGATGTTCGGCGCGTGCTGAGCCAGGGTTTGTTCGCGTCTTGCGATGGAAAGAGAGCTCTTCCGCGTCGGTCCGCGACGTCTGCCGCGTCTGGGGCGTTGCCGACCTGTCTGGGCCAAGCGTGCAGATCCAGCGGGCCCATCGTGGCAAGACCATCATCGCGTGGCGTACATGCGGACAGTTAATTCTGTCCGGTCAACCGTGGAACAGCAACACTTTGTGGATCGACGGCGGACTCGGACAAACTTGTGACCGTGACAGTTTCGGAACATCCACAGTCGCTCACATCTGGGTCCTCGTACTTGCGACGTACGCGCAGTTGCTGTTGTTGTTTGGAGTGCGGTGTTATGAACCCATGCAGCACGACCGTCTGTCGCGGCGCAGTGCCGCGCAGACGTCTCCGACGGAGACGCCGTGCATGACTGGGCCCCCCGCGCGCGCAGGAATTCGGCTGCCAGCGGGCTGCTGCCTACTCGGCATGTCTCGCACTAGCATTGCTTGCGGCCTACTGACTGCCGACCCGCGTAGTTCAGACAGTGGGGGCGCCCAGCGGTGCCCGCGTCGGCGCGACAGTCCTTCGTGGCCTGCGTGAGTCAGCCCAGGTCCCGGGCGCGCGCCGCTGTCTGGCGTGCCTCGCCTGGCGGCAATGCCGCAGCAGGGCCCGTGCCGTCGTCGGGCCTGGGCCCTTGGCGCGTCCTGCTTGGAGACCGTCCAGCGAGGGGATCCATGCGCCGCCGCCGTGCCGGGCCAGGGCCACCCTGGGCCCCTGGATGGTGCATTCGCCATGTCAGGGCCAGGATGGCCCTGGCCTGGCACGGTGGCGGTGTATATATGCCTTCTGAGATGAATGTCGGCTTTGTTACAGCATATGAGCTTTATAAGGATATGATAAGGTGGTTGTAGGCTACGCCCAACCCACTTGCAAGCCAGCAGCATGATGCTATAGCTACGTAGCTTGTTTGTCATATTAAGCTAAAGTCAATGTGGACTTTAATAAGCCAACATGAACAGTAGTAGAGGTTCAGCTGTTGTTAAATAGGTTATTGGTTCAACATAGTTTTTCATGGTATATGTGCTAAACTGTTTATCGAATGCCAAACATAAATGGTTATCGTAGGTTAACGTAATAATTTGGTTTAACATCGAAGTTTGACTTATGATAACACCCAGGAAATCTGTTTTCACATATTCAATATGTGCGTTTTCGTGTTTAACATGTAGCTTCCAACACAATAACATGTAGCTTCCGAAGCGTTACAAGCATGAAACCCGTGCTGGGCCACAAACGCAAAAAAACACGAATCAGCGTCGCACATCTGTCAGGATTTGAGCATCGAGATTGGACCAACCTTGTTTGCACGTCCCATCATTCGGGCAGTCGAATTGTGTCCCGCGTGATTCTTATCTTTGCTAATCCATATTACAGCTTCGGGATCACCGCGCGAATCGCTCCAGGGCCCGTTCGGCGGATTCAATAGCAACCGCCATGGCGCATGCCATCATCATTGTTTTAACAAGCGTGGGCTCTGAATGTGTGGATGAGTGGGGGGGGGGGGGGGGGGGGGGTGGATTGCAATCCACTGTAGATGAGGGGCCTGGAACGCTTTACTTGCGATGTATACGTTCACCATTGCACTTGCATGTGCCTCCCGTCGTTTGCAGCCGCCTCGGCTCATAGCACCAGCTGTGCTTTTCCAGAGCTTCTCACTTACGTGCTCAGCTACCGCGCGTGCAATGGCCGAGCTTAGCCAAGCTTTCAAACAGGAGTTCCAGAAGATTTGGACATGAAGAAAATGAAGGCGAATGCGCATTTGGATAAGCTTATGCAATGCCTTCGCGGGCACAAGCTGGCTTACACAGTGGACCACATTCCCCGAAGTTTTTCCTCACGCATGCGGTCAATAGGGGAGGGGGGGGGGGGGGGGGCTTTTGCTGAGCCCGCATAGCGTGCACCGCAATGCTGCCAGGATCCACGCGTGCGGAGCTGACATTCGCCAGCTTTCAAATGCTCTGTGCATCGGGCTTGGGGTCACTTCCCCCCTCCGCTGGACGCATATCAGTAAACATAGGCAGCTGGTGGATCGAGCCGAAGGGCTTCTAGCGCCTGTGAATGGGCCAGAGCGCAACGTGGCAGTCGGGCGTGGGCGCACCACGGCTTCCTGTAAGCAGACAGGGGCCCAGGGCAAGACGTCTCAAAAATCATTGCAATGCACTGACTCAGACATGGTAGATTTGCAAAAGCTGCTCCAGAACGGGCAGTTCAAACTCATGATTGAGAAGGGCTGGAAGTGGGAGGTGGTCCCTAATGTGATCGACGAGCTATTCCCACGCTTCGCTGTTATTGCCCAGAGGGCTTTGAACACGCAGAATCACGTCGGCACTGAGGTTGGGGAGCTTGAGACTTGCATGACGTTAGCGGCGAGTGCCAATGACCCAGGGATGCGTGAGCTCGAGAGCTGGAAAGGGTTGGCAATCGAGAGCGTTGTTTCGCTTAACGTGCCGAGCGCCAAGTACAGCAAGACATTGCTTGAGTTTGTCGGGAATTTCGGCGGTGGCGACGGTGCTCCACTCGTGGTGTTCATGGATTCGGTTGCAAAGCAATTTGGTTGCAATGTCACGCTTGGCAAAGTTTTTGGGAAGCGCTGTCTCACGCAACGCTTGCGTCCAAAACCAATTTGCATCCGTTGGTGCGGGTGTCGCTTGCCATCGCAAACCTCACTGGCGACAAGGTTGAGGACGGCGCGGCGCGTTTGCTGATGAAGGCTGACGTCTCGAAGGTTGCAGGCAAGCCTGAGCAGGCTGAAGCACTGATTGCTGAACGCATACTTGGCGAGGCCATGGATATCGCAAAGGGGCTCGACGGCATCGAGGCGGCCTTGGAGCCGTTAGGGCAGCTATTCGTGAGGGTTGCTTTGAAGCTTGTGGGGAAAGAGAAGTCGGGTCGGGAGGGGGTCGTGTACACGTGGGGCGACATGTGCAAATCATGCTTGGGCGGTGTCAGCTCCATCAAGGGTCAGACCGTCACGTTCGATGAGTGAAATAAGTATTCGGCCTCGAGCGGTGCAGCTGCAAATGCCAAGGCAATGTCTGCAGCGTCTGCCACGGCGACGCTCAACGACCACAAGGGCCCTGCGTGGATTGCCAAGAAGGCTGGTTACTCCGTCGGGTCCTTCGCAGTTCAGAAGGATGTTCCAGCCCAGAGGCTTTACGCTGTCTTCAGCATCGGCCATATGGTCAAGCTTCACGAGGTGGTCAACCACGGCCGAGAGCCACACGCGGCCGACATTACATTGGAAGATATCCTTGATAAGTGGTCGCCCTCAAAAGCTGAGCCGCCAAAGCAGATGGAGGGTGATCAGCAGCGGCCCCGTCAGTTGTACACCGACAAGCAAAAGGCTATATTGTACCGAGCTCTTCCCGAGCTAGACGCCAAGCACATGGGAAAGCAAAAGTTGATCTTCTGGCGGAAGCCAGATGAGGTTCGGACCACGTGTGCGATCAAGCAGGGGCAGCTTACACTGGTCCCAGTGGCACCGCTGGTCAACATAAGCTCGAAGAACGCGTCTAATGGGTCGGGCGTGCCGCTTGGCGACCACACGATTGACAGCGGCACGCCGCTTCATTTTTTTGCTTTGCCTGTGCCGAAGCCGAGCGACAACGGCACCAGCAAGTTCGATGAAGCCGCGTTCGTGGCTGCGCACTGGTGGGTCGCGACAACATACGATAAGAAGCAAGCCAACATGGCTCCGAGCCACGTGTCCCACGGTGGCATCATGCTGCCAGTGCTGACCAACATTACCGACATCGGGCCGAACGTAAAGCTCCAGGTTTTCGTCAAGCCCAAGGCTAAGGCTGCGCTGATCCACGAGGAGAGCGCCAAGAAGCAGAAGAGGTCGTAAGCGTCGCATTCAGCGCGGATGCTACACCAGGGGTGTGTTTTGTATCGCACGCGTTGTGTTATCTTAAGCTCTACGATTGAACCAGTCCAGCACTCTGCAGTGCTACAGTCCATATGCTGCCGCGCCGTGGATGGGGGGCGGGGGGAGGGAGAGAAGGATGACATGAGACGAGGATTGGGGGCTGGGCGAGCTGTCGCACCGTCGGCCAGCACGAAGCTTTCTACATTGATACGTGCTAACGGGCATGCAGATCAGCCAGGCGCTTATTAGGCAAATGATGTGGTGTTGTTGCGAGTAGCCATCGCGCCAGCGACGTCAGAAACAAACTCAGTTCGAATCGGCTGCACCCGATGCCGTCCCATTCTGGAGCTCCAGGGGGTAGCAATGGCCATGTGGGCGGAGGGGTGGGGGGGGGGGGGGGATGGCGAGATTTCGCAAGGTGTAGGCGCGATTGCGTTTTCGCATTTGCTCGGGCGCAGCGAAGCGCGCTTCTGACTTTGCATCGGGCTTGAGGGGCATAGCCTGCCGGCCTTTGTCATGCAACCATCTGCCTGATGCACCCTGCCCGTATCGTTGCCCCCCGCCCACCCCCTCACCACCCCCTCAGCAATGTTTAGGCTGGAACGACCGAGCGGGGAAGAACGAGAAGGAAACGCGGAATGCACGCAGGGGGAATGGGCAGGATGAAGGAGGGAATGAAGAAGGTATACAAGGTAGGAAGTACACGGGAAGCGGGGGGTACACGGGAGGTGGGGCATGGGGTACAAGGGGCACGGGAGGTGGGTATGGGGGCATGCGGGTGGTGTATATGGGGGCAATACCTACCGTGTACCACCACCACCACACCCCCTCCCAAATCTTCCCGTGCACCCCGTGCACCCCCTCTCGTGAACCCCAACGCGCTATATGCCCCCCGTGCACCCCCATGCCCCCTCTCCTTCGTCTCCTGGCCCCGCATGACGTTGCCCCCTGCGTGTCGCGCTTCTGCGAAGTAACCGTAGCCGCGCAGGCTCAGGGGCAACCGAGCGTCTAGCATCACGATTTGCTCTTAGCAATATGCAGACAGCTACGCTTGAACTTTCTCGAACTGTCAAGGTGGATGGACTCAAGCCAGTTTGGCTGATTTTCAAGCCGCATGATGTGACTACAGTGGGTGACGATACGTTTGTCCGAATCTCACCAGCGCAGTATACATTGAACAGCCTTGTGGCTTATGCTAATGATGGGGTCCCATCGGGACTGGAACAACAGGCCGTAATCTTGAGCAGGGGGCTGAAGGCGTTGCTAGCCCAGCGGAATCAGCAGCAGTCGGATGACTTCACTCAGGAGCAGGAGCAGCGCGTGTGCAGCTTGTTTAAAACGCCACCGAAACAACCACAAATCGTCAAGTCCCATGCCCATAAGGCTGACATGAGGCGGGATCCTCGAGGTCATGTGCTTGGACGTGGAAGTTAAAGGACGTTCTGTTCAAGTTGAGGTTCTGAGGCCTATTCATCCGTGTGACAACCTCTTTGTAGTGTATAAGCCCGATGCTTTGGCCGCGGTGATACACATCATGAGGGAAATGGGGTTCGATGAACCGCAGAAGCGAGAGCCGATGCCCAAGAATGTCCACAAGAGGAACGGTTTTTTCCTTGCCAAGTTTGATAAGGGGGATGGTACGAACGGCTACAAGAAGTGTAAGACAATCGAGGATGCGGTTACGTTCCTATCTACCGATCCCTCAGAACATATCGGTGATGCTTGTAAGGGTGAAGAGGTTTCCCCGAGTGAGCTTCCCGACGACGGCGCGCCTGCGGGCTCAGAGCCAGGACATGGCTGAATTAGTTGTGAGCCACGTGGCTAAACATGCCCGCATGATTGGGGTCTGCGGGCTTCGCAATTCTACATGGATCCGTGCTGTGTCGATTGAAAAAGTCATCGGACTGCATCTGGGCACGTCAAGCCGCGTGGCTGCATGGGCGCGTGTCCGTAGCCCATCAGGCTCAGGATTCAGCGCGCGCGTGCGCTCGATAGCTTCTCGCTTGCTCGCGCACTGACTTTCGAGGCCCCGAGGCCCGATATGGCTCCGAAGAGGCGCGCCCCAGCTGGCGTCGTTGTCGCTGCCAGCGGGGGCACCGAGGTCGACCGCTTGAAGGAGAGAGATCAGTGCCTTGAAGAAGGACCGTGATTTTTGGAAGGAAAAAGCCCTTGGGCTCGAGCGCTTCGTCGCTGTCGCGGCAAACAAGTCGGAGCAGAACAAGCACGCGAGGAAGGTGTTCATCGATGTCAGGCGGCTGTGGGTCGGCGCCTGCGCCGTGGGCGCGCAGGCCAAATCGACGCAGCTCGGCAGGCTGCAGCGCATCACGGGGTTGCCCGAGGTCTTGCCCAGCGCTTGAGCACGGCTTTTGCTAGCCGAGAGCTGTCATTCGCCAGCGCGCGTGAGTGACGCGCCATATCCATATCGCGTAGCGCATGCGCTTCCATGAGCGTCCGTGCGCTTCCAGTTATCGGCCCCAGCGTTGACGCTGATCTCTCGAGCGTGGAAGTTCCAGCCCCACGCTGAACTTAACTCTTGCATGTCGTCGTCATCATGTGTCCTGCAGTTGCTTTGGCTGTCGTCCCCATGCGTCGTTGCACCATGTAGTGAACGCGCTTCCGATCCCATGTCCAGGCCGTATTGTATGTCCAATTGTTAGTGGAAGTATAGTAGCAGTAGAATGAGGAGGAGGAGGAGGAGGAGGAGGGAGGGAGGGGGGGAGGGAGGGCGGGAGGGAGGGGGGAGGGAGGGGGGAGGAGAAGAAGGCGGAGGCACCAATGGCACATGTGATTTCTGAGGGGCTCAGAAATCACATGACCAAGCCTGCGCGCGCACTTGCCAGGAGGAGGAGGAGGGCGACGATGCAGAAGACGGAGGAAGAGGATGATGAGGGGGATAAGTCTTAATGCAACACATTCAGTTGCCAGGAGGAGGACGAGGCAGGGGACGATGAGGAGGAGAAGGAGGATAAGTATAAGGAGGGATGGGGGGAGGGAGGAGGGGAGGATGAGGAGGAGGATTAGCCATCTGCGGCGCCGTCTCATTTCGTATGTGCCGTCGTTCTCCTCGCTCCCTTCCCTCCTCCTTCTCCTGGCTCCGTGGCCTCTCTCTCTCTCTCTCTCTCTCTCTCTCTCTCTCTCTCTCTCTCTCTCTCTCTCTCTCTCTCTCTCTTCATCTCGTGGGGTGGCCCCCCAGCCTCACCCCCCCCCCGCGTAGAATCATCAGTTCGAGCTGGGAAGGGATGTAGGGTAGCAGCGGGTCGTGGTATCATTGGTCATTAGCTCGTGTCGCATGTGTAGTCGCACTCTCTGCCCCCTCGCTCGTCCTTGCCATCGCCCCGCGGCCCCCCTCGCTCATCTCGTAGGTTGGCCCTCCACTTCGCCCCGTCCTTATAAAGTCGCCACGCAACAAGCTGGGAATGTCATGGGCCCCGACCTCCGTTAGAACCCCCGATTTGGCCCCGCAGTTTCTCGTGACTTAGCTGGGGGTTGGCATGTCACACGGGGGCCTCAGAGGTCAGATGCGCAACGCCGAAGACAGATCCTCATATGAAAGGATCTTTCTTCCGGCGCTGCGTGTCCAGAAGGTTCGCCCATCCAGAAACGACTTACAGACCTCGTCCGCACATCTTCCATGCACCTCCTCCGCATCAGCCGTTTTGGCTGGAGGCGCCGCGAGGCCGCGCGCCGCGCGGCTTCTTGCGCGGGCCTGCGCGGGCCTCCTCTGCAGCAGCCTCCTCTTTCGCGCTGCGCAGCTGCAGCGGCCTCCTCTTTCGCGCTGCGATGGACAGGCTCCGCGCCAGGGACCTCGTCACTGAGCGCAACCTCAGGCGCGGCCCGACGCAGCCGTCGACGCCGCCGCCGACGAGGCTGAGGCTGACGCCAGCGGGCGAGGCCAGCTGGGATGAGGAACCCAGTATATACAGATCCGGTTCTCTAGGTCCTTCTCTCCCCGTCTCGTTCCTCGGTTTTTCTAGAGGACGATGAGGCGTGGAGGAGGGCCGAGAGAACCGACATGTCTTGTTTTCCTCATCCCAACCCCGACGGCGACGCGGCAGTCTTCGCCGAGATCGCCTAGCAGGTGGGAGTGCTGGAGTACAACGCCTTTCGGCACACCACGTTGGCCATCGTTGTGGACGACTATGAGAACAGCACGTTCCTCCAGAAGACCGAGGAGAGCACGCTGCGCATGGTCCAGATGTCGGCTGGCATGTATTTCAACGCAGGTGCTGAGCTCTCGGGAGGGTGGATATGGAAAACGATCGACAAGGTCGAGGTCGAAGACGGGGAGCTCAACACCTTCTATATCTTCCGTGCTGAGGACGGGTGGCACGCTGCGAACTCGCTGTGGACTACAACGCAGGGTCGGAAGGAGGCGGCCAACGACGGGGGGATCCAGTTCTGGTCCGCGGCGAGCGGCGACTTCGAGGACGCGCCCTTGCAGCCCCTGCACTACCCGTGGTGGGCGACGTCAGAATCGGACGGGGTGTCGGCGATGTCGGGCCATCGCGCGTTCGAGCAGCTGCTCAAGGGCGGCGGCTCCGACAAGGGCGGCGGCTGCTCCGACGAGGGCGGCGGCTGCTCCGACAAGGGCGCTGGCTCCGACAAGGGCAAGGGCGCTGGCTCCGACAAGGGCAAGGGCGCTGGCTCCGACAAGGGCAAGGGCGGCGGCGGCTCCGACAAGGGCGGCGCTGGCTCCGACGCGGGCTGGTGGGCGCCGCGTGGCAAGGGTGGCTATGGCGGCTGGATGCCGCGTTGCGCGAGCCTCATCCTAGACTACGAGGCGCGCAACTGGAACGGCTTCGAGGTCATGGTCGAGGAGTACAAGGCCAGCAGCGCGACGTTGCGCCGGCTCCTCGCCCTCGAGTAGGCCGTCTGTAGGCCTTCATGCGGTTCAGCGTTTGACTACCGAGACTTGGTAGTCAAATGGAGGCGCATAGCGTTTGACTACCGAAACTTGGTAGTCAAACGTAGGACCACCGCCGTTTGACTACCAAGTCTTGGTAGTCAAACGCATGATCGCATCCGTTTGAATACCGAAACTTGGTAGTCAAACGCAAGATCGCTGCGATTGACTCCTAAGACTTGATAGTCGAACGTTTTCGGACGCACATGTCCCCGCGCGCCGTGGCGCCGCCTCGGGTGCCTGTCGGGGCATCTGGCGTGCCTTCAGAGACCGATCATCTAGCGGTGGATGTTCGCCCGACGGGGTGGCGTTCGGGCCCTGGCCCAACTTCCGTTTATACGCCCATCGGCCCCCCAGGGGACCTCAACCCAGGGGGGGGGTGAGGAGGGATGATGAGGAGGATGGAATGGATGAGGACGATGAGGATAATGAGGATGAGGAGAGTGAGGATGCTGATTGGTTTGCCACTCGGTCGGTCCAATTGGGCCCCCACCCGATCCCCCCCCCCCGCTCAGACGGTCTAGGCGTGCGCCCATCTTTGAACAGGTTCGCGGGTAAGCCCGCGCTTTGCCTTTAAGCGCCGAGCCACAGGGAGATGCGCGGTTGGTCAACTCGGATCCATGGGGCATTCAATGTGAAAAATGTGTTGTTGAGTTTTGTTTCGACACCCTTGGTTTCAATTGTTGCGTGGTTCGGCGTCGGCGCTATCAAGAGCACATTTGCTCTGCACACCGACGCCGACATCAGATCAGGCGTCGGCGCTGAGCTCGACGCCCGCCAGCGCGCCGTCGGCGTGTACGACGCGGGCTGCGTCGCAGGTTACTGCAAACCCTCCTCCTCCTCCTCCTCCTTCTCCTCCTCCTCCCCCCCCTCCTCCTCCTCCCCCTCCTCCTGCCCCCCTCCCCCCCCGTCCCCATCCTCCTCCTCCTCCTCCTCCCCCTCCGTCCACCGACTGCGTCATCCGTCGCCCGTCATCAGCGGGCGCGGAGACCATTCGCGAATGCGCGGCCCGTGGTCGTGAATTCGCGAATGGTTACCGTGTCCGCGGTTTGCCGCGTCCGTGGCTTCTCTCCCAGGAACGGGCGGGGGGGCTGCGGGGGGGGGGGCGCGGGGGGGGGCGGTAGGGCGGGGGCGCCGACGCTGCATTTTTTGTTGACATGGGATGGGGGGGGGTGATCTTCGGGTCGCTCGTGGGCCTTGCCGGGCCACGCTTCGGGCCCTCGGGGGCTCCGAGATGGCCCTCGATGCCCCCCCCTCAACCAACATTAAAATAAATAGTTAATAATAATGATAAACATTCGACGCCTATTCAGTGGGCGCCGCGCGCCCCCCCCCCCCCCCCCCCCCTTCCCCACCCCCTCCTTTCATTCATCTTCCTCATCCTTCTCCTGCTCCTCATGATCCGTCTCCTTCTCCCCATCCTCGTCACCCTCCTTATCATCATCCTTGCCCTCCTCCCCCTCGTCCGCCCAACTCTCATGTTATTATCCTGCTCTCCCTGCCCTGCCGCCCCCCCCCCCCCCCTCTTCCACCCTCCTCCTCCTCCTCGTCCTCCTGCTCTTCCTCCTCCTCTTCCTCTTCTCCCCCCCCCCTCTTCCCCCCCCCCGCCCCCCTCCCATCGTCATTCTTATCCTCCTCCTCTTCATTCCCCTCTGTCTCCTCTTCTTCCTCTACCTCCTCTTCCTCCTGGCGGATGTCCTGCGTCGGGTTGTCATGGCGCCCATCTCGACGCGACGCTGCCTGGTGATCACCAGGGCTGTACCAGTTGTAGTAATGGTAGTAGTCGTAGTAGTAGTAGTCGTAGTCGTAGTCGTAGTCGTAGTGGTAGTAGTAGTAGTAGTAGTAGTAGTAGTAGTAGTAGTAGTAGTAGTAGTAGTAATAGTAGCAGTAGTCGTCGTAGTCGTAGTTGTAGTAGTGGTGGTAGTAGTAGTGCTTGTAGTAGTAGAAGCAACAGTGGTAGCAGTAGTAGTAGTAGTAGGCAGTAGCAGTAGTAGTAGCAGTAGCACTGGTCGTAGGAGGAGGAGGGGGAGGCGGGGGGGGACGAGGGGGGGGATGCGAGGAGGAGGGGGTAGGGAGGGAGGTAAGAAGAGGAGAAGGATGGGGAACCATTGGCGCATGTGATTTCTGAGGGGCTCAGAAATCACACGACGCATCCTGCGCAATCGCTAGCCAGGAGGAGGAAGAAGATGATGGGGATACGGAGGAGGACTACGATGCTGTGGAGGATGAGGGCAAGGCATAATATTGCACTTTCCATGAGCTGGAGGACGAGGATGAGGCGGAGGATGAGACGGAGGGGGAGGAGGGAGGGGGCAGGGGTGGGGAGGAGGAGCCATATACGGTGCCGTTTCATTTTGTATATGTCGTCGTTCTCCTCGCGCCCTTTCCCACCTCCTTCTCCTGGCTCCGTGGCCTCTCTCGCTCATCTCATGGGGTGGCCCCCCACCTCGCCCCCTCCATATCGCGTCGCACATGCTGCATGTCGTGCGCGCCAAAACAGGACTCTGCAGAATTCGAACATGATTGTGCGATTGCACATGGTGTACTCCAGCCCATCGCTTTTTCCATAGCCGTTTGGCTCACGAGCTCGACGGCTGACCCCCTCGCAAGCCTGACGGCTGACGCGCGAGCCTGTTGGCTTACGTGCACGCCTGCCGAATGGCAAGCTGCAGGTGCAGCTCGCTCGTGAAGGAGATATCTAGCGTGAAAGCTTTTTTTTTACGGCTCGTAGCGAAACCAACGGCAGCTCCGACCCCGCGCTCCAGAAGAGCTTTGCCGACGCTCTGATCGGCATGCGGAACAACATGAAATGCTTCGGGCCAGCCGAGGTCACTCATATTGTCGACGCTTCGAGGGGCGAGCCATGCGGCGAAGATCAGACCAAGCGGATAATGTCAATCGCCGACAGCAAGGTCGCTGAGGGCAGTGGCCCCGTCAAGCCCGAAGGCTCCGCGAACAAGCAGTTGCTTAAAGAGTGGTGGTCGCGCTTGACGTCGTCTGACTGGGTTGTAATCAATGGCCCCAAGATTTCGCTGACTCGCAAGATGACGACCTTGGTCGAACGCGGCATGGCGGCTGGTTGCACTGAGCCTAGTGAGCAGACATACAGGTGGGCCTTAGCAACGTTGCTTGTCACGCATTACGACGCCCCACCCGAGCCGGGGAAGGTGCACAGCATCTTAGGGGATTTGAAGGTGTCGCTCAAGACAGAGAAAAAGGACTTCGGCTTTGGTCGCATCATGGAATATCCAGCTTCGCCATCCGAGCTTCCACCCGACATCTTCAATGCCGCCTGCCTTGGGGATGACCAGCCGACCAAGATCGAGCTCAAGGGCATAAACGCAATCGCGGGCAAGATCTCGCTACGCTCCAACAGAGGCCTGCTGCAAGCATCTGTTGATCCAGATGCTATGCTAAAGTTTCTCAAGACGCAAAGGACGAGCTCGGCTGCGCTCGCGGCCGTGGCGCCGCAGCGCCCGCAGCCGACGCGCGCGACGCATCGCCGGCGGGTGCGCTCGTTGCATCGCCGAACGACCCGATCGAGATGGGATTGTTTTACGAATACCAGCAGAAATTGCTCGAGTACCGCAAAGGGAAAATCCAGGCGGCTGCGCAGAGCCCTTCGGCCCCTGACGTGCAATCCGAGCAGCGAAGCAGCTTGGCTATCCACCGCGCTGCTGATGGGACGATGAAGGTGCAACCAGCCGCCAGGCATGAGCCATCTGTCAAGCATGAGCCAGACGCGAAGCGTGAGGAACAAGGCGCTGTAAAGGGTGAGCACGACTCCGATGATGATGCGAAGCACGGCGCCGCCGATGATGACGACGGGCCGCGCGAAGAGGACTTGGGCCCCCACACCCGCGCTGCGACCCTCGCCCTCAAGAAGCGCAAGGTCACGGCGATGGAAGAAGCGAAGGCGAAAGCCTTAGCTAAGAAGGATGCCGCTAAAGCCGCAGAGGAAGACTCGGCACCTGAGGCCAAGGCCGAGGCTCCACCACGGAAGCGCCCAGCAGCAGCCGCTGCCGCCGTCGAGCCGACGAAGGCTGCGAAGGCCGAGCTTGCCGAGGCTGCAAAGGGCAAGGGTAAGCCCAAGGATGCCGACTTGAAGCCGACCCCGAAGTCTAAGAGCACGGGCGCTATGCCGTCGTTGCCAAATGATGGCTCGAAACCCCCGCCAGTGGCCTACAAGCAGGGAACCACCCACGCGAGCCTCAAGGCCAGGCGCTTCCGTGCCCTCAGGAAGCGTGGCGATGCATGACGCTTGGCGAATCGCCGCCAGCCAACGCACCGCTGCGTCTGGATTGATTGCGAGTGGCGCCCCGATGCCCCCCCCCTCCTGAAAAGCTTGATTCAGCTATGGCGATGCGGTCGGTGTCTTGGGTACGTCGGGTCACGCTGCCTCCGCCCAACCATGTCGCGACGCCATTGTTGGTCATGCTGGGAAGGGGGTGGGGCTGTATGTTTTAGCTCGCCCGCGTGAACTTTCGGGGTGGTCTTGGCAGGTTCGTTTTGAGATCACGTGGCCCGATGGCCGCGACGTAAACCTCTTGGGCCACCCACTCAACAGCCACCCTCCCGCCCCCCCCCCCCCCACGCCCTCCTCTAAAACACAAGCCCCCCTCCGCGCGATAGAAGTCCTCGGGCGCCGCTGCGTCCAATCAGCCCCCCCCCCCCTCCCCCCGCGCCCAATCGCAGGCCCAACCGGCCCAATCAATCCAATCAGCCCCCCCATCGAAGGCTGCTGTGTCCAATCAGTCCAATCAGTCCGCCCTCCCCTCCTGCCCTTCACCGCTGCTTGCGTGTTCCGCACCTTCACTTCGTTCGTCTTGGGATCGGGCCGTCTCTTGGTACTGATGGCCATGGGCGGGCTGGGCGGAATATCTCGCACCATGCGCCTAAAGCCTCGCATGGGCTGGTCGGGCAACTACTCCGAGAGCTCCAAAGCTTGGGGGGGCCCTAAGCCGACCTCTGAGGCGTGGGCTGCAGCAGTGAAGGCGATCGACGACGCCCAGGCTAAGCCATGAGACGCACATGGTGCCCCTACCATATAACCAGGCTTTTCGCCGAACATACAAGCACTCCGCGCTGCGTTAGTTAACGCACTTGGTTCTCGAAAGCGCGTTATGAGTCGCGAGGCCAATCTCGAGAAAAGCATGTCTGCTCGTCGCGTTGTCAGTTGGGCGCCCTTGTTGTGAAGCAAGTGCTTGCGTTCCGTCCGCAGCCCGTTTCGCTCAGCATGCAGTCGGGCCGTTCAGCGTTTGGGGCCGTTTCGGATGGAGCCGACGCGGGTTGCTAAGCTGCGCAGGCTGAATGAGTTCCGTCGCACCAAGCCTCACTGTACAGCTTCTGCGTTGGCTGCAATTCTGGAGGACGTGAGACACAATGGGATCCCAGAGGTCATAGATCGAAACTCTATGCGGGCCGCGAGAGATGCTGTTACCACAACTGTCGGCCAATACGGCCCTATTTTGCAATCCTTCACGTGTATTGATGCAGAGGAAGAGCCAGCTAGCATACCAATCGCCTGCCCGTTCGCATCCTTAGCGGCAGCTGTCGAAGAGAGCGCAACCTTTCGGAAGTTCTTGCAGCGCCAGCTGATGCTTCACCCGCCGACGCCAGAACAGCCATGGAACTTGGTTTTGTATTCCGGCGAAGTTGCCCCAGGGAACCCCTTGTCACCAGCGAACCAAAGAAAATTCCAATCTATATATTCGAGCTTCTGGGCATTTGGCGTGAGCGCGCTCAGTCACGAAGAGAGCTGGTTTGTGCTGATGACTGAGTTCTCCAAATCAGTTTCTTCTCTTTCTGCTGGGTTAAGCCAAGCATTCGCTGAGGCTATCAAATGCTTTGTCAAGCCAGATGGCTTTCATTTCCAAGACGGTGGCATGGCCCTTGATCTAGACGGGGATAGCTTCAGGCTGTTTGCGAAAGTGGGCGTGGTGTTGCAAGACGGCGGCGCTCATAAAACTGTCTGGCAAGCAAGGGGCGACAGCGCGTCCAGGTTTTGTATGCTTTGCAGGAATATATTCACACCTGATTCGAAGGTTGTTGACGAGGACGGTTCAGCCATGTTGCGCTGTAGCGAAATACATCTCGATGAGCTCGTGGCGTCCACGGACCATGAGCTTCGCACGAATGCCAGGTATCTGGAACGCATGTCGCGGACTTTGTCAAATGATGAGTTTGTGATGTTGCAGCAAGCGTTGGGTTTGACGTTTGCTAGGCGGGGCTTGCTGCTCGATAGAGCCTTGGACAGGCTGGTCAACCCGACTGAGGAGCTCATGCATGACTATATGCACGCGCTCTTCGTCGACGGTGTCGTGAATCTGGTGATTTACCTTACGTTCGAAGCCTTCATATTTGTTGGGCTCAACGGCGTGTGGGAGTCATTCTCGGAGTTCTTGGCACATTGGGTGTTCCCTGGGCGATATTATGCTACGCATTTAGATTGCATGTTTTAATGCTGATCGGAAAGGCAAACATAGAAAGGCGCAACACGTGAAATGCCAGGCATCTGATGTTTTGTCTATCCTTGGCGTGCTGGTGCTGTTCTGTCAGACGGTCCTGCGACCCATGGGGGCAGCCAATGCGGCTTGCGACGCTATGATTTTTTGCGTTCAGTTGTCGGAGCTCGTAGTTGCAACCGGTCGGATCGACGTGAGCCCAGCGAGGCTTTTAGGTTGTGTTCATAAGGTTTTAGAGTCGTTTACTGCTGCTTTCGGGTATGAGTGCTTGACGCCCAAATGCCACTGGCTTCTCCACCTCCTTGAGATACTTGAGAAAAGCGGGCGGCTATTAAATTGTTTTGTCCTTGAGAGGAGGCATCGGATGCCGAAGCGATACGCCACCGAATTGGCGAACATCCCTGGATCAGCCAGCAAGTCGTTGCTGAGCGAGTGCGTTGCCCACCACCTTTCTGCACTAGCAAGCCATAGTTTTGATTGCGACGTTGGCTTGGTGCAGGGGCGCAAGGCCCCCAAGAAAAGCATGCAGCTGATAATGGGCGCATTGGGATTGGAAGGCGATGATATCCCAGTCAACGTGGGCAAATATTCTCGCTCCAGCCAGCTCGGCTCCTGCGCTCGAGGTGACGTTGTGCTTCTAAATGGCCCCGATGGCATACTGGCCGCCCGCGTGAAATTGCATTTCGAGGTCAGTGGAGAAGCTGTTTCTATGATGGAGGTGATGGAGGTTTCTCAACGCATCCGTGGTACTGCAAAGGCGTTGTGGAAACTGTCAGAGTCTCCAGTGCAATGTTGGGAGACTAAAGCCATCCTGGCTGCAGTAGAGCACTGCGTATACGCCGACGGCACCGTCGGCGCCATCCTGCCATCAGAGTTTTCATGATAGGATTTGCTGGCGCGTCGCGCCCAGAGGAGAAACCATTCGCATACGCTGCGCGTGCCGCCGCACAGCCCATCATCGCACGTTCAAGCGATTGCGGCTGAAGGCAACGAACAAGAGGAGGATGAGAAATGAGGAGGCTATAGGTCTTCCTGCTCCGCTTCTCCTCCTCCTCCTCCAGCTTTTCCTCGTGCTTGTCCTGCTCTTGCTGCTCCTTCCCCTCCTCCCGCCCCTCCTCCTGCTCCTCTGCCTGCTGTTTCCTCGCCCCCCCTCCCCCCCCTTCCCTCCTCGCGTTTAAAACGATCAAAGCGGCATGCCGAAACCGAGGCCGAGGGCGGCGTGGGCGGCGGCGCCGCGCCGAAGGCGTCGAAAACTGAAGTTCAGCTCATATCAAGTGGTGCAACCAATGTTGTGCTACATGCTGTGATGCGAACTATGTGGTGCATCCTCGTGGTGCAACCTACGTGGGGAAACCTATGTGGTGCAACCTGTGTGGGGAAACCTATGTGGGGAAACCTATGTGGTGCAACGTATGTGGTGCATCCTATTTGGCGCAACCTATGGCGCATCCTACGTGGCGTGGTGCAGCGTATGTCTTGCAAAAGAAACGGTAGTTTCATAGCTTGCATTTCGCGACGGCTAAACGTTTATAAAATTTATAAGTCCGTTGTTCGTAAACGCATGGTAAACTTTATAAGTGCGCTAAGCTTTAGCTAAACCTCATAAACCTTAACAAACCCAGGATGCATCTCAGTTCTGCGTGAGCCGCCGCCAGCGGCCGCGCCGCCGCGCCGCTTGCGATCTTATCGGCGCGGGCCCTTGGCAGGCTCTGCCTGGGGCCACTACTGGCGACCGCGCAACGGCAGGGCCCGCGCTGCCGCTCCGCGCAGGCTTCCGACGCGCCCTGCGTGGTAGTTACCACCGCTGGTCACTCCGCCGCAGCGCGGCCCCAGCAGGCGTCGCCAAGTCTGGAAGGGGGACTTTCCCGAAAAGGCGCCACGCGGCATGTGCCATCACGACGAGCACGTCGACGGTGCATCGACGACGCGCGCGAGCAACGCGAGAGGCTACCGTGACATCGAATGTAGCACAGACGTCTTTGATTGGTTCCACGAGCTGCGGTATTACGTGGTGTACCTCGACATGCGTTCACCACGTAAACGTGGCTTTTGCGGATTGACCAGGACCACCGACCGAAACACATCCACGGCGCGCGCGCTCGCGCCAAGCCTCTGGCGCGACTGCGCACTTAGCTGGGCCGCGCAGCCTGCGCGGTCGGTGAGCCGGCCCGTCTTTCGCGGCCCGACCGGCACCTCGGACGTTCGACTGCTCGCTCAGTGGGCGCGCGAATTTGCGATCGTGTTAACTCGGTTCTGGCGACGGCGCGCGTCTTCGCGAGGTCAACAATGCCCTGAGCTTCATCAGCCTCAGCTGTATGAGAAGCCACCTTTGGGCGTCTAGCCGCCGGTCATGACTGCCTTGGCGCGCAGCGCTGGTTAGCCCAACCGCAGCATGGCATGATTGAGATAGTGTGAACACATGCCCGCGCGACCCTGGCCGAACGTCGTCAGTCTAGTAATGGTGAGTACGGAGCGGCACGCCATTCGCCCGTGCGCCCAGACTCGCTCCCATTTCTTTGGGAGATGTTGCGACGGGGGGCTCGCTCCTATCCCTCTGGCGATTATGCGTTGTACCACTCGCTCCAATTATTTGGGGCCTCGCGAAGTGCGACTGCTCGATCTTGATAGACATCTGGAGTTGTGTATACTTGTTTGTGCAAGCTGGAATGCACGGCGAGACATATGACATATGCCTCCAACGACTGGTGTCGGGTGCAGGTCAGAAAGAATTTGATATCTACCACCATTTGCACGGCCATCACGCACGTGTCCTTCACCAGCAATCACGACAAGAGCTACCGAGTGTAGCTGGTCAAATGCATGGCGCAGGCAGTCTGGTTGATAACTTGCACGCCTGGAGAGATCCATCGCGCGTTATTGGCGGCTTCCAGCATTTTTTCATCGCGTGCGTGAGTGCCCCCGCGTCGACGCCTGCGACTCGCCCCTCTCTTCGCCCGTCAACCGGTGAACCCGATTTCCGTTCAGCAGCGATCGCCGCGAGAGCGCCCGCATGACGGGCCGCCGACGTCGCCGACCACGCTGTGGCAATGACTGTTTCGAAGAGAACCAATGCTTTTGGCGCCCTGATTGAAGTCCGGGGGCCCTTGCGCGGGCGGTCAACTGGCTGGGCGCGACCCCTTTGACGTCGTGCGCCTGGCCGGCGCCTGCGACGAATGGGGCGGGAGAGGCTGGCCCCTCCCTGCGCGCGGCTGACGACCGCCGCCACGTCGTGTTCTACCAGTGCTTGAACGGGGGCCCGCGCGCCCGTCGGCCGCCATTCCGGCCCGCGCGCGCGCGGCGCGGCTGCTCCGCAAGTCGGCCGCGGCGCGTGCTGACCCAGGGGCCTCGCGGCCCATTGCGACCGCGGGCGAGGCGCCAGGCCGAGCTGGCGCCCCGTCCGAGCCGCGTGGCCTGGAAGGGGGTGCGTTGCCGTGCAAAGCGCATGTGGGGCGCCCTCGTGCTCGCCGCGACGCCTTGGCGTTAGTGGGGCGCGGCGCGACGCCGCGACGTCGCTGCGCGGACGCGTCGCGCAACAGCGTCGCGTCAAGCGACGGGGCCGCAGAACGCGCGCTGCATAGTTTCGCCGTCGCGACGTGGCCGCGCGCGCTCCGAGGCGTGGCGCGCGCGCTCCTGCGCGGCGCTGCGACGACGTGGCGCGCACGCGCGCGCGCCTGGCGCGCGGCCGTCGGGAGCTCGCCGGCGCCGGCCAGGTTGGCAGCGCGTGCTGCCGCGGCTGCCTGCCAGGTTTAGCCGCGCCGGCGCGTTGCCTATGCGCGGCCGCATCCAGCAACCGCGTCCGCGTCAGACGCCATTGCGCGCCCGTGTGCGGCCCGTGCTTCTCGACCGCGGCCGCGGCGGCAACGACGTCCGCGACGCCGCCGACCGCGGCCGATGCCGCGTCGACGACGGCCGCGCCGTCGACCACGACTGGCGCGACTGCGGTCGCGGTTTCGGCTCTGAAACCGCCGACGCGATTTCAACCGCCCTGGAGATCGTGGGCCACGTGGTCGTCGGTGCCACCGCGGCCGCCATCGCAGGCCCAGCGGCTGCTGTGGCGCCCCCACCGCCAGCCTCGCTAACGACAGCCAGAAAAGCTCGCCAGGGGAGAGCGGGGCATCAATTTCGGATCCCTTGGCAGATCCGCAGGCGAGGCACGACCCAGGTCCTGCGGACTGACCGAAGAGAAGATCCACGCGGTGCTGGCGCCGCGTTCGTCGGCGCCAGCACGACGCCGCCGCGCTGGGCGCGACAACTCGGCGCCGGCGCGGCCGTCGCCACAGGGGCACTCAGCGCCAACCCTGGCGAGATCAAGGCAGCGCCCCTCCCGTGGATCATCGGCCACGCGGCCGGGGCAAATGATGCGACGCGACTTTCGCGAACGATCAGCAGACATCGCCAATTCTGGTCCACGAGACCACGACCTGGCTTCTGACGAGCACTGGCGCAGCGGCTCTGAGGCAGGCCAGTGCACGCCGCGTGCGCCGCCGTGCCTAGCCTGAACAGCCAGGCTCGCATAAGCGCGCAAACGTGCGCGCGGCTGTCCACGCGTAGATTCACGCGCGTCACGAGCCAGAGCTATGCCGTTCATTGGGGCGACGGCGTGCGTGGCGGCCCGGGCAAAGCCGGGGTGGGGGAATTTCCAATCCCGAGTTCTCTTGGCCCCAGGTCAGCTAGGCTGGGGACCGACCAACGCCAAAGGTGAAGTTTTTTGGTGCCTGGCGTCGGGTGCACCGCCCCGCGCTCCAGTGCCCTCCCTTGGTGCTGCTGGGGGCCAGATGCGCTGGCTACTGTGGGGCTGCGCTGTCTTCCAGGTGTCGTCTCCGAGCCGTGACCTCGCCGAGCTCTGCTCCGGCCGCCTGTGCGCCGCCAGCTCGCGCCGTCATCCCGGCGACAGCGCGGCCGCGGCTCTGGCGCGCTTCCGCGTCCCACGCCGCGTCCGCGCGCAGATGGGCTACGCGCGAGTGCGTGCGCGCGATGCACCACGTGCGCGCCGAACTCCGCGCGCGCTCATCTCAGTGCGTGGCGACCTCCAGCGCGGACATGCGGAACTACTACGCGATGCCTCTACTTTGCGGCGCGCCGGCCCATCCGCCACCGAAGCGATGTTTCGTGCGACAGTTGGGCCCGACGCCAGGCATATCTTGTGACGCGTGCGCTCTGCGCGCAATCATTGGCGCGAAAGTGGTTTGGACCTGAATTAGCATGATGGTTTTGCCTCTTTGGTCCCGGCGCTGTCGCTTCAACGTCGCGCGCGCCGATCTGTGTCCGATATATCGCTCAGCCCGCCGCGGTCGCCGACGTGCGACTTGGAGGCGCGAGCGCGGCCCCCGGGGAGCTCGCGCGAACCGCAGATTGAGCCATCGCGATCGCCGCAGCTCTCGCGAAGGAGGTTTCCTTGCTGCTGCTACCGTGGCCCCGATCCGACCAGTTTCTCATTGCGGAACGGATCTCATGCAAAGGCCAGCGCGCCCCGCGCGCGCGGCATCGCGCGCCCCGCAACGCCGCGCGCGCGCCAGTCGCTGGTCCGCGGCCGCTGCCATTACACGCATGCGCGCAGAACAAGCCGCGCGAGAAGTCGAGGCTGACGACTTGGCTCCAGCCGGGAGGACATGTCGGCCAACATTGGCCCGCTCTTAGTCAGGCGCGTACTTGCTGCCTCGACCAGGACCTTCGCGCGCCGCTCCGGCGACCTCCGGCGACCAGCGCGACGGCCGTGGGCAAGGAGCCTACTGCGCGCGCCAAGGAGCTGCCCGGGCTCGGGACAGACTCCTACGATCTCTCCGCCGTCACCTCGCCGAGGAAGTTCCGGGGCGCTGGAATCGCCCCGAATGGCGACCTGCGCCCCAGTCGCGAGGCTCCCTGCATGAACAATCGCGCATCCTGCCGCGTCGCTTCGCCGTGGATGCCGACGCGTCGACGCTGTGGCCGCCGCCCTCTCCGCAGCCTTTGCGCGGCCGGCGCGCTGTCCCGTGCGTCGCCGCGCCGGGCAGGGTGCGAGGCGGCGCGGCTGTCCGCGGCGCAGAGCAGTCCGACCGCGCCATGTCCACCAAGGATGTCGAGTCGAGCCCCTCTGGCGTCCTCGAGGATGTGTCTTTGGTGGCGGCGCCGCCGCGGCTGTCCGCCTCGTGCGCGTCGAGACTAGCGTGTGGCAGGCTTGCCGGGCGCGTCCCAAGAACTTGGCGGGGCGGCAGGGGCCGCGGACGGCGCGCCGCATCGTGCTTCGCTACTTTGTCAAAGAGGCCGTTTGCATCGCCGAGGAGGCGATTGCCAGGGGGGCGCGCGCCCTCGCGGGCGCCGAGGGCACGCGCCCCCCGTAGAAAATATAGAAAATATGGGAAATGGGGGGGGGGGGGGGCGAACCTTTCAAACATTTGGAAGAAAGGGGGGTCCAGGATTCGCGCGCATTTATCCGCGCGCCCCTTGGCCCCTGCAGTCGCGGCGAATGCCGCCCAGGACTTCCTCGACATCGCGCGCCGCAAGGTCTCGAAGATTGAACTTGCGGACTCGGGTGCGCCCGTCGCGGAGCTCTCTCTTTTCCTTGCGCGTTACCTACCTGGGGCCTCCTTCCGCGCCGAGGCTATGCAGTCGGTGTGTGTGTGTGTGTGTGTGTGACTTCCGGGGGTCTCAGCTTCGCGATGCCCAGGGGGCTGAGGCCAGCCCTCCGGCCCGCCGTCGACGGTGCGCAGGCCCGGGCGTTCCCGCTAGAGATTCACGCCGCCATTCTCGCGGAGGCGACCGTCGCCGACGCCTGTGCCTGGAGGCCCAGTCTCATGGCGGACGTCAGTGACTATAGCAATAAGCTGACTATGCATTCCTCCTTTGCACGACGTCGGGCAGATCCCTCACTTGATCCTGCCGAAGGTGGGCAAGATCTACCCCGTGAAGCCCGTCGTGATCGACGCCGGCGGCGACCTCTCAAGCGGCTGGCCTACAGGAGGTCGCGGGCGAGATCGTGGCCGACGAAGGCTGGCGAGGACTTGATAGTCCCAGACAAGGCCGAAGCGATCGCGAAGCAGGAGTTCGAGATGCTGGAGCGCTGAGTTTAAAGGGCAGCGCGGGCGACGCGATGATCCGGGCGGTCGCCGCCTCCGCGGCAGCGACGCGCATGCAGGCGACGATGCTCGCAGGCACCGCCGCAGATGAGAAACTCCCGTGACGGAGGGGGCCCCTTCGCGGATGTCGACGCGGGGTCGGATTCGAAGACCCCGTGTCCGTTGAGGATTGGCCTGCCGCGCCAGTGCTGCTCCATTGCGCGGCAGTGCCGGACCATGGAGGTCGTTTTGCACTCGCTCTTCAGTCGTTGCTCTCGTGTCCGCCCATGGAGTGGGCGCGTGCTCGACGACGTCAGCATTGTAGTGTAGCCGCCGGTCGGGGGCGGCGAACGGGGCGCATCTGCGCGTTGCCCTGCTCGCGCAACCACATTGTGCGTGCTACTCCGCGGCGGCGCCCCCGCGTGGGCGGTGGCGCTCTCGCGCGGGGGCGCGCGCGCCAGTGCTTGTTCCGTGGCATCGGCGCCAAGGGCGCGCTCGGAGTCGCCCGGCGCGTGGCGTTGGCCACCAGGTTTACCGTTGCCAACCCAACGACGACACGGTCGTCGCGTTTGCGCGACTCCGCCTGAAGCAAGAACGGCTGGCCGAACCGAGTCCACCGCGAGGCTGTGGGCAGCGCGGGCCCTTCTGCGCCTGCAACGGATCGTTCGGGAGTTCTCGCGCCCAGACCAGGCGCGGCGTTTCCTCTGGGTCGCGCGGCGTCGCGTGAGTGCGCGCGCGTCTAGACGGCCGCCGCCGCGGACCGATGGGCTTGTCAATGTCTGGGCCCGATGTGCTGGCCGGAAGACGCATGGCGACTGAGCTACAACGACCCTGAGGTTCGGGGGAGCTTAGATCTAAGCTCTCAGTGTTTCAATCATAAAACAACTTCTCATGTGATGTTTGGGGGCTTGTTTGAAACTTCGATAACACATGTAACTCCTACTTCCGAAACAAGCTCCCAAATTTCACGAGGAAGCTTGTTTTAACATTTGAAAGGGTAGAGGGGGAGGAGTAAGAGGAAATTTGGTTTGGGGAGGCCAAGGAAGAAAAGGAGGAGAGGAGGGCACTTTTTCCTGATCGGCCACATGTGTCGGCGAGCCGACACGAAACTATGGGTCGGCGCGCCGACCCATTTACACCTTCTTTGCCTTCTTGGTGCCGAAGCCATACTTGTGGTCAACCAGTATCCGCTGCGCCCACGCTAATCTATGAGCCCGAAGGGCTAACCGTGCCAAGTGTTGATTGTCTTTCTCGTCTGTCCAATTTCCCCAAACGTGACGCGATCCATACTGAACGAGCTTGGAGACAACATGAGCCATTCCATGGTGCTTGGCCCTGAACCCAACACTTAGCGCCCGCATTGCGTGTAGGTGTTGTTTCCAAGCATCTGCGAAGCCCTGCGCCACGTCGACAGGTGCAGAATCTTTTTTCCAGGGCGTCGTGGAAATAAAACAAAACATGTTTGGGTGGTTTTGGAACGGAGGGGAGGAGAGAGGGAGGAGGAGGAGGAGGAGGGGGAGGAGGTGGACCAGGAAACGCGGCAATATAATATTATCCCCACTTGCCCTGGCGCCCCTGTATCATAATATTTGAACATGTTGTAGATGGTGACGGGCGCCGAGACCCCCCGCTTGAGGTGCACGAGTACGTCTGGATGGACGCGACGTTGGTAACGATCCAGCAGGTCGCGCGAAAACAGAACGAACCCATTCGTCTCCGAACCCCACGCGCCTAACACATGGTCACCGGAGTGCTCCGCCATCTCGACAGTCAGGTTCTGTACTCGGGTGTGATCGCGGCCTGCTTGCTTTTCTGTGTCGTGCCAGTCAAACAGAAGCGCGCGAAGCTTGGCGACGCAATTCGCGATGAATACATCGTGGGGCCCTGGGGCTACGTCCAGAGCATTGCACTCAAACATTTTATGCAACAGGATAGAAACGAAGACCTTGAAAATACCGAGGCTGCATAAATGCAGCCAGTCCATGGGAATCACCATTGAAGGCACGAACCACGTCACATCTGAAAAGATAGGATTCCTTCTCCGCACAAGCGCGTCTGCAGATCTGCGCCAGGAGAGCGCCCATAATGGCAAGAACGGGCGGCAGCGCTCTTTGGCATCGAACTCGCTCGTGCCCAACATTTGCGCATGGGGTTCCAAGCGGCCCCCTTTGAGCAGCCCCGCGATTGGCGAGTCAACTGCTAAACACCTCCCCGACTCCCATCTCTTCTCTTATCATAGACGAGAGACGCCCTGATGGTCCTAGAAAGATCTTCGCTATCCACATGTACCCAGGTTTCGCACTTGTCACAGGCATTTTTGTAATCGGCCCATGTTTTTAAGCACCAAGGCAACCCCATTAAATAAATGCCTGATATTTGATCCCAATTTGATTGGGTGCAATAACACAAAGGGCAAGGCGCGTGAACTGTTTTCCACGATGGGAAGCCGAATGTAGTAACAAATTCCACCATGTCGCACTTCAGGAACAAAATAATGCCTACCCACCCGAGCGCCATCCCAGCGAGAGCTTGCCGCTCATGATCCGATTCGAGCCATGCTGAACCGTCGCGGCGCTCATGGGGCCGCGTGCCTCTAGCCATTGCAGCGAAGCTCCAATAAAGAGCTGCATGTATGACGTGCAACGATTCATAACCTCTGCAGCCACAGTGGCAGAGCTCTGACTTGCGCAACACAGCGATTTGATGGCGAGATCGCGTGCACAAAGACACGAGCCATAAGCCTATAACATTATCAGTCCTTTGGAATTGCACCCCGTCAACATATAATGCGAACGGGAAACTGCAGTGTCAGGGGGCGTCGCACGAGTGATGGGGTGATCGAAGTAGGCCTGTGGCAACTCGCCATCACCGACACAGTTCAGCAATGTATTTGCGATGTCTGGCGAATTGATGATCTCATCGTCCGCCGCGTCGTGCGGCAGGTACATCGCAGTGCTCTGCGACGAACGAGTGGCATCGCCACGCTTGAAAAATGGCACGTCCACGAAATACACGTTTTCACTTTCTACTGAATCAGACCCCACTACACGGTTGAAGTGTTTGGAGTAATTCCCATTTGAAGCACCAGGAGCTTTCGCGAGTTGCTGGGTGACCCCGCCAGCCCCTGCTTTCGCAGCCCAGAAACTGATCATGCAAGCGTCAGTCGCAGCGATAAGGCCCCGCATTTTCAAATCAATTTTCATATTACCTAGCTCGGCTGCGGCTGACTCAGATGAGACGTCGTCGTAGTCAATCTCCCCTTCGCTCTCCGTCCCATCATCGGAGCCAGGATCGTGCATCATGTTGTCCCATGCCCCCAAATCGCGTTCCCAGGCATGCTGCATGCGGCGTCGGCTCGCCGACACTGCACGGGGGCGTCGGCTCGCCGACGCTTGGGGGCTGCGGCTCGAGCTCGGCGGGTCGATCAAACGGCTGCGTCGGGCCAAAAAAATCGGCCTTGGACCCGAATGTTAGACCCCCCCCAGTTTGGGAACACAGGGGTGGTCTAGAACGTGGCGAAGTCATAAGGAAAACCACCACATTCCCACCCCAGGAGCCCCCCCACGAGGCAGGAAAGGGAGGAGGAGGAGGAGGAGGAGGAGGATGGAGAGGAAGAGGAGGAGGAGGGGTGAGGTTCTTTTTTTCGCATCGCTAAAGGATCGGCTCGCCGATACCTTGCCCAGAGCTTCGCTGTTGCGCGCCGCTACAAAGTGTTGCGCACCGCTGAAGGATCGGCTCACCGATCCGATCACTGCCAAAGGGTCGGCTCACCGATCCCAATCCGAACTCGCACCTCACAATCTCGCCAAAGTGGGAGCAGATGCTCGAGGAGGGCAGATTTGACAGCCATCCTGTCTGGCGTAGCGCCGCGGTTGCACTCCTGGCACCACTTGTGACCGTGGCCATGGTTGCGCAAGCTGGAGTGGTAGTACCCGCAGCCCTTGAAGACCTCCAAGGAGTTGAACAGCTGGCAGAAGAGCTCCGTGCACGCAACGCTCCTGTGTTTGCTTGCGTTGCACCACGCATGCGCGGCGATGTCGTCGGTCTTCCCAAGGTGCTCATTCACAAAGACTTTCGCTTGCCGCACAAGACGTCGGACTTTGTCAGTCTTCTTGACGAATGTCTCCTGGATGGAAAAGGCCCTCCCATCGTGCTTCTCATCTCGGCTCTGGGGGTCGAAGAACCCTTGCTTCGCGTTCAGGACCAGCGTTGGGATTGCTTGGCCGTTTCGGCCAGTGCCCACTTCCACATAGCAGCACTTACTGCACATCGACATGATGTAGATTGATGTAGTCTGATCCGCAACATGCTGCTTCGCTTCGTCGTCCTGGAAGGTTGCCTCGGCTTCCCCGGGCGTCTCCATGGGCGTCTCCTTGGGCGTGTCCTTGGGCGTTTCCGACTCGGGGACCTCGACCTCCATTGGCGAGTCGTCCTCCAAGGAGGCAGGCGACAGAAACTCCTCTGAGGGGGGTTCGGTGGGTGAGGACACCACTGGTGCCCCTGTAGGCTCGAAGGAGGAATCGGCCTCCACAGCCTCGCAGATGTTCTTCTCGGCCATCGAGGCGGCGACGGGGTCCTGGGAGGGCACAACACAATAACAGTAATACTAACAACGTTTACAGTTATTAGTTTGTTCCGTCTGCTCTGCTCATACAGCGCGGTTCGAACCATAGCGAGGAATGACAAGACTCTTCTCGAGAGGTCCTTCGGCGCCGTTGTCGCACAAGAGCTCGCAGCGCCATTGCTCGAAGCGCCTGCCCTCTGCGCCTGATGCGTCAGTGCTTGCTTCTCGCGCTGTCTCTTCCGCTTCCCGGACTTCCTCGCTGCTCTTGGGGGGGCTGGCAGATCCCTCCAGTTTGCCCCTGGGTTCTTCGCAAGGAGGTCGTTCCACTCCGCATGCCGCGCAGCGCATTTCGCGTCTGTCACTGCTCGGTTGCGCGCAAACATGAGGGGCAGCGCTGAGGTCGGCGCGCCGACCCTTTCCAAAACTTGAGCCTGGGAGGCTGCGCGCGCGCAAGGGAGGGGCTGGAGCCGAGGGGTGGGCTCAACGGCAGCCTCTTCGGCCGTTTTCTAGTGGCCGATCGGCGCGGCTCCAAAACAAATCAATGAACATCAAAATTATAGTGGAAAATCAGCAACGGATCACCTGGTGAACTTTGGTGATTTTTTGGTCGGTGAGTTTCTGTGAACTTTGGTTCAACATATAAACACACAACAAAAGTCAAACATCACAGCCAAAGTTCACACGTGAGCTTTCTGTGAACTTTTGTGAACTTTCGGCGGGCTTCTGTGATTTCGTCTGGGGGCTGATTTTCTCTTTCTGCAAGCTCTGGTGGCAGCCTTTTCCTCGGATGGGGTGCGATCAATGATTTGTTCGTTCGTGCGGGGCACAAGTCCATGACTGAAGCCGTCATGAGATCCTTTGGGGGGGGTGGGGGGGGGGGGGGGGGGGGTTGTCGAAGCACCGAGAAGACTGAACATCAAACATTGAATCAAACGATTGAAGATCGGCCGCAGACATCAAACGATTAAAGATCAGACTGAAAAGCAAAGCAGGAGGATGAGAAGGATGATGAGAAGGACGCCTGTGGATTGCTGGCCCCAGAACGCAGGTCGAGTCGGCGCGCCGACTCGCTCTGCACAAACACACACTGCTCGCAGCGCGCGCGAAATCGTGCTGCTGCGTGCAAAACGGAGGGGTCGGCGCGCCGATCCCGAACCCAGCTACTTCTCATTGCGAGCTTTGTGCATGCGCTTGAGCTGGTTCGCCTGCTCGAGGAGATCATCGATGGGGGTCTTCATCGAGTCGGCGGCGGCGTGATGATGTTCGCTGCCTCGAACCTCTTCGACGCGTTCTTGGTGAACTCAGCGTCTGCGACCCACGTCTTGCAGAAGTCGCTGGCGTTCTTCCTTTCGTCCAGATCCTCGCGCGCCTTGCGCAGGCCCTGCAGGAGGATCTCGTTGTTCGCCCAAGCCCAAACTGGGTCCTTGGAGACCAGGTCGAAGAGGTCGGCCGCAAAGGCGTTCGCGTCAGCGTATCTGGACTTGAGCACCTTGAGCTTCGAGATCGCGCTGGATAGGCGCTTCTTCTCCGACTCCTCCGTCTTGTCTTCCTTGCCTTTCTTCTCCTTGTCACCTGAGGGCTTCGGCGCAGGCTCGACGACCTTGGGCTCGGCGCCGCCCTCTGAGTTATTCGGCCTCTTTGCGGGCGGGTCGGCAGGGCGGCCTCCTTCAGTGGACCCTGAGGCACCCTCTGACCACTCCTTGCGCAGCCCGTGCACCTTGTTGATGCCGAGGGACACCTTCTCCCTGTAGTGCAGGATGGCCGCCGTGTTGCGCATGTTGCAATACTTTACCCACGGGTGCCCGTGGAACGCCTCTCCTTTCCGCCACTTCGCGATTGCATTCTTCGAGAACGTCAAGCCGTTGTCGCAAGCGATTGGGTCGCTGGTCCCCCCACCTTCGCGCGAGACGAGGCGCGGGGAAGCGCAGTACTCGGCTTCGACCGACTGCAGGTCGAAGGTGGACTCCTCCTGATACTTCTTCTCGGTGAGCTCTGCGAACCTTCTCTTGGCGCACCTCTCCCTGAACTTCCTCATCGCTTAATGGCCTTGGCACTTGCTGTGCTCATCTTTCTCCTTGATGCCCTCGTTGATCTCGGCCGTGAGCTTCCTCCCCGCGCCCGTGCGAACACTAACCTTGCCTGCTGAGTCCAAAACGGTCCTCGGCATCGTCATCTCGGGCGTGAGATCCTCGTTGGCGGCGCTGTTCTCTGAAGCAGTTGCTTGGAACGCATAGAAAATACCTTTCCAGCCATCGCTGACTGCCATGGATGCGTCGCCCACTGCCCACGTTGCTGGCTTGCCGACCTTAGTTGCGAGCTCTTCGAACGCAGCCACTGGCCCCGCCATCGTTTGAGTTCAAGGATTGCGCTAACACTGCTTGCGATTGAGCCTGAGAGCTACGTTTGATTAACTCGTCTGGCTTCGGCCCCCTATCGGCAAGAACGGAAACGCGTGTTGATAGCTCAGCAAAACCTTCAAGCTAAACCTTTTTACACAAATGCTTGCACCTGTTCAACTTACTCTTGGGCCTTGGGGGGGCACAATCAATCTTAAGCAAAACAGCCAGGATGTGGCACAATAGCCACGGGGAGACGGGCGTGCGTTTTTGATGGTTTTGATTTGTTTCGCGAAAGCCTCCGGGCGGCCCAATCAACCCCAGTCGAAACAGCCAGTATGGATAGGAGGAGGAGGAGGAGGAGGAGCAGTTGGAGGAGACGGAGGTGAGGAGGAGGAGGAGGACCAGGAACGGCCTCAGGAGCATTGGCATGAGTTTTGGAAGTTTCGCATTGTTTCGCGAAGGTCGCTGACCGAAGAATGTATACTCGAGTCGGCGTGCCGACCCGAGCATCAAGAGGCAAAGCAGCCAAGCTGAATAAGTGACGGATGAGGGGAATGGTGGCGAATGCGAGTGCAAAGGTAGGGGAGGACGGACATCAGTTTTTCAGGGTGCTGTTTCCTTCGCCTAATGTCGCTGGTCCAACCAGGCATGCTGCTGTCGGCGCGCCGACAGGATATATCAAGAACGATCACGCTCGAGTCGGCGTCCTGGGAGTCGGCGCGCCGACTCCTGCGCCAAAAAGGCGCGCTCAAAAAATAAGGTTCCGGGGGGCAATCATCGTCGCTGCTCACGCTCTGCGCGCCCTCCTTCCCCTTCTCGGTGGTGTCGGCGTTGGGCTCGGGTGCCCCTGCGCCCATGCTCGGTGGTCCGCCCTCCGCAACGCCCGAAGCTGCTTTCTATATCTTCGCCGTCTTTGCTGCCTTCATGGGTGGCGGAGCGCCCCCCGACGCCCCTGCGTCGCTGGCGGCCCTCTTGGGACCTGCTCTCTTTCCGAGGAATGGCAAGTTTGCGCCCTCCCCCAGCGCAGCGGTGATGAGGTTGTCTCCCTCCACTTTCAGGACCTCCCTAACCTTCTTGACGTCTTCAACTTCGATCGCAATGGTCTTGCTCTCCATCTTGCCACACAAGCTCAGGCCGATGCGCATCATGACCGAGCGCTTCTCGAAACGATCCCCTGGGAACCACTTCGCCAAGATCTGGCGCACTTGCGCCTTTTTCCCCTCGGCCAAATCCATGAAGAGGCCCACCGCGTCGTTATTGTTCCCCCCCTGCCCCAAAAGCTTGAAACACACGCCTCCGATCTCCATCTTGCGGAGAGCCCCTTGCTTCGTATCCCACTGGACGTCGTGGCGCTGCTTGAACTCCGCAACCGTGATATCCGCGATGGGGATCGCCTCGGCGTCGTCGCCCCATTTGGCCCTGACGAAATCTGTGTCCTTGTCGTGGCCCTCTGCGATGTAGACGTCGGCGCACTCCTTCTTCTGCTTCTTGGCCGTCGGCATGGTGCGGTAGGCCTTGTGCAGCTCTTGCGAGTAGCCATGCGCCCGCTCCTCTGCGCCAGCTGGCGCCGAGCTTCCCGAAGGCGGCTTCTCCTCGGGCTTCGCCTCTGGTGGCGGCTGCGCATCGCCGTCCACGTGGGCATCCTCGCCGGGGTCGTCCTCCTGGTGCTTGTCCTCGTGGTCGTCCTGCTGCTCTTCCTCCTCCTCCGCCTCCTCTTCCTCATCCTGCTCTTCGCGTTCGCCGTCGCCCTCCTCGCCATCCTCGGCACCCTTGTGCTGGAGCTCCTTCAACCACCTCGGCGGTTTGCCATTGGCGCTACGAGCCATCGCGCTGCTGATAAGCCTGCAGGCCACGCGCAGCCTGCTGCTGATGCTTTTGCACCGCTCTTCTTGGAACTCCGGCTTGGGTTTGCGGGGCCACTTCTCCTTGCGCGCAGCCCAAACAATCTCGACAGCACCATCGATCTTCGTTGCTTGAAAAGCCACGTTGTGCTGAAGAGCAACCAAATCTTGAAACATCTCCTTGACTGCTAGGATCTTCGCGACGTTCAGTTTGCTCTTCGTGTGGCTCCTTGCTGGCTGCTCTGCGTATTCGAAAAAGTCCACCTTCGTGGCGTGCTTCTTCAAGACACCTGCGATGTCCTCCTTCGACCCATCGAAATCAGCGCGCTTTTTTACGTGGCATATCGGTAGATCGAGAGGAAGCGTCGCCTCAACGACGCTGTCGAGTGCCAAAGTGCTTCGAGCCAAAACAGGCAGGACACGGAGGAGGAGGAGGGCGTTGTTTTGGTGATTTGCGCTTGATTCGGAGCTAGCTCAAGACTGGAGCACCTGGCCAAACTAAATGTGAGCAAGGCCGCTGGCTTTTTCAAATGGTTTTGAAGGGGGAGGACGACGAGTCGGCGCGCCGACTCAAGAGAGAGAGAGAGAGAGAGAGAGAGAGAGAGAGAGAGAGAGAGTGCGCTGCGCCAGGTGGCCGTCAACAGCCGAGGAGGGCCCAGAGGACAGGGGGAAAGAGAGACAGAGAGATTAAAAGAAGCTCCCAAAAATCACGAGGGAGCTTGTTTCTGAAGTAGAAGTTACATTGTTATCGAAGTTTCAAACAAGCCCCCAAACATCACATGAGAGTTTGTTTATGGTTGAAACACTGAGAGCTTAGATCTAAGCTCCCCCGACCCTCAGGG
>CAUYUJ010016020.1:41041-96319 GCA_963575745.1 Prorocentrum cordatum | reverse complement strand
GCTTGAGACTTGCATGACGTTAGCGGCGAGTGCCAATGACCCAGGGATGCGTGAGCTCGAGAGCTGGAAAGAGTTGGCAATCGAGAGCGTTGTTTCGCTTAACGTGCCGAGCGCCAAGTACAGCAAGACATTGCTTGAGTTTGTCGAGAATTTCGGCGGTGGCGACGGTGCTCCACTCGTGGCGTTCATGGATTCGGTTGCAAAGCAATTTGGTTGCAATGTTACGCTTGGACAAAGTTTTTGGGAAGCGCTGACTCACGCAACGTTTGCGTCCAAAACCAATTTGCATCCGTTGGTGCGGGTGTCGGTGTCGCTTGCTATCGCAAACCTCACTGGCGACAAGGTTGAGGACGGCGCGGCGCGTTTGCTGATGAAGGCTGACGTCTCGAAGGTTGCAGGCAAGCCTAAGCAGGCTGAAGCACTGATTGCTGAACGCATACTTGGAGAGGCCATGGATATCGCAAAGGGGCTCGACGGCATCGAGGCGGCCTTGGAGCCGTTAGGGCAGCTATTCGTGAGGGCTGCTTTGAAGCTTGTGGGGAAAGAGAAGTCGGGTCGGGAGGGGGTCGCGCACACGTGGGGCGACATGTGCAAATCATTCTTGAGCGGTGTCAGCTCCATCAAGGGTCATACCGTCACGTTCGATGAGTGGAATAAGTATTCGGTCTCGAGCGGTGCAGCTGCAACTGCCAAGGCAATGCCTGCAGCGTCTGCCACGGCGACGCTCAGCGACCATAAGGACCCTGCGTGGATTGCCAAGAAGGCTGGTTACTCGGTCGGGTCCTTCGTAGTTCAGAAGGATGTTCCAGCCCAGAGGCTTTACGCTGTCTTCAACATCGGCCATATGGTCAAGCTTCACGAGGTGGTCAACCACGGCGGAGAGCCACACGCGGCTGAAATTGCATTGGGAGATCTCCTTGATAAGTGGTCGCTCTCAAAAGCTGAGCCGTCAAAGCAGATGGAGGGTGATCAGCAGCGGCCCCGTCAGTTGTACATCGACAAGCAAACGGCTATATTGTACCGAGCTCTTCTCGAGCTAGACGCCAAGCACATGGGAAAGCAAACGCTAATCTTCTGGCGGAAGCCAGATGAGGTTCGGACCACGTGTGCGATCAAGCAGGGGCAGCTTACACTGGTCCCAGTGGCACCGTTGGTCAACATAAGCTCGAAGAACGCGTCTAATGGGTCGGGCGCGCCGCTTGGCGACCACACGATTGGCAGCGGCACGCCGCTTCATTTTTTTGTTTTGCCTGTGCCGAAGCCGAGCGACAACGGCGCCAGCAAGCTCGATGAAGCCGCGTTCGTGGCTGCGTACTGGTGGGTCGCGACAACATACGATAAGAAGCAAGCCAACATGGCTACGAGCCACGTGTCCCACGGTGGCATCATGCTGCCAGTGCTGACCAACATTACCGACATCGGGCCGAACGTAAAGCCCCAGGTATTCGTCAAGCCCAAGGCCAAGGCTGCGCCGATCCACGAGGAGAGCGCCAAGAAGCAGAAGAGGTCGTAAGCATCGCATTCAGCGCGGATGCTACATCAGGGGTGCGTTTTGTATCGCACGCGTTGTGTTATCCTAAGCTCTACGATTGAACCAGTCCAGCACTCTGCAGTGCTACAGTCAATATGTTGCCGCGCCGTGGATGGGGGGAGGGGGGGGGGGATGACGTGAGACGAGGATTGGGGGCTGGGCGAGCTGTCCCCGTCGGCCAGCACGAAGCTTTCTACATTGATACGTGCTAACGGGCATGCAGATCAGCCAGGCGCTTATTCGGCAATTGACGTGGTGTTCTTGCGAGTAGCCATCACGCCAGCGACGTCAGAAACAAACTCCGTTCGAATCGGCTGCACCCGATGCCGCCCCATTCTGGAGCTCCAGGGGGTAGCAATGGCCATGTGGGAGGAGGGGGGGGGGGGATGGCGAGATTTAGCAAGGTGTAGATACGATTGCGTTTTCTCATTTGCCCGGGTGCAGCGAAGCACGCTTCTGACTTTGCATCGGGCTTGAGGGGTATAGCCTGCCGACCTTTGTCGTGCAACCATCTGCCTGATGCACCCTGTATCGTTGCCCCCCACCCCACCCCGCCCCACCCCCCCACCCACCCACCCACCCCCTCAGCAATGCTTAGGCTGGAACGACCAAGCGGGGGATAACGAGAAGGAAACGCGGAATGCACGCAGGGGGGCCGGGCAGGATGAAGGAGGGAATGAAGAAGGTATACAAGGTAGGAAGTACACGGGAAGCGGGGGGTACACGGGAGGTGGGGCATGGGGTACAAGGGGCGCGGGAAGTGGGCATGGGGGTATGCGGGCGGTGTATATGGGGGGTAATACATACCGTGCACCACCCCCTCCCAAATCTTCCCGTGCACCCCGTGCACCCCCTCTCGTGCCCAGCGCGCTAAATACCCCCCGTGCACCCCCATGCCCCCTCTCATTCGTCTCCTGGCCCCGCATGACGTTGCCCCCTGCGTGTCGCGCTTCTGCGAAGTAACCGTAGCCGCGCAGGCTCAGGGGCAACCGAGCGTCTAGCATCACGATTTGCTCTTAGCAATATGCAGGCAGCTACGCTTGAACTTTCTCGAACTGTCAAGGTGGATGGACTCAAGCCAGTTTGGCTGATTTTCAAGCCGCATGATGCGACTACAGTGGGTGACGATACGTTTGTCCGAATCTCACCAGCGCAGTATACATTGAACAGCCTTGTGGCTTATGCTAATGATGGGGTCCCATCGGGACTGGAACAACAGGCCGTAATCTTGAGCAGGGGGCTGAAGGCGTTGCTAGCCCAGCGGAATCAGCAGCCGTCGGATGACTTCACTCAGGAGCAGGAGCAGCGCGTGTGCAGCTTGTTTAAAACGCCACCGAAACAACCAAAAATCGTCAAGTCCCATGCCCATAAGGCTGACATGAGGCGGGATCCTGAGGTCATGTGCTTGGACGTGGAAAATAAAGGACGTTCTGTTCAAGTTGATGTTCTGAGGCCTATCCATCCGTGTGACAACCTCTCTGTAGTGTATAAGCCCGATGCTTTGGCCGCGGTGATACACATCATGAGGGAAAAGGGGTTCGATGAACCGCAGAAGCGAGAGCCGATGCCCAAGAATGTCCACAAGAGGAACGGTTTTTTTCCTCGCCAAGTTTGATAAGGGGGATGGTACGAACGGCTACAAGAAGTGTAAGACAATCGAAGATGCGGTTACGTTCCTATCTACCGATCCCTCAGAACATGTCGGTGATGCTTGTAAGGGTGAAGAGGTTTCCCCGAGCGAGCTTCCCGACGACGGCGCGCCTGCGGGCTCAGAGCCAGGACATGGCTGAATTAGTTGTGAGCCACGTGGCTAAACATGCCCGCATGATTGGGGTCTGCGGGCTTCGCAGTTCTACATGGATCCGTGCTGTGTCGTTTGAAAAAGTCATCGGACTGCATCTGGGCACGTCAAGCCGCGTGGCTGCATGGGCGCGTGTCCGTAGCCCATCAGGCTCAGGATTCAGCGCACGCGTGCGCTCGATAGCTTCTCGCTTGCTCGCGCACTGACTTTCGAGGCCCCGAGGCCCGATATGGCTCCGAAGAGGCGCGCTCCAGCTGGCGTCGTTGTCGCTGCCAGCGGGGGCACCGAGGCCGACCGCTTGAAGGAGAAGATCAGTGCCTTGAAGAAGGACCGTGTTTTTTGGAAGGAAAAAGCCCTCGGGCTCGAGTGATTCGTCGCTGTCGTGGCAAACAAGTCGGAGCAGAACAAGCACGCGAGGAAGGTGTTCATCGATGTCAGGCGCCTCTGGGTCGGCGCCTACGCCGTGGGCTCGCAGACCAAATCGACGCAGCTCGGCAGGCTGCAGCGCATCACGGGGTTGCCCGAGGTCTTGCCCAGCGCTTGAGCACGGCTTTTGCTAGCCGGGAGCTGTCATTCGCCAGAGCGCGTGAGTGACACGCCATATCCATATCGCGTAGCGCATGCGCTTCCATGAGCGTCCGTGCGCTTCCAGTTATCGGCCCCAGCGTTGACGCTGATCTCTTGAGCGTGGAAGTTCCAGCCCCACGCTGAACTTAACTCTTGCATGTCGTCGTCATCGTGTGTCCTGCAGTTGCTTTGGCTGTCATCCCCATGCGTCGTTGCGCCATGTAGTGAACGCGCTTCCGATCCCATGTCCAGGCCGCATTGCATGTCCAACTGTTAGTGGAAGTATAGTAGCAGTAGAATGAGGAGGAGGAGGAGGATGAGGAGGAGGAGGGAGGGAGGGGGGGAGGGAGGGCGGGAGGGAGGGGGGAGGGAGGGGGGAGGAGAAGAAGGCGGAGGCACCAATGGCACATGTGATTTCTGAGGGGCTCAGAAATCACATGACCAAGCCTGCGCGCGCACTTGCCAGGAGGAGGAGGAGGGCGACGATGCAGAAGACGGAGGAAGAGGATGATGAGGGGGATAAGTCTTATGCAACACAAGCAGTTGCCAGGATGAGGACGAGGCAGGGGACGATGAGGAGGAGAAGGAGGATAAGTACAAGGAGGGATGGGGGGAGGGAGGAGGAGGATGAGGGGGAGGATTCGCCATCTGCGGCGCCGTCTCATTTCGTATGTGCCGTCGTTATCCTCGCCCCCTTCCCTCCTCCTTCTCCTGGCTCCGTGGCCTCTCTCTCTCTCATCTCATGGGGTGGCCCCCTAGCCTCACCCCCCTCCGCGTAGAATCATCAACAACAACAGCACATGCAGTTCGAGCTGGGAAGGGATGTAGGGTAGCAGCGGGTCGTGGTATCATTGGTCATTGGCGTGTGTCGCATGTGCAGTCGCACTCTCTGCCCCCTCGCTCGTCCTTGCCATTGCCCCGCGGCCCGCCTCGCTCATCTCGTAGGTTGGCCCTCCACTTCGCCCCATTCTTATAAAGTCGTCGCGCATCAAGCTGGGAATGTCATGGGCCCCGACCTCCGTTAGAGCCCCCGATGTGGCCCCGCAGTTTCTCGCGACCTAGCTGGGGGTTGGCATGTCACACGGGGGCCTCAGAGGTCAGATACGCAACGCCGAAGACAGATCCTCATATGAAAGGATCTGTCTTCGGCGTTGCGCGTCCAGAAGGTTCGCCCATCCAGAAACGACTTACAGACCTCATCCGCACATCTTCCATGCACCTCCTCCGCATCAGCCGTTTTGGCTGGAGGCGCCGCGAGGGCGCGCGCCGCGCTGCTTCCTGCGCGGGCCCGCGCGGGCCTCCCCTGCAGCAGCCACATCGCTGCATAGCTGCAGCAGCCTCCTGGCATCGCTGCGCAGCTGCAGCAGCCACATCGCTGCATCGCTGCAGCAGCCACATCGCTGCACAGCTGCAGCATCCACATCGCTGCACAGCTGCAGCAGCCATGGACAGGCTCCGCGGCAGGGACCTCGTGGCTGAACGCAACCTCAGGCGCGGCCCGACGCAGCCGTCGACGCCGCCGCCGACGAGGCTGAGGCTGACGCCAGCGGGCGAGGCCAGCTGGGATGAGGAACCCAGTATATACAGATCCGGTTCTCTAGGTCCTTCTCTCCCCGTCTCGTTCCTCGGTTTTTCTAGAGGACGATGAGGCGTGGAGGAGGGCCGAGAGAACCGACATGTCTTGTTTTCCTCATCCCAACCCCGACGGCGACGCGGCAGTCTTCGCCGAGATCGCCTAGCAGGTGGGAGTGCTGGAGTACAACGCCTTTCGGCACACCACGTTGGCCATCGTTGTGGACGACTATGAGAACAGCACGTTCCTCCAGAAGACCGAGGAGAGCACGCTGCGCATGGTCCAGATGTCGGCTGGCATGTATTTCAACGCAGGTGCTGAGCTCTCGGGAGGGTGGATATGGAAAACGATCGACAAGGTCGAGGTCGAAGACGGGGAGCTCAACACCTTCTATATCTTCCGTGCTGAGGACGGGTGGCACGCTGCGAACTCGCTGTGGACTACAACGCAGGGTCGGAAGGAGGCGGCCAACGACGGGGGGATCCAGTTCTGGTCCGCGGCGAGCGGCGACTTCGAGGACGCGCCCTTGCAGCCCCTGCACTACCCGTGGTGGGCGACGTCAGAATCGGACGGGGTGTCGGCGATGTCGGGCCATCGCGCGTTCGAGCAGCTGCTCAAGGGCGGCGGCTCCGACAAGGGCGGCGGCTGCTCCGACGAGGGCGGCGGCTGCTCCGACAAGGGCGCTGGCTCCGACAAGGGCAAGGGCGCTGGCTCCGACAAGGGCAAGGGCGCTGGCTCCGACAAGGGCAAGGGCGGCGGCGGCTCCGACAAGGGCGGCGCTGGCTCCGACGCGGGCTGGTGGGCGCCGCGTGGCAAGGGTGGCTATGGCGGCTGGATGCCGCGTTGCGCGAGCCTCATCCTAGACTACGAGGCGCGCAACTGGAACGGCTTCGAGGTCATGGTCGAGGAGTACAAGGCCAGCAGCGCGACGTTGCGCCGGCTCCTCGCCCTCGAGTAGGCCGTCTGTAGGCCTTCATGCGGTTCAGCGTTTGACTACCGAGACTTGGTAGTCAAATGGAGGCGCATAGCGTTTGACTACCGAAACTTGGTAGTCAAACGTAGGACCACCGCCGTTTGACTACCAAGTCTTGGTAGTCAAACGCATGATCGCATCCGTTTGAATACCGAAACTTGGTAGTCAAACGCAAGATCGCTGCGATTGACTCCTAAGACTTGATAGTCGAACGTTTTCGGACGCACATGTCCCCGCGCGCCGTGGCGCCGCCTCGGGTGCCTGTCGGGGCATCTGGCGTGCCTTCAGAGACCGATCATCTAGCGGTGGATGTTCGCCCGACGGGGTGGCGTTCGGGCCCTGGCCCAACTTCCGTTTATACGCCCATCGGCCCCCCAGGGGACCTCAACCCAGGGGGGGGGTGAGGAGGGATGATGAGGAGGATGGAATGGATGAGGACGATGAGGATAATGAGGATGAGGAGAGTGAGGATGCTGATTGGTTTGCCACTCGGTCGGTCCAATTGGGCCCCCACCCGATCCCCCCCCCCCGCTCAGACGGTCTAGGCGTGCGCCCATCTTTGAACAGGTTCGCGGGTAAGCCCGCGCTTTGCCTTTAAGCGCCGAGCCACAGGGAGATGCGCGGTTGGTCAACTCGGATCCATGGGGCATTCAATGTGAAAAATGTGTTGTTGAGTTTTGTTTCGACACCCTTGGTTTCAATTGTTGCGTGGTTCGGCGTCGGCGCTATCAAGAGCACATTTGCTCTGCACACCGACGCCGACATCAGATCAGGCGTCGGCGCTGAGCTCGACGCCCGCCAGCGCGCCGTCGGCGTGTACGACGCGGGCTGCGTCGCAGGTTACTGCAAACCCTCCTCCTCCTCCTCCTCCTTCTCCTCCTCCTCCCCCCCCTCCTCCTCCTCCCCCTCCTCCTGCCCCCCTCCCCCCCCGTCCCCATCCTCCTCCTCCTCCTCCTCCCCCTCCGTCCACCGACTGCGTCATCCGTCGCCCGTCATCAGCGGGCGCGGAGACCATTCGCGAATGCGCGGCCCGTGGTCGTGAATTCGCGAATGGTTACCGTGTCCGCGGTTTGCCGCGTCCGTGGCTTCTCTCCCAGGAACAATTAGATTTTTGGGCGGGGGGGCGGGCCGGCGGGGGGGGGGGGGGCGCGGGGGGGGGGGGGGGGGCGGTAGGGCGGGGGCGCCGACGCTGCATTTTTTGTTGACATGGGATGGGGGGGGGTGATCTTCGGGTCGCTCGTGGGCCTTGCCGGGCCACGCTTCGGGCCCTCGGGGGCTCCGAGATGGCCCTCGATGCCCCCCCCTCAACAACATAATAATAATAGTAATAATAATGATAAACATTCGAGACCTTCCAGTGAGGCGGCCGCGCGCCCCCACCCCACCCCCCCCCCCCCCCTTTCCCCACCCCTCCTCATCATCTTCCTCATCCTTCTCCTGCTCCTCATGATCCGTCTCCTTCTCCGCATCCTCGTCACCCCCCTTATCATCATCCTTATCCTCCTCCCCCTCGTCCGCCCAACTCTCATGTTATTATCCTGCTCCCCTGCCCCTGCCGCCCCCCCCCCCCCCCCCCTCTTCCCCCTCCTCCTTCCCTCTCTCGTCCTCCTGCTATTTCTCTCCTCTTCCTCATTCTCCCCCCACCCCCCCCCCCCCCCCCCCCCCCCTCCTTCACCCCCCCGCCCCCCTCCCCATCGTCATCTTATCCTCATCTCTTCATTCCCCTCTGTCTCCTCTTCTTCCTCTACCTCCTCTTCCTCCTGGCGGATGTCCTGCGTCGGGTTGTCATGGCGCCCATCTCGACGCGACGCTGCCTGGTGATCACCAGGGCTGTACCAGTTGTAGTAATGGTAGTAGTCGTAGTAGTAGTAGTCGTAGTCGTAGTCGTAGTCGTAGTGGTAGTAGTAGTAGTAGTAGTAGTAGTAGTAGTAGTAGTAGTAGTAGTAGTAGTAATAGTAGCAGTAGTCGTCGTAGTCGTAGTTGTAGTAGTGGTGGTAGTAGTAGTGCTTGTAGTAGTAGAAGCAACAGTGGTAGCAGTAGTAGTAGTAGTAGGCAGTAGCAGTAGTAGTAGCAGTAGCACTGGTCGTAGGAGGAGGAGGGGGAGGCGGGGGGGGACGAGGGGGGGGATGCGAGGAGGAGGGGGTAGGGAGGGAGGTAAGAAGAGGAGAAGGATGGGGAACCATTGGCGCATGTGATTTCTGAGGGGCTCAGAAATCACACGACGCATCCTGCGCAATCGCTAGCCAGGAGGAGGAAGAAGATGATGGGGATACGGAGGAGGACTACGATGCTGTGGAGGATGAGGGCAAGGCATAATATTGCACTTTCCATGAGCTGGAGGACGAGGATGAGGCGGAGGATGAGACGGAGGGGGAGGAGGGAGGGGGCAGGGGTGGGGAGGAGGAGCCATATACGGTGCCGTTTCATTTTGTATATGTCGTCGTTCTCCTCGCGCCCTTTCCCACCTCCTTCTCCTGGCTCCGTGGCCTCTCTCGCTCATCTCATGGGGTGGCCCCCCACCTCGCCCCCTCCATATCGCGTCGCACATGCTGCATGTCGTGCGCGCCAAAACAGGACTCTGCAGAATTCGAACATGATTGTGCGATTGCACATGGTGTACTCCAGCCCATCGCTTTTTCCATAGCCGTTTGGCTCACGAGCTCGACGGCTGACCCCCTCGCAAGCCTGACGGCTGACGCGCGAGCCTGTTGGCTTACGTGCACGCCTGCCGAATGGCAAGCTGCAGGTGCAGCTCGCTCGTGAAGGAGATATCTAGCGTGAAAGCTTTTTTTTTACGGCTCGTAGCGAAACCAACGGCAGCTCCGACCCCGCGCTCCAGAAGAGCTTTGCCGACGCTCTGATCGGCATGCGGAACAACATGAAATGCTTCGGGCCAGCCGAGGTCACTCATATTGTCGACGCTTCGAGGGGCGAGCCATGCGGCGAAGATCAGACCAAGCGGATAATGTCAATCGCCGACAGCAAGGTCGCTGAGGGCAGTGGCCCCGTCAAGCCCGAAGGCTCCGCGAACAAGCAGTTGCTTAAAGAGTGGTGGTCGCGCTTGACGTCGTCTGACTGGGTTGTAATCAATGGCCCCAAGATTTCGCTGACTCGCAAGATGACGACCTTGGTCGAACGCGGCATGGCGGCTGGTTGCACTGAGCCTAGTGAGCAGACATACAGGTGGGCCTTAGCAACGTTGCTTGTCACGCATTACGACGCCCCACCCGAGCCGGGGAAGGTGCACAGCATCTTAGGGGATTTGAAGGTGTCGCTCAAGACAGAGAAAAAGGACTTCGGCTTTGGTCGCATCATGGAATATCCAGCTTCGCCATCCGAGCTTCCACCCGACATCTTCAATGCCGCCTGCCTTGGGGATGACCAGCCGACCAAGATCGAGCTCAAGGGCATAAACGCAATCGCGGGCAAGATCTCGCTACGCTCCAACAGAGGCCTGCTGCAAGCATCTGTTGATCCAGATGCTATGCTAAAGTTTCTCAAGACGCAAAGGACGAGCTCGGCTGCGCTCGCGGCCGTGGCGCCGCAGCGCCCGCAGCCGACGCGCGCGACGCATCGCCGGCGGGTGCGCTCGTTGCATCGCCGAACGACCCGATCGAGATGGGATTGTTTTACGAATACCAGCAGAAATTGCTCGAGTACCGCAAAGGGAAAATCCAGGCGGCTGCGCAGAGCCCTTCGGCCCCTGACGTGCAATCCGAGCAGCGAAGCAGCTTGGCTATCCACCGCGCTGCTGATGGGACGATGAAGGTGCAACCAGCCGCCAGGCATGAGCCATCTGTCAAGCATGAGCCAGACGCGAAGCGTGAGGAACAAGGCGCTGTAAAGGGTGAGCACGACTCCGATGATGATGCGAAGCACGGCGCCGCCGATGATGACGACGGGCCGCGCGAAGAGGACTTGGGCCCCCACACCCGCGCTGCGACCCTCGCCCTCAAGAAGCGCAAGGTCACGGCGATGGAAGAAGCGAAGGCGAAAGCCTTAGCTAAGAAGGATGCCGCTAAAGCCGCAGAGGAAGACTCGGCACCTGAGGCCAAGGCCGAGGCTCCACCACGGAAGCGCCCAGCAGCAGCCGCTGCCGCCGTCGAGCCGACGAAGGCTGCGAAGGCCGAGCTTGCCGAGGCTGCAAAGGGCAAGGGTAAGCCCAAGGATGCCGACTTGAAGCCGACCCCGAAGTCTAAGAGCACGGGCGCTATGCCGTCGTTGCCAAATGATGGCTCGAAACCCCCGCCAGTGGCCTACAAGCAGGGAACCACCCACGCGAGCCTCAAGGCCAGGCGCTTCCGTGCCCTCAGGAAGCGTGGCGATGCATGACGCTTGGCGAATCGCCGCCAGCCAACGCACCGCTGCGTCTGGATTGATTGCGAGTGGCGCCCCGATGCCCCCCCCCTCCTGAAAAGCTTGATTCAGCTATGGCGATGCGGTCGGTGTCTTGGGTACGTCGGGTCACGCTGCCTCCGCCCAACCATGTCGCGACGCCATTGTTGGTCATGCTGGGAAGGGGGTGGGGCTGTATGTTTTAGCTCGCCCGCGTGAACTTTCGGGGTGGTCTTGGCAGGTTCGTTTTGAGATCACGTGGCCCGATGGCCGCGACGTAAACCTCTTGGGCCACCCACTCAACAGCCACCCTCCCGCCCCCCCCCCCCCCACGCCCTCCTCTAAAACACAAGCCCCCCTCCGCGCGATAGAAGTCCTCGGGCGCCGCTGCGTCCAATCAGCCCCCCCCCCCCTCCCCCCGCGCCCAATCGCAGGCCCAACCGGCCCAATCAATCCAATCAGCCCCCCCATCGAAGGCTGCTGTGTCCAATCAGTCCAATCAGTCCGCCCTCCCCTCCTGCCCTTCACCGCTGCTTGCGTGTTCCGCACCTTCACTTCGTTCGTCTTGGGATCGGGCCGTCTCTTGGTACTGATGGCCATGGGCGGGCTGGGCGGAATATCTCGCACCATGCGCCTAAAGCCTCGCATGGGCTGGTCGGGCAACTACTCCGAGAGCTCCAAAGCTTGGGGGGGCCCTAAGCCGACCTCTGAGGCGTGGGCTGCAGCAGTGAAGGCGATCGACGACGCCCAGGCTAAGCCATGAGACGCACATGGTGCCCCTACCATATAACCAGGCTTTTCGCCGAACATACAAGCACTCCGCGCTGCGTTAGTTAACGCACTTGGTTCTCGAAAGCGCGTTATGAGTCGCGAGGCCAATCTCGAGAAAAGCATGTCTGCTCGTCGCGTTGTCAGTTGGGCGCCCTTGTTGTGAAGCAAGTGCTTGCGTTCCGTCCGCAGCCCGTTTCGCTCAGCATGCAGTCGGGCCGTTCAGCGTTTGGGGCCGTTTCGGATGGAGCCGACGCGGGTTGCTAAGCTGCGCAGGCTGAATGAGTTCCGTCGCACCAAGCCTCACTGTACAGCTTCTGCGTTGGCTGCAATTCTGGAGGACGTGAGACACAATGGGATCCCAGAGGTCATAGATCGAAACTCTATGCGGGCCGCGAGAGATGCTGTTACCACAACTGTCGGCCAATACGGCCCTATTTTGCAATCCTTCACGTGTATTGATGCAGAGGAAGAGCCAGCTAGCATACCAATCGCCTGCCCGTTCGCATCCTTAGCGGCAGCTGTCGAAGAGAGCGCAACCTTTCGGAAGTTCTTGCAGCGCCAGCTGATGCTTCACCCGCCGACGCCAGAACAGCCATGGAACTTGGTTTTGTATTCCGGCGAAGTTGCCCCAGGGAACCCCTTGTCACCAGCGAACCAAAGAAAATTCCAATCTATATATTCGAGCTTCTGGGCATTTGGCGTGAGCGCGCTCAGTCACGAAGAGAGCTGGTTTGTGCTGATGACTGAGTTCTCCAAATCAGTTTCTTCTCTTTCTGCTGGGTTAAGCCAAGCATTCGCTGAGGCTATCAAATGCTTTGTCAAGCCAGATGGCTTTCATTTCCAAGACGGTGGCATGGCCCTTGATCTAGACGGGGATAGCTTCAGGCTGTTTGCGAAAGTGGGCGTGGTGTTGCAAGACGGCGGCGCTCATAAAACTGTCTGGCAAGCAAGGGGCGACAGCGCGTCCAGGTTTTGTATGCTTTGCAGGAATATATTCACACCTGATTCGAAGGTTGTTGACGAGGACGGTTCAGCCATGTTGCGCTGTAGCGAAATACATCTCGATGAGCTCGTGGCGTCCACGGACCATGAGCTTCGCACGAATGCCAGGTATCTGGAACGCATGTCGCGGACTTTGTCAAATGATGAGTTTGTGATGTTGCAGCAAGCGTTGGGTTTGACGTTTGCTAGGCGGGGCTTGCTGCTCGATAGAGCCTTGGACAGGCTGGTCAACCCGACTGAGGAGCTCATGCATGACTATATGCACGCGCTCTTCGTCGACGGTGTCGTGAATCTGGTGATTTACCTTACGTTCGAAGCCTTCATATTTGTTGGGCTCAACGGCGTGTGGGAGTCATTCTCGGAGTTCTTGGCACATTGGGTGTTCCCTGGGCGATATTATGCTACGCATTTAGATTGCATGTTTTAATGCTGATCGGAAAGGCAAACATAGAAAGGCGCAACACGTGAAATGCCAGGCATCTGATGTTTTGTCTATCCTTGGCGTGCTGGTGCTGTTCTGTCAGACGGTCCTGCGACCCATGGGGGCAGCCAATGCGGCTTGCGACGCTATGATTTTTTGCGTTCAGTTGTCGGAGCTCGTAGTTGCAACCGGTCGGATCGACGTGAGCCCAGCGAGGCTTTTAGGTTGTGTTCATAAGGTTTTAGAGTCGTTTACTGCTGCTTTCGGGTATGAGTGCTTGACGCCCAAATGCCACTGGCTTCTCCACCTCCTTGAGATACTTGAGAAAAGCGGGCGGCTATTAAATTGTTTTGTCCTTGAGAGGAGGCATCGGATGCCGAAGCGATACGCCACCGAATTGGCGAACATCCCTGGATCAGCCAGCAAGTCGTTGCTGAGCGAGTGCGTTGCCCACCACCTTTCTGCACTAGCAAGCCATAGTTTTGATTGCGACGTTGGCTTGGTGCAGGGGCGCAAGGCCCCCAAGAAAAGCATGCAGCTGATAATGGGCGCATTGGGATTGGAAGGCGATGATATCCCAGTCAACGTGGGCAAATATTCTCGCTCCAGCCAGCTCGGCTCCTGCGCTCGAGGTGACGTTGTGCTTCTAAATGGCCCCGATGGCATACTGGCCGCCCGCGTGAAATTGCATTTCGAGGTCAGTGGAGAAGCTGTTTCTATGATGGAGGTGATGGAGGTTTCTCAACGCATCCGTGGTACTGCAAAGGCGTTGTGGAAACTGTCAGAGTCTCCAGTGCAATGTTGGGAGACTAAAGCCATCCTGGCTGCAGTAGAGCACTGCGTATACGCCGACGGCACCGTCGGCGCCATCCTGCCATCAGAGTTTTCATGATAGGATTTGCTGGCGCGTCGCGCCCAGAGGAGAAACCATTCGCATACGCTGCGCGTGCCGCCGCACAGCCCATCATCGCACGTTCAAGCGATTGCGGCTGAAGGCAACGAACAAGAGGAGGATGAGAAATGAGGAGGCTATAGGTCTTCCTGCTCCGCTTCTCCTCCTCCTCCTCCAGCTTTTCCTCGTGCTTGTCCTGCTCTTGCTGCTCCTTCCCCTCCTCCCGCCCCTCCTCCTGCTCCTCTGCCTGCTGTTTCCTCGCCCCCCCTCCCCCCCCTTCCCTCCTCGCGTTTAAAACGATCAAAGCGGCATGCCGAAACCGAGGCCGAGGGCGGCGTGGGCGGCGGCGCCGCGCCGAAGGCGTCGAAAACTGAAGTTCAGCTCATATCAAGTGGTGCAACCAATGTTGTGCTACATGCTGTGATGCGAACTATGTGGTGCATCCTCGTGGTGCAACCTACGTGGGGAAACCTATGTGGTGCAACCTGTGTGGGGAAACCTATGTGGGGAAACCTATGTGGTGCAACGTATGTGGTGCATCCTATTTGGCGCAACCTATGGCGCATCCTACGTGGCGTGGTGCAGCGTATGTCTTGCAAAAGAAACGGTAGTTTCATAGCTTGCATTTCGCGACGGCTAAACGTTTATAAAATTTATAAGTCCGTTGTTCGTAAACGCATGGTAAACTTTATAAGTGCGCTAAGCTTTAGCTAAACCTCATAAACCTTAACAAACCCAGGATGCATCTCAGTTCTGCGTGAGCCGCCGCCAGCGGCCGCGCCGCCGCGCCGCTTGCGATCTTATCGGCGCGGGCCCTTGGCAGGCTCTGCCTGGGGCCACTACTGGCGACCGCGCAACGGCAGGGCCCGCGCTGCCGCTCCGCGCAGGCTTCCGACGCGCCCTGCGTGGTAGTTACCACCGCTGGTCACTCCGCCGCAGCGCGGCCCCAGCAGGCGTCGCCAAGTCTGGAAGGGGGACTTTCCCGAAAAGGCGCCACGCGGCATGTGCCATCACGACGAGCACGTCGACGGTGCATCGACGACGCGCGCGAGCAACGCGAGAGGCTACCGTGACATCGAATGTAGCACAGACGTCTTTGATTGGTTCCACGAGCTGCGGTATTACGTGGTGTACCTCGACATGCGTTCACCACGTAAACGTGGCTTTTGCGGATTGACCAGGACCACCGACCGAAACACATCCACGGCGCGCGCGCTCGCGCCAAGCCTCTGGCGCGACTGCGCACTTAGCTGGGCCGCGCAGCCTGCGCGGTCGGTGAGCCGGCCCGTCTTTCGCGGCCCGACCGGCACCTCGGACGTTCGACTGCTCGCTCAGTGGGCGCGCGAATTTGCGATCGTGTTAACTCGGTTCTGGCGACGGCGCGCGTCTTCGCGAGGTCAACAATGCCCTGAGCTTCATCAGCCTCAGCTGTATGAGAAGCCACCTTTGGGCGTCTAGCCGCCGGTCATGACTGCCTTGGCGCGCAGCGCTGGTTAGCCCAACCGCAGCATGGCATGATTGAGATAGTGTGAACACATGCCCGCGCGACCCTGGCCGAACGTCGTCAGTCTAGTAATGGTGAGTACGGAGCGGCACGCCATTCGCCCGTGCGCCCAGACTCGCTCCCATTTCTTTGGGAGATGTTGCGACGGGGGGCTCGCTCCTATCCCTCTGGCGATTATGCGTTGTACCACTCGCTCCAATTATTTGGGGCCTCGCGAAGTGCGACTGCTCGATCTTGATAGACATCTGGAGTTGTGTATACTTGTTTGTGCAAGCTGGAATGCACGGCGAGACATATGACATATGCCTCCAACGACTGGTGTCGGGTGCAGGTCAGAAAGAATTTGATATCTACCACCATTTGCACGGCCATCACGCACGTGTCCTTCACCAGCAATCACGACAAGAGCTACCGAGTGTAGCTGGTCAAATGCATGGCGCAGGCAGTCTGGTTGATAACTTGCACGCCTGGAGAGATCCATCGCGCGTTATTGGCGGCTTCCAGCATTTTTTCATCGCGTGCGTGAGTGCCCCCGCGTCGACGCCTGCGACTCGCCCCTCTCTTCGCCCGTCAACCGGTGAACCCGATTTCCGTTCAGCAGCGATCGCCGCGAGAGCGCCCGCATGACGGGCCGCCGACGTCGCCGACCACGCTGTGGCAATGACTGTTTCGAAGAGAACCAATGCTTTTGGCGCCCTGATTGAAGTCCGGGGGCCCTTGCGCGGGCGGTCAACTGGCTGGGCGCGACCCCTTTGACGTCGTGCGCCTGGCCGGCGCCTGCGACGAATGGGGCGGGAGAGGCTGGCCCCTCCCTGCGCGCGGCTGACGACCGCCGCCACGTCGTGTTCTACCAGTGCTTGAACGGGGGCCCGCGCGCCCGTCGGCCGCCATTCCGGCCCGCGCGCGCGCGGCGCGGCTGCTCCGCAAGTCGGCCGCGGCGCGTGCTGACCCAGGGGCCTCGCGGCCCATTGCGACCGCGGGCGAGGCGCCAGGCCGAGCTGGCGCCCCGTCCGAGCCGCGTGGCCTGGAAGGGGGTGCGTTGCCGTGCAAAGCGCATGTGGGGCGCCCTCGTGCTCGCCGCGACGCCTTGGCGTTAGTGGGGCGCGGCGCGACGCCGCGACGTCGCTGCGCGGACGCGTCGCGCAACAGCGTCGCGTCAAGCGACGGGGCCGCAGAACGCGCGCTGCATAGTTTCGCCGTCGCGACGTGGCCGCGCGCGCTCCGAGGCGTGGCGCGCGCGCTCCTGCGCGGCGCTGCGACGACGTGGCGCGCACGCGCGCGCGCCTGGCGCGCGGCCGTCGGGAGCTCGCCGGCGCCGGCCAGGTTGGCAGCGCGTGCTGCCGCGGCTGCCTGCCAGGTTTAGCCGCGCCGGCGCGTTGCCTATGCGCGGCCGCATCCAGCAACCGCGTCCGCGTCAGACGCCATTGCGCGCCCGTGTGCGGCCCGTGCTTCTCGACCGCGGCCGCGGCGGCAACGACGTCCGCGACGCCGCCGACCGCGGCCGATGCCGCGTCGACGACGGCCGCGCCGTCGACCACGACTGGCGCGACTGCGGTCGCGGTTTCGGCTCTGAAACCGCCGACGCGATTTCAACCGCCCTGGAGATCGTGGGCCACGTGGTCGTCGGTGCCACCGCGGCCGCCATCGCAGGCCCAGCGGCTGCTGTGGCGCCCCCACCGCCAGCCTCGCTAACGACAGCCAGAAAAGCTCGCCAGGGGAGAGCGGGGCATCAATTTCGGATCCCTTGGCAGATCCGCAGGCGAGGCACGACCCAGGTCCTGCGGACTGACCGAAGAGAAGATCCACGCGGTGCTGGCGCCGCGTTCGTCGGCGCCAGCACGACGCCGCCGCGCTGGGCGCGACAACTCGGCGCCGGCGCGGCCGTCGCCACAGGGGCACTCAGCGCCAACCCTGGCGAGATCAAGGCAGCGCCCCTCCCGTGGATCATCGGCCACGCGGCCGGGGCAAATGATGCGACGCGACTTTCGCGAACGATCAGCAGACATCGCCAATTCTGGTCCACGAGACCACGACCTGGCTTCTGACGAGCACTGGCGCAGCGGCTCTGAGGCAGGCCAGTGCACGCCGCGTGCGCCGCCGTGCCTAGCCTGAACAGCCAGGCTCGCATAAGCGCGCAAACGTGCGCGCGGCTGTCCACGCGTAGATTCACGCGCGTCACGAGCCAGAGCTATGCCGTTCATTGGGGCGACGGCGTGCGTGGCGGCCCGGGCAAAGCCGGGGTGGGGGAATTTCCAATCCCGAGTTCTCTTGGCCCCAGGTCAGCTAGGCTGGGGACCGACCAACGCCAAAGGTGAAGTTTTTTGGTGCCTGGCGTCGGGTGCACCGCCCCGCGCTCCAGTGCCCTCCCTTGGTGCTGCTGGGGGCCAGATGCGCTGGCTACTGTGGGGCTGCGCTGTCTTCCAGGTGTCGTCTCCGAGCCGTGACCTCGCCGAGCTCTGCTCCGGCCGCCTGTGCGCCGCCAGCTCGCGCCGTCATCCCGGCGACAGCGCGGCCGCGGCTCTGGCGCGCTTCCGCGTCCCACGCCGCGTCCGCGCGCAGATGGGCTACGCGCGAGTGCGTGCGCGCGATGCACCACGTGCGCGCCGAACTCCGCGCGCGCTCATCTCAGTGCGTGGCGACCTCCAGCGCGGACATGCGGAACTACTACGCGATGCCTCTACTTTGCGGCGCGCCGGCCCATCCGCCACCGAAGCGATGTTTCGTGCGACAGTTGGGCCCGACGCCAGGCATATCTTGTGACGCGTGCGCTCTGCGCGCAATCATTGGCGCGAAAGTGGTTTGGACCTGAATTAGCATGATGGTTTTGCCTCTTTGGTCCCGGCGCTGTCGCTTCAACGTCGCGCGCGCCGATCTGTGTCCGATATATCGCTCAGCCCGCCGCGGTCGCCGACGTGCGACTTGGAGGCGCGAGCGCGGCCCCCGGGGAGCTCGCGCGAACCGCAGATTGAGCCATCGCGATCGCCGCAGCTCTCGCGAAGGAGGTTTCCTTGCTGCTGCTACCGTGGCCCCGATCCGACCAGTTTCTCATTGCGGAACGGATCTCATGCAAAGGCCAGCGCGCCCCGCGCGCGCGGCATCGCGCGCCCCGCAACGCCGCGCGCGCGCCAGTCGCTGGTCCGCGGCCGCTGCCATTACACGCATGCGCGCAGAACAAGCCGCGCGAGAAGTCGAGGCTGACGACTTGGCTCCAGCCGGGAGGACATGTCGGCCAACATTGGCCCGCTCTTAGTCAGGCGCGTACTTGCTGCCTCGACCAGGACCTTCGCGCGCCGCTCCGGCGACCTCCGGCGACCAGCGCGACGGCCGTGGGCAAGGAGCCTACTGCGCGCGCCAAGGAGCTGCCCGGGCTCGGGACAGACTCCTACGATCTCTCCGCCGTCACCTCGCCGAGGAAGTTCCGGGGCGCTGGAATCGCCCCGAATGGCGACCTGCGCCCCAGTCGCGAGGCTCCCTGCATGAACAATCGCGCATCCTGCCGCGTCGCTTCGCCGTGGATGCCGACGCGTCGACGCTGTGGCCGCCGCCCTCTCCGCAGCCTTTGCGCGGCCGGCGCGCTGTCCCGTGCGTCGCCGCGCCGGGCAGGGTGCGAGGCGGCGCGGCTGTCCGCGGCGCAGAGCAGTCCGACCGCGCCATGTCCACCAAGGATGTCGAGTCGAGCCCCTCTGGCGTCCTCGAGGATGTGTCTTTGGTGGCGGCGCCGCCGCGGCTGTCCGCCTCGTGCGCGTCGAGACTAGCGTGTGGCAGGCTTGCCGGGCGCGTCCCAAGAACTTGGCGGGGCGGCAGGGGCCGCGGACGGCGCGCCGCATCGTGCTTCGCTACTTTGTCAAAGAGGCCGTTTGCATCGCCGAGGAGGCGATTGCCAGGGGGGCGCGCGCCCTCGCGGGCGCCGAGGGCACGCGCCCCCCGTAGAAAATATAGAAAATATGGGAAATGGGGGGGGGGGGGGGCGAACCTTTCAAACATTTGGAAGAAAGGGGGGTCCAGGATTCGCGCGCATTTATCCGCGCGCCCCTTGGCCCCTGCAGTCGCGGCGAATGCCGCCCAGGACTTCCTCGACATCGCGCGCCGCAAGGTCTCGAAGATTGAACTTGCGGACTCGGGTGCGCCCGTCGCGGAGCTCTCTCTTTTCCTTGCGCGTTACCTACCTGGGGCCTCCTTCCGCGCCGAGGCTATGCAGTCGGTGTGTGTGTGTGTGTGTGTGTGACTTCCGGGGGTCTCAGCTTCGCGATGCCCAGGGGGCTGAGGCCAGCCCTCCGGCCCGCCGTCGACGGTGCGCAGGCCCGGGCGTTCCCGCTAGAGATTCACGCCGCCATTCTCGCGGAGGCGACCGTCGCCGACGCCTGTGCCTGGAGGCCCAGTCTCATGGCGGACGTCAGTGACTATAGCAATAAGCTGACTATGCATTCCTCCTTTGCACGACGTCGGGCAGATCCCTCACTTGATCCTGCCGAAGGTGGGCAAGATCTACCCCGTGAAGCCCGTCGTGATCGACGCCGGCGGCGACCTCTCAAGCGGCTGGCCTACAGGAGGTCGCGGGCGAGATCGTGGCCGACGAAGGCTGGCGAGGACTTGATAGTCCCAGACAAGGCCGAAGCGATCGCGAAGCAGGAGTTCGAGATGCTGGAGCGCTGAGTTTAAAGGGCAGCGCGGGCGACGCGATGATCCGGGCGGTCGCCGCCTCCGCGGCAGCGACGCGCATGCAGGCGACGATGCTCGCAGGCACCGCCGCAGATGAGAAACTCCCGTGACGGAGGGGGCCCCTTCGCGGATGTCGACGCGGGGTCGGATTCGAAGACCCCGTGTCCGTTGAGGATTGGCCTGCCGCGCCAGTGCTGCTCCATTGCGCGGCAGTGCCGGACCATGGAGGTCGTTTTGCACTCGCTCTTCAGTCGTTGCTCTCGTGTCCGCCCATGGAGTGGGCGCGTGCTCGACGACGTCAGCATTGTAGTGTAGCCGCCGGTCGGGGGCGGCGAACGGGGCGCATCTGCGCGTTGCCCTGCTCGCGCAACCACATTGTGCGTGCTACTCCGCGGCGGCGCCCCCGCGTGGGCGGTGGCGCTCTCGCGCGGGGGCGCGCGCGCCAGTGCTTGTTCCGTGGCATCGGCGCCAAGGGCGCGCTCGGAGTCGCCCGGCGCGTGGCGTTGGCCACCAGGTTTACCGTTGCCAACCCAACGACGACACGGTCGTCGCGTTTGCGCGACTCCGCCTGAAGCAAGAACGGCTGGCCGAACCGAGTCCACCGCGAGGCTGTGGGCAGCGCGGGCCCTTCTGCGCCTGCAACGGATCGTTCGGGAGTTCTCGCGCCCAGACCAGGCGCGGCGTTTCCTCTGGGTCGCGCGGCGTCGCGTGAGTGCGCGCGCGTCTAGACGGCCGCCGCCGCGGACCGATGGGCTTGTCAATGTCTGGGCCCGATGTGCTGGCCGGAAGACGCATGGCGACTGAGCTACAACGACCCTGAGGTTCGGGGGAGCTTAGATCTAAGCTCTCAGTGTTTCAATCATAAAACAACTTCTCATGTGATGTTTGGGGGCTTGTTTGAAACTTCGATAACACATGTAACTCCTACTTCCGAAACAAGCTCCCAAATTTCACGAGGAAGCTTGTTTTAACATTTGAAAGGGTAGAGGGGGAGGAGTAAGAGGAAATTTGGTTTGGGGAGGCCAAGGAAGAAAAGGAGGAGAGGAGGGCACTTTTTCCTGATCGGCCACATGTGTCGGCGAGCCGACACGAAACTATGGGTCGGCGCGCCGACCCATTTACACCTTCTTTGCCTTCTTGGTGCCGAAGCCATACTTGTGGTCAACCAGTATCCGCTGCGCCCACGCTAATCTATGAGCCCGAAGGGCTAACCGTGCCAAGTGTTGATTGTCTTTCTCGTCTGTCCAATTTCCCCAAACGTGACGCGATCCATACTGAACGAGCTTGGAGACAACATGAGCCATTCCATGGTGCTTGGCCCTGAACCCAACACTTAGCGCCCGCATTGCGTGTAGGTGTTGTTTCCAAGCATCTGCGAAGCCCTGCGCCACGTCGACAGGTGCAGAATCTTTTTTCCAGGGCGTCGTGGAAATAAAACAAAACATGTTTGGGTGGTTTTGGAACGGAGGGGAGGAGAGAGGGAGGAGGAGGAGGAGGAGGGGGAGGAGGTGGACCAGGAAACGCGGCAATATAATATTATCCCCACTTGCCCTGGCGCCCCTGTATCATAATATTTGAACATGTTGTAGATGGTGACGGGCGCCGAGACCCCCCGCTTGAGGTGCACGAGTACGTCTGGATGGACGCGACGTTGGTAACGATCCAGCAGGTCGCGCGAAAACAGAACGAACCCATTCGTCTCCGAACCCCACGCGCCTAACACATGGTCACCGGAGTGCTCCGCCATCTCGACAGTCAGGTTCTGTACTCGGGTGTGATCGCGGCCTGCTTGCTTTTCTGTGTCGTGCCAGTCAAACAGAAGCGCGCGAAGCTTGGCGACGCAATTCGCGATGAATACATCGTGGGGCCCTGGGGCTACGTCCAGAGCATTGCACTCAAACATTTTATGCAACAGGATAGAAACGAAGACCTTGAAAATACCGAGGCTGCATAAATGCAGCCAGTCCATGGGAATCACCATTGAAGGCACGAACCACGTCACATCTGAAAAGATAGGATTCCTTCTCCGCACAAGCGCGTCTGCAGATCTGCGCCAGGAGAGCGCCCATAATGGCAAGAACGGGCGGCAGCGCTCTTTGGCATCGAACTCGCTCGTGCCCAACATTTGCGCATGGGGTTCCAAGCGGCCCCCTTTGAGCAGCCCCGCGATTGGCGAGTCAACTGCTAAACACCTCCCCGACTCCCATCTCTTCTCTTATCATAGACGAGAGACGCCCTGATGGTCCTAGAAAGATCTTCGCTATCCACATGTACCCAGGTTTCGCACTTGTCACAGGCATTTTTGTAATCGGCCCATGTTTTTAAGCACCAAGGCAACCCCATTAAATAAATGCCTGATATTTGATCCCAATTTGATTGGGTGCAATAACACAAAGGGCAAGGCGCGTGAACTGTTTTCCACGATGGGAAGCCGAATGTAGTAACAAATTCCACCATGTCGCACTTCAGGAACAAAATAATGCCTACCCACCCGAGCGCCATCCCAGCGAGAGCTTGCCGCTCATGATCCGATTCGAGCCATGCTGAACCGTCGCGGCGCTCATGGGGCCGCGTGCCTCTAGCCATTGCAGCGAAGCTCCAATAAAGAGCTGCATGTATGACGTGCAACGATTCATAACCTCTGCAGCCACAGTGGCAGAGCTCTGACTTGCGCAACACAGCGATTTGATGGCGAGATCGCGTGCACAAAGACACGAGCCATAAGCCTATAACATTATCAGTCCTTTGGAATTGCACCCCGTCAACATATAATGCGAACGGGAAACTGCAGTGTCAGGGGGCGTCGCACGAGTGATGGGGTGATCGAAGTAGGCCTGTGGCAACTCGCCATCACCGACACAGTTCAGCAATGTATTTGCGATGTCTGGCGAATTGATGATCTCATCGTCCGCCGCGTCGTGCGGCAGGTACATCGCAGTGCTCTGCGACGAACGAGTGGCATCGCCACGCTTGAAAAATGGCACGTCCACGAAATACACGTTTTCACTTTCTACTGAATCAGACCCCACTACACGGTTGAAGTGTTTGGAGTAATTCCCATTTGAAGCACCAGGAGCTTTCGCGAGTTGCTGGGTGACCCCGCCAGCCCCTGCTTTCGCAGCCCAGAAACTGATCATGCAAGCGTCAGTCGCAGCGATAAGGCCCCGCATTTTCAAATCAATTTTCATATTACCTAGCTCGGCTGCGGCTGACTCAGATGAGACGTCGTCGTAGTCAATCTCCCCTTCGCTCTCCGTCCCATCATCGGAGCCAGGATCGTGCATCATGTTGTCCCATGCCCCCAAATCGCGTTCCCAGGCATGCTGCATGCGGCGTCGGCTCGCCGACACTGCACGGGGGCGTCGGCTCGCCGACGCTTGGGGGCTGCGGCTCGAGCTCGGCGGGTCGATCAAACGGCTGCGTCGGGCCAAAAAAATCGGCCTTGGACCCGAATGTTAGACCCCCCCCAGTTTGGGAACACAGGGGTGGTCTAGAACGTGGCGAAGTCATAAGGAAAACCACCACATTCCCACCCCAGGAGCCCCCCCACGAGGCAGGAAAGGGAGGAGGAGGAGGAGGAGGAGGAGGATGGAGAGGAAGAGGAGGAGGAGGGGTGAGGTTCTTTTTTTCGCATCGCTAAAGGATCGGCTCGCCGATACCTTGCCCAGAGCTTCGCTGTTGCGCGCCGCTACAAAGTGTTGCGCACCGCTGAAGGATCGGCTCACCGATCCGATCACTGCCAAAGGGTCGGCTCACCGATCCCAATCCGAACTCGCACCTCACAATCTCGCCAAAGTGGGAGCAGATGCTCGAGGAGGGCAGATTTGACAGCCATCCTGTCTGGCGTAGCGCCGCGGTTGCACTCCTGGCACCACTTGTGACCGTGGCCATGGTTGCGCAAGCTGGAGTGGTAGTACCCGCAGCCCTTGAAGACCTCCAAGGAGTTGAACAGCTGGCAGAAGAGCTCCGTGCACGCAACGCTCCTGTGTTTGCTTGCGTTGCACCACGCATGCGCGGCGATGTCGTCGGTCTTCCCAAGGTGCTCATTCACAAAGACTTTCGCTTGCCGCACAAGACGTCGGACTTTGTCAGTCTTCTTGACGAATGTCTCCTGGATGGAAAAGGCCCTCCCATCGTGCTTCTCATCTCGGCTCTGGGGGTCGAAGAACCCTTGCTTCGCGTTCAGGACCAGCGTTGGGATTGCTTGGCCGTTTCGGCCAGTGCCCACTTCCACATAGCAGCACTTACTGCACATCGACATGATGTAGATTGATGTAGTCTGATCCGCAACATGCTGCTTCGCTTCGTCGTCCTGGAAGGTTGCCTCGGCTTCCCCGGGCGTCTCCATGGGCGTCTCCTTGGGCGTGTCCTTGGGCGTTTCCGACTCGGGGACCTCGACCTCCATTGGCGAGTCGTCCTCCAAGGAGGCAGGCGACAGAAACTCCTCTGAGGGGGGTTCGGTGGGTGAGGACACCACTGGTGCCCCTGTAGGCTCGAAGGAGGAATCGGCCTCCACAGCCTCGCAGATGTTCTTCTCGGCCATCGAGGCGGCGACGGGGTCCTGGGAGGGCACAACACAATAACAGTAATACTAACAACGTTTACAGTTATTAGTTTGTTCCGTCTGCTCTGCTCATACAGCGCGGTTCGAACCATAGCGAGGAATGACAAGACTCTTCTCGAGAGGTCCTTCGGCGCCGTTGTCGCACAAGAGCTCGCAGCGCCATTGCTCGAAGCGCCTGCCCTCTGCGCCTGATGCGTCAGTGCTTGCTTCTCGCGCTGTCTCTTCCGCTTCCCGGACTTCCTCGCTGCTCTTGGGGGGGCTGGCAGATCCCTCCAGTTTGCCCCTGGGTTCTTCGCAAGGAGGTCGTTCCACTCCGCATGCCGCGCAGCGCATTTCGCGTCTGTCACTGCTCGGTTGCGCGCAAACATGAGGGGCAGCGCTGAGGTCGGCGCGCCGACCCTTTCCAAAACTTGAGCCTGGGAGGCTGCGCGCGCGCAAGGGAGGGGCTGGAGCCGAGGGGTGGGCTCAACGGCAGCCTCTTCGGCCGTTTTCTAGTGGCCGATCGGCGCGGCTCCAAAACAAATCAATGAACATCAAAATTATAGTGGAAAATCAGCAACGGATCACCTGGTGAACTTTGGTGATTTTTTGGTCGGTGAGTTTCTGTGAACTTTGGTTCAACATATAAACACACAACAAAAGTCAAACATCACAGCCAAAGTTCACACGTGAGCTTTCTGTGAACTTTTGTGAACTTTCGGCGGGCTTCTGTGATTTCGTCTGGGGGCTGATTTTCTCTTTCTGCAAGCTCTGGTGGCAGCCTTTTCCTCGGATGGGGTGCGATCAATGATTTGTTCGTTCGTGCGGGGCACAAGTCCATGACTGAAGCCGTCATGAGGATCCTTGGGGGGGGGGGGGGGGGGGGGGGGGGGGGTTCTCGAAGCACCGAGAAGACTGCGCATCAAACATTGAAGCAAACGATTGAAGTTCGGCCGCAGACATCAAACGATTGAAGATCAGACTGAAAAGCAAAGCAGGAGGAGGGGGGAGGATGATGAGAAGGACGCCTGTGGATTGCTGGTCCCAGAACGCAGGTCGAGTCGGCGCGCCGACTCGCTTTGCACAAACACACATTGCTCGCAGTGCGCGCGAAATCGTGCTGCTGCGTGCAAAACGGAGGGGTCGGCGCGCCGATCCCGAACCAAGCTACTTCTCATTGCGAGCTTTGTGCATGCGCTTGAGCTGGTTCGCCTGCTCGAGGAGATCATCGATGAGGGTCTTCGTCGAGTCGGCGGCGGCGTTGCTCTCCACGATGATGTTCGCTGCCTCGAACCTCTTCGACGCGTTCTTGGTGAACCCAGCGTCTGCGACCCACATCTTCCAGAAGTCGCTGGTGTTCTCCCTTTCGTCCAGATCCTTGCGCGCCTTGCGCAGGCCCTGCAGGAGGATCTCGTTGTTCGCCCAAGCCCAAACTGGGTCCTTGGAGACCAGGTCGAAGAGGTCGGCCGCAGCGGCGTTCGCGTCAGCGTATCTGGACTTGAGCACCTTGAGCTTCGAGGTCGCGCTGGAGAGGCGCTTCTTCTCCGACTCCTCCGTCTTGTTTTTTTTGCCTTTCTTCTCCTTGTCATCTGAGGGCTTCGGCGCAGGCTCGACAACCTTGGGCTCGGCGCCGTCCTCTGAGTTCTTCGGCCGTTTTGCGGGCGGGTCGGCAGGGCGGCCCCCTTCAGTGGACCCTGAAGCACCCTCTGACCACTCCTTGCGCAGCCCGTGCGCCTTGTTGATGCCGAGGGACACCTTCTCCCTGTAGTGCAGGATGACCGCCGTGTTGCGCATGTTGCAATGCTTTACTACCCACGGGTGCCCGTGGAACGTCTCTCCTTTCTGCCACTTCGCGATTGCATTCTTCGAGAACGTCAAGCCGTTGTCGCGAGCGATTGGGTCGTTGGTCCCTCCACCTTCGCGCGAGACGAGGCGCGGGAAAGCGCAGTACTCGGCTTCGACCGACTGCAGGTCAAAGGTGGACTCCTCCTGATACTTCTTCTCGGTGAGCTCTGCGAACCTTCTCTTGGCGTACCTCTCCCTGAATTTCCTCATCGCTTCATGACCTTGGCACTTGCTGTACTCATCTTACTCCTTGGCGTCCTTGTTGATCTCGGCCATGAGCTTCCTCCCCGCGCCCGTGCGAACACTAACCTTGCCTGCTGAGTTCAAAACGGTCTTCATCATCGTCATCTCGGGCGTGAGATCCTCGCTGGCGGCGCTGTTCTCTGAAGCAGTTGCCTGGAACGCATAGAAAATACCTTTCAAGCCATCGCTGACTGCCTTGGATGCGTCGCCCACTGCCCACGTCGCTGGCTTGCCGACCTTAGTTGCGAGCTCTTCGAACGCAGCCACTGGCCCCGCCATCGTTTGAGTTCAAGGATTGTGCTAGCACTGCTTGCGATTGAGCCTGAGAGCTACGTTTGATTAACTCGTCTGGCTTCGGCCCCCTATCGGCAAGAACGGAAACATGTGTTAATAGCTCAACAAAACCTTCAAACCAAACCTTTTACGCACATGCTTGCACATGTTCAACTTACTCTTGGGCCTTGGGGGTGCACAATCAATCTTAAGCAAACCAGCCAGGATGTGGCACAAGAGCCATGGGGAGACGGGCGTGCGTTTTTGATGGTTTTGATTTGTGTCGCGAAAGCCTTCGGGAGGCCCAATCAACCCCGGTCGAAACAGCCAGTATGGATAGGAGGAGGAGGAGGAGGAGGAGTTGGAGGAGACGGAGGTGAGGAGGAGGAGGAGGACCAGGAACGGCCTCAGGAGCATTGGCATGAGTTTCGCATTGTTTCGCGAAGGTCGCTGACTGAAGAATGTGTACTCGAGTCGGCGTGCCGACTCGAGCATCAAGAGGCAAAGCAGCCAAGCTGAATAAGTGACGGATGAGGGGAATGGTGACGAATACGAGTACAAAGGTAGGGGAGGACGGACATCAGTTTTTCGGGGTGCTGTTTTCTTCGCTATGGTCGCTGGTCCAACCAGGCACGCTGCTGTCGGCGCGCCGACAGGATATATCAAGAACGATCACGCTCGAGTCGGCGTCCTGGGAGTCGGCGCGCCGACTCCTGTGCCAAAAAGGCGCGCTCAAAAAATAGGGTATTCCGGGGGGGGCATCATCGTCGCTGCTCACGCTCTGCGCGCCCTCCTTCTCCTTCTCGGTGGTGTCGGCGTTGGGCTCGGGTGCCCCTGCGCCCATGCTCGGTGATCCGCCCTCCGCAACGCTCGAAGCTGCTTTCGATATCTTCGCCTTCTTTGCTGCCTTCATGGGTGGCGGAGCGCCCCCCGACGCCCCTGCGTCGCTGGCGGCCCTCTTGGGATCTGTTCTCTTTCCGAGGAATGGCAAGTTTGCGCCCTCCCCCAGCGCAGCGGTGATGAGGTTGTCTCGCTCCACTTTCAGGACCTCCCTAACCTTCTTGGCGTCGTCAATTTCGATCGCAATGGTCTTGCTCTCAATCTTGTCACACAAGCTCAGGCCGATGCGCATCATGACCGAGCGCTTCTCGAAACGATCCCCCGGGAACCACTTCGCCAAAATCTGGCACACTTGCGCCTTTTTCCCCTCGGCCAAATCCATGAAGAGGCTCACCGCGTCGTTATCGTTCCTCCCCTGCCCCAGAAGCTTGAAACACACGCCTCCGATCTCCATCTTGCGGAGAGCCCCTTGCTTCGTATCCCACTGGACGTCGTGGCGCTGCTTGAACTCCGCAACCATGATATCCGTGATGGGGATCGCCTCGGCGTCATCGCCCCATTTGGCCCTGACGAAATCTGTGTCCTTGTCGTGGCCCTCTGCGATGTAGACGTCGGCGTACTCCTTCTTCTGCTTCTTGGCCGTCGGCTTGGTGCGGTAGGCCTTGTGCAGCTCTTGCGAGTAGCCATATGCCCACTCCTCTGCGCCAGCTGGCGCCGAGCTTCCCGAAGGCGGCTTCTCCTCGGGCTTCGCCTCTGGTGGCGGCTGCGTATCGCCGTCCACGTGGGCATCCTCGTCGGGGTCGTCCTCCTGGTGCTTGTCCTCGTGGTTGTCCTGCTGCTCTTCCTCCTCCGCCTCCTCTTCCTCCTCCTGCTCTTCGCGTTCGCCGTCGCCCTCCTCGCCATCCTCGGCACCCTTGTGCTGGAGCTCCTTCAACCACCTCGGCGGTTTGCCATTGGCGCTCCGAGCCATCGCGCTGCTGATATGCCTGCAGGCCACGCGCAGCCTGCTGCTGATGCTTTTGCACCACTCTTCTTGGAACTCTGGCTTGGGTTTGCGGGGCCAACTCTCCTTGCACGCAGTCCAAACAATCTCGACAGCACCATCGATCTTCGTTGCTTGAAAAGCTACGTTGTGCTAAAGAGCAACCAAATCTTGAAGCATCTCCTTGACTGCTAGGATCTTCGCGACGTTCAGTTTGCTCTTCGTGTGGCTCCCTGCTGGCTGCTCTGCGTATTCGAAAGAGTCCGCCTTCGTGGCATGTTTCTTCAAGACACCTGCGATGTCCTCCTTCGACCCATCGAAATAAGCGCGCTTTTTAAGTGGTATATCGGTAGATCGAGAGGAAGCGTCGCCTCAACGACGCTGTCGAGCGCCAAAGTGCTTCGAGCCAAAACTGGCAGGACACGGAGGAGGAGGAGGAGGAGGGCGTTGTTTTGTTTATTTGCGCTTGATTCGGAGCTAGCTCAAGACTGGAGCACCTGGCCAAACTAAATGTGAGCAAGGCCGCTGGCTTTTTCAAATGGTTTTGAAGGAGGAGGACGACGAGTCGGCGCGCCGACTCAAGAGAGAGAGAGAGAGTGCGCTGCGCCAGGTGGCCGTCAACAGCCGAGGAGGGCCCAGAGGACAGGGAGAAAGAGAGACAGAGAGATTAAAAGAAGCTCCCAAAAATCACGAGGGAGCTTGTTTCTGAAGTAGAAGTTACATGTGTTATCAAAGTTTCAAACAAGCCCCCAAGCATCACATGAGAGTTTGTTTATGATTGAAACACTGGGAGCTTAGGTCTAAGCTCCCCCGACCCTCAGGGGAGCCACTGCCATTGAGAAGTTGTGTCCTGCCATCGGTGGCTGGCCGGCCCCCCCCTCGACTGCAAGAGCCCTCCTTGTCTCGCAGCAGATCAGCGCCGCGTGGGCGACGACGACGTGAACGTCCCCGTGAAGATCTGCTGGGCACGGCGCGCCAGGCGCCCGGCAAGCGCCGCGTGCATGTGCCCGTCTGTAGCAGTTGGTCTCCGCCTGCGCTGCGATGGGCCGACGGGGCGGCGCGCCGCCGCAGAGGTCAGTGCCGCGGCGCCGCCTCTTGAGAGACGAGCTTGCGTGCGTCGCGGCAGCCTGGCGCGTGGACCGCGCTGTTCTGTCAACTCTGGGACAGCTGCGAACGGCCTAACGCTGCGCTGCTGTTGCCCCCTAGGCAGCAAGCGCCGCGCTGGCGCCGCTCGGCATCTGCCGGAAGTCCCGGCAGATGCCGAACAGCGCGCGGATCAGACAACGCTTGTTACTGGCAAGCGCCGGCGACGAGAGACGGACTGCCGCAAACAGCTGCGCGAGCTGCGTCTGCGCGCCCGCGGGATAAGGCGCGCTGGTGCTCTCCAGCCACGCTGCCGCGCATGCGCCGCAACGAAAGCTAGTGGCTATGCCGGCGGTGTGCGAGATGCGGAGCCAGGGGGCGCGCCTGGCAGGCGCGACCGGGGCCGCGGCGTGAGCGCGCGCCGGGCGCGAGATTTGCGCCGGGCCCCCGCGAGCAGCGCCCTGCTCCGGGGTGCAAAACAACATCAGCCGGTCGACGCAGCATCGGGTCAGGGGCCGGTCTTCAGACTCTGCCTTCTGCTGGCTGCCATCGCGATCGAGCAGCCCTGGCCGCGGGCAGCGCGGCGCGCGTATGCGTTGTCCACGGGCGAGCACGCCTTGCTCTCCAGGGTTCACCACAGCGTGAATTGGGCTGTGGCTGCTGAGTCGTGGGTAGGGTGCACGAGACAGCTTGCTGGTGGACGCGTCTGATCAACGTGGCGCAGTGGCCGCTTCCCCGCATCCCTTCGTGTGTTCTTCCGACGCCAAAGCAGGAGGGGCACCTTCCATTGCCCGGTGTCCCCGACTCGAATAGGAGTGCGGGCGCGCACCCGCCATGCAGAGCGCGTGCGGTTGTACGTTGGTGAACGAAAAGAACCGTTGCTCTATTCATGCTACTGCTGCCATGTCTTGTTTCTTTGACCACGGCCGTCCGCAATTTTACTTCCTCCTCCTCCTCCTCTTCCCTTTGCTGACGTCCGATTCAGGCGACGTCTGACAGCTCGCGAACGCAGCTGGTCCGTCGTTTTCGGTCTCTCGAGTCCTGTTTCAGTCGCCGGCTCATCTTTCTCCTCCTCTTCATCCTTCTCCTTTTCTTTCTCCTCCTCCGTCTTTTCCTTCTTCGCCTTGTCCTTCTTCTCATCCGATTTCTCCTTCCTCTCCTCCTTCGCCTTTTTCGTCGCCTTCCCCCCTTGTTCTCCTCACCATTGTTCTTTTCTTTATCCTGTTTTCCCTTCTCCTTCTTAACATTATCTTTCTTCTCCTCCTTATTGTCCTTCTCCTTCGCCTTCTCGTTCTCGTTCTCCTCATGCTCTCATATTATCCTTCCCCTGCTGCTCGTTTCCATCTCCTTATCCTTTCCCTCCTCCTCCTCCTCCCCTTTTTTTCCCTTCTCCTTCTCATTTCCTTTCTCCTTCGCCTTGTTTTCCTCCTCTTCATGTCCTACTCGTTCACGTCCTCCTTTTCCTCATATGTTTGTTTTGTCCTTTTCCTTCTCATTCTCGTTATCCTTCTTCTACTTCTTCTCCTTCATTTCCTTCTTTTTCTCCTTTCAGATTATTTATTCTCCTCCCCCTTCACCTCCTCTCCTTCCGTTTCTCCTCATCAATTTCTTTCTCTTTGTCCTTATTCTCATCCCCATCTTCCTTCTCCTCCTCCTCCTCCTTTATAATTTTCCTTCTCCGTCGCCTTACCCTCCTCTTCTTCCTCGCCCTTCTCATTTTCCTTCTCCTCCTTTTCCTTCTCCTTTCCCCCCCATCCTCCTCGTTTTCCTTCGCCCTCTCCTCTCGCGTTTCCTTCTCTTTCGCCTTCTCGTTCTCGTTCTCCTTCTGCTTATCATCATGCTCTTGCCCTGCTCTTCTCCCTCTGGTTCTCCTTCTGCTGTTTCTCTCTCTCCTTCCCCCTCCCGTTCTACTTGCGTTGTTATGTTTCCTTTTTCCTGTCCGAGTCGTCCTCCTTATCCTTCCCTTTCTTCTCTTCAGGCTCCGCCTCTTTGCGAGAAACCAGACGGCGAACGTTTTCATAAGGCCGTGGGGCCATCAACAGAAACATTCGGGATGAAGAGCGGTCCCGCGGCAAGGGGGCCAGGCTTCCAGGGGTCCATGTTGTAAAACAAATCAGGGCGTCGGAGATGTGGGTCACCCATCCTTGTCCTCCTCCTGCTGCATCCTGCCTCCTCCTCCCTCGTCCCTCGTTCCTTCTCCTCCCTTCTTCCCTCCTCCTTCTTTTTCTCCTCCTCCTCCTCCTCCTCCCTCCTCCTCCTCCTCCTCCCTCCTCCCCCTCCTCCTCCTCCTCCTCCTCCTCCTCCTCCTCCTCCTCCTCTTTCTCTTCCTCCGACTCTCCTGTTCCTCCTCCGCCTCCTCGTCCTCCTCCGCCTCCTGCTCCTCTTACTCCTCCTCTGACTCTGCCTCAGTCCCCTTCTCCATCTCAATCAACTTCTCTTGTTTCTCCTCTTCGCCACGGTCAGAGTTTCACACTGTGGCGACAGCAAACCCGCCTCAGAGAGCGTGACCTCCCCCTTCTCCCGTCCACTCCTCTCACCCGCTCCGTCCTTCTCCCTCCCCTGTCCTTGAAGGGCAACATTCGGGGGGGATAGGTTCGGGGGGGATGCATCGACCCCCAATCGCCCACTGATCGCCGACAAGGGCCTGATAGCCCACCCCGTCCAACAGGACCGTGCGGATTCGCTATGGGGGGCCTATCGCCGATCTATCGGCGATGTTTTTCCCGATGCTTCGCTTCCTGAGCCGATCCCCGCTGTGTTATTGGGCCTCACTCCTCCCCGTCCTCTCTTCTGTCGGCTGGACCGAAGTATAAGATCGAGGTCAGTCTGGGGAGGGTACCCTGACGCTCCTCGTGCTTGCTGGACGTCCCGTGCATCCTGGAGGAGGGGACCCTCGAACGTTTTGCAGTCTGGCCGGCGGAGCGGCTCGTGCTTCTGAGAGAGGGGATTCTGTCCCAGGTGCGGCCGTGCGCATCCCTGGTCCATTCGGGGCTCAAGAGGTGGGGGCCAGTGCAAACCGGGGGTCAGCCAGGGCGCCAGATCTTGCAGGATCCTGCAGGGCCCGGGTCTCACTGACCCGGGTTTGGGTGCAGGGTCCTGCAGGATTTCGCCGGGTCCTTCGCATTGACCCGGGTTTGGGTTCAGGATCGTGCAGGGTTTTGCAGGGCCTGGTTGACCCGGCTCTGGATTGACCGGGTCAGAAGATCCCTTAAGATTGACTTGAAAGATGTTCTTCTGTCCCAGGTCCGGCCGTATTCATCCCTGATCCATCCTCCTCCACCAGTCAGGGCCATGGGCAGGGCGCCTGTGCAGCGCGGGCACCCACGTCCTTTTGCATACCCGTCTGCCGCTCGCGCGGAGGGCTAGCTCGGAAGAGTGCCTCGCGAAATACAGGGCAGTGCAGGAAGACCCTCCCCCCTCTCTTCGGGTGCAGCTCCTGGAAGGTTATTCGGGTTTTTCGGGTTTCTTAGTAGGCGTGGGGGGCGTACCCCGACGGGGGTCAACCTCGCCTCGGCGTCGCGCCGCGACGGGGGGTCGAAGCGCATTCGGCTCGCGGTGGCTGCCCGCGACGGGGGTCGATGTGGGGCTGTCAGCGGGGGTGACGCCCCCCCCGACGCTTTCTTAAGAAACCTGGAGTACACATTCAGCATGGGAGCTGGTGTGTTCACCGTCACGGACCTGCCTAAGCCAGAATCCCGTTGAATCTGGCTTAGTCCCGCTTCATCTAGCTTCGCCCAGGTTGAATCTGACCTGATCCGGCTTACTGGCCCCTTGATCGGGCCTATTCCTCCAATCGTTCTTACGAAGGCCTCCGAGGAGTTGTATCCTAACCTCTCGCGTGTCTCATGCGTTCAGTTTTCTTCTTTGTAGCGTCAACGTAGCGACCTGCTGGCCTCACCCTCGTGCGCTGGATGCGCCGCCCTTGCATGGAATTGCCAGCCAGGTCTACCAGCTACAAAGTAGTATGCCAAGTCTGATTGAGGCCTTGGGTACCAGATATGGCCACATGATGCATGCAGCGGGTACCACATTCAGGAGGCTGCTCTCCCTGCGAGTTGCAAAAACGGTAGAACACAGCAATTCTCAGACCCATGAGCACCTGGATGATTGGATTCCCCTCTTATGGTTCGAAGATGTGTCACCATTCTGCAGTTTCCACGTTTTGTTTTTCGAGTTTTTGCCTCCTCCCTGCCTCCTCCCTCCTCTCTCGCCTCCCTTGTCTCTACGTTGTTCCCTCTGCCTTATCCATTCAGCACTGTTCCTCCTCCCTCCTCCGCTCTTCCACGCGTGTTGTTATTTTTCCACTTCTCCCCCTCCTCCTCCTAACTCATGAGAAAGTTGTTCGAGGATCATGTATTATGAGTGCATGTGAATCCGTGTTTCCGCTTCTCACCGCTCGTTTTCCCCTGATCATCTCGATATGCTGGTTCTGTACCGGTTGCATTCGAAGCCTTCTCCAAACACAGGAATTTCCAACTCTTGCGCCAGGTGGCAAAGCACTTCCGAAGTTCGGTACCATCCCCAGCGCTGATGCCAGCTAAAAGCCGCCGCTAAGACCTCCACCCCACCGGATGATCACAGCGCGCACTTGATCAACCTTTTGGCGCCAGCCGATTGTATTGCGCGGAAACCGCCGCAACATGCCGCTGACAAACAACAAACAAATTCGTGTGCATGTGTGTATGTATGTATATATGTATGGATGTATGTATGCATGCATGTATGTATGTATACATGCATGCATGGTTGTATGCATGAATGTATGTGTGTATAGATGCCTGTCTGTATTTACGTATCTCTGTGTATATGCATGCATGCATGCATGCATGCATGCATGCATGTTTCTGCATTCATACATTCATGCATGCATGTATGCATGTATGTATGTATGCCTGCATGTATGCATGCATGCATTCATACATGCATACATGTATGTGTATGTATGCATACATGCATGCACGCATGCATGCATGCGTGTATGTATGTATGTAGGTATGCATGTATGTATGTGTATGTGTGTATGTATGTATGTATGTATGCATGCATGCATGCATGTATGTATGTATGTATGTATGTATGTATGTATGTATGTATGTATGTATGTATGTATGTATATAGCTATGTATGTATCGATGTATGCATGTATGTGTGCGTGCATGCATGCATGCATGTATGTTTGTTTGTATGTATGTATGTATGCATGGATGCATGAATGTATGTATATATGTGTGTATGTATGCATGCTTGCATGTATGTATGCAGGTGTGTGTGTATGTATACATGTATGTATGTACGTATTCATGCATGCATGTATATATTGAAGTAGATAGGTATGTAGGTATAAATGTATACATGTATGTATGTATATATATGCATGCATGCATGCATGCATGCATGTATGCATGCATGCATGCATTTATGTATGTATGTATGTATGTGTGCATGTATATATGTATGTATGAGTATATGTGTGTATGCATATATGTATGTATGTATGTATGTATGTTTGTATGTATGTATGTATGTATGTATGTATGTATGTATGTATGTATGTATGTATGTATGTATGTATGTATGTATATATGTATGGATGGATGGATGGATGGATGGATGGATGGATGGATTGATGGATTTATGTATGTATGTATGTATGTATGTATGCATGTATCTACGTATGTATATATACGTATATGTGCATGTGTATAGGTGTAGGTTTGTGCATGCATGCAGGCAGGCAGGCAGGCAGGCAGGCAGGCAGGTAGGCAGGCATGCAGGCAGGCAGGCAGGCAGGCAGGTCGGTCGGTAGGTAGGCAGATATGCGTGTGTGTGTGTGAGAGTGTGCGGGGGCGCCTCCCGCTCGACCTGCTCTGCGCCGCGCTGCTGCGCGCGCGGCCGCGACTCCACAAGTGTGTGTGTGTGTGCGTGTGTGTGTGTGTGTCCTCCACGGCGATGCCTGGGAGCTATCTGCTTCGGGCCGACGGTGTCTGTCTGGCTGCAGCCTGCACCTCTCCTCACGGCAGCACTGCAGCATGTCCCCTCCACAGCGAAGCCCACATTGAGAGACGTGCTTGTGCATCGGGCAGCCCGCTCTGCCTTGGCCGTCCATGCGGCAGAGCCGGCTTCCCTGGGGCTGGCTTCGAGCCCCACGCACGGCCACGGGAGAGCAAGGTGCGTCCCACCAGCGCTGGCAGCAGATTGCGCAGCAGGGTCAGCCAAGGACCGGCGACCAAAATCATCCGCACTTCGGCGTCATTCACGAGTGAGCGCAGCACAGTTGCTGAGATCGCACGGGTTCGAGGACCAAGAGGTTCGGGAGGTTCCCTGGAGGTCCCCGGAGGCTCCTGGACAGGAGGAGGAGGAGGGGAGGGGACACCGTGCGCGCGCGCTGCCCACAGATCTGGGGAGGAGGATCCGGCGACGTGTCCAGTGCACGCACACACTGGGCCCCAAGAGCTCGGAGGCGAGTTTCTGCCCCTCTCCGATCTCTCCGCGCCCGCACGGGAGGTCGAACGTGCCGTGGAGAAGGAACGGGAAGCGGGCCCGACGGTCTCTCCTGGGACGGGAGCAGTCAGGAGGGGAGAAACACACACAGACACAATTAGTCGTCGATTCCCCAGAAAAGATGGGAAAAGATGGGGAGTGGGGGGGAAGACAAAAACCCAGAAAACATGGGAAAATATATAGGGAGTCTGGTTCTTTGTGTATCTTTATTTGTGTGCCCCAGTTCCCCTTCAAGCAGGGGCGACGACATGCACGCGCGAGCACCAGCAGGAGAGGCGAGCGGGAGCGGGAGGGGAGGGGGGGGGGGAGCGCCCGTCACGAGGAAGCAGGGGGCCCCAGTGGTCAAGCGCCCGCCACGTTGTTGGCCCCCAGAGAGGTCGCTCTCTCGGCGTGTCTTGAGGCGCGGCTGGTGTCCACGAGACTGCTGGCCAACTTCTGGGAAACGGTGCGGAGAAGCATCGGTGCTGCCTGCCCGTTCGTCACCCGATATTCGTGGAACAGGGGGGAAACGAATTCGGACATCGGCGATACACATCCCGCGGCTGTGCACGAGCAATATCCAATCACAAAACCCACAGTCAGCACGAACAGGTATGGCACCCATATCGTTGGCACAGCCTGCAACACTCTCTCTTCCACATACCTGCACAGTGTCGGCTCACTGTCCAAGAGGTGCTCAGCCACTGCTCAGGCTAAGTCATCGTAGAAGCGATACAGCTCGGCGATCTTCTCTTTCGTCTTCTTGGGCTCCTTGATCTGGTATTCCCTGCGTAGTTCTGATGCCACTTGCTGCGCTCCGCGATTGCCCCACGGCTCACCGGCCGCAGTCTTGAGCGTCTTCTCCTCCTCGTCCTCCAGGTCGAAGCTGTTGTCGAAGTGCGCCTCCCCGAGGTGGCGCCTGCACGGCGGTGAGGCCCGTCGGCGGTATGCCAGCGCCGCTGCTGGCGTCCCACGGTTGACGCCGTTCTCCGAGGAGGAAGAGGTACCCACGGCAGGGGTACCTCTTCCTCCTTGGCAGTGGCATGGCATGCCTCTGCCCTTCGCCCCGTTCTCCCATTTTTCTCGGCCCCTTTGGAGGCCCTCATCACCGCTAGGTTCGCCTCGAGCTCCTGGTCAGAACGCACCCTGTGAGAGGCCCAGGGAGTAGCGTTCAGTCGGGCGTGTCCCTCTACAGAAAATAATCGAAGACTAGTCTGGGGACGACGTTTCTTCTATTTTTTGGTGTATATATATAAAAGAAACATTTGTTTCCATCAAATACGCCTGTAGGGGGACATGCCCGACCTAAGAGTAGCGGTATCGGTACCTTTCTGGTGTCCTCACACTCTGCCGGAGCGCGCGGTCGATCGATTCCTGCACGGCCCTCGCTAGGATCTCACCCTGGCGTTGAGTCGGGCGTGCTCCTCTACAGGAGGAACATTCGAAAGTAGTAAAAAATCAGCCCAGCGAAAGACCCAACCATATGCAGATGTGAGTACCGCAATTGTGAATATCTTCTTCGGTGGCGTTCCCTATGGGGCCACGAAACATTGTATTGGGTGGGTGAAACGCAGGGAGCAAGGGCCGTGTTGGGTGGTGGCGGACGCATGCGGGCGGTGCCACTGGGACCTTCCGTGGAGCTCCCTGTGGGGCCACGAAGCGCTGTACTGGGTGGGTGAAACGCAGGGAGGAAGGGCTGTGCTGGGTGGTGGCTGACGCATGCGGGCGGTGCCACTGGGACTTTCGGTGGAACCCCCTCATGGGGCCATGAAACGTTGTGCTGGGTGGGTGAAACGCAGGGTGCAAGGGCTGTGCTGGGTGGTGGCGGACGCATGCGGGCGGTGCCACTGGGACCTTCGGTGGAGCCCCCCTATGGGGCCATGAAACGTTGTACTGGGTGGGTGGAACGCAGGGATCAAGAAGTGCTGTGCTGGGTGGTGGCGGACGCATGCGGGCGGTGCCACTGGGACCTTCGGTGGAGCCCCTTATGTGGCCACGAAACGCTGTACTGGGTGGGTGAAACGCAGAGAGCAAGGGCTCTGCTGGGTGGTGGCGGACGCATGCAGGCGGTGCCAGTTGGACCTTCCGTGGAGCTCCCTGTGGGGCCAAGAAACGTTGTGTTGGGTGGGTGAAACGCATGGAAGGAGGAGGGAGGGGAGGAGGAGGAGAGGAGAAGAGGAACGCGGGGACCGTCTCTTCAAAACGAGGACCCAACACCACAGGATGGCTGGGAGTAATATGGGGACGATGCTTTGTTTTTTTGTTTGAATATGTTTTTTGTGCATCGTTGGGCAATTTTCAATTTTGCGCCCAAGGGAACATGCCCGACCTAACCCTGGCGGCGAAAACCTCTTCCTCGAGTTCACATCCACACCAGTCGATGTAGGCCTGGTGCCCGACGCCTTCCTGGTGCATCCAGCGCTTGGTCTGCTTTGAGCGCAGATTTGTCCGACCGCGCGAGCTCGAGAACGAGGCAGACCGTGGACAGGAGCTTCCTGTGGCGCTCACGGTTCCGATCACGAGCACGGTCCCGACGGCCACTGCCTCCGATTACGATCGCGGTCTCCGTCTCCGTCACGACCACCCTTGGAGTTTATAACATCCCTGCCGTCAGAACGATCAGCAGGCTCCAGCCCAAACGACACGGCACGGCAGATCAATCCAATCGGAAGGCTCCCCGCGATGCGCGTCCGAAGCAATAAGCAGACCTAAATTGTTTCCCGATGGCCCCGTGAAGATACCGAAACATGCACGAGCAGCACATCCCGAGACTCCCAGCACGTAAGTCATCCACATAACGGCTCCAGTTCACCCAACGTCCGGGATTCCCAGCCGCTGACACAATCTCTCCGACTGCCATCCCAGCCATCTCCATGTCCACTACCTCCATCATCACGAGAGTCTGATACGAAGCCACCCTGAGTGCACGGCGGAGCATCGACAACGATAGTGCCCACCATCCACGTCCAGACTGTCGCGTGAAGAGCCAGACACGTTCTCCTCTGCGAATCAGATGGCGATACTGCTGATGACTCTTACAATACCTCTGCGTAGCAAAGTCCACAATGCGGGGATTATCGAGCTGGTCTTGCAGCTCTCAAAGGCTTGATGTACATCTGTGGCTATACAGTACAGACCTGGCTCCATCGAACATTGGCAAACCATGCATGTAAACGCGTCCGTGGGTCCTTCCAGAGATCATAGCGTCCCCTGCAGCTGCTTCCGAGCGTTGTTGATGGCGAACCTCTCCCGAGACGCCCGACTCCTGGACCACCGACCGAATCGCACTAAGAGCAACCTTCTAACCTGCAGCATAGGGCGTGCCCGACATGTCTAAGATTCTCCTCCAATGTGAGTGCCTTTTTTCTTTCATTCCAGAACCCTGGAGTCCGAGTAGCAGTTGCCTTTGACCAATGGACATGACGCCGGTGGGAAAAGCTTACGTCCAGGGCGTCCAGGACGACAGCGTAGAGAACCAGGCAAGCCCAGCTGGGCTCGAGCATACCCACAGACTTCCACCTGCTTGTTGGTCAGGCTCCCGCGGATGCTCCAGGGCGGATCCTCCAGAATGCCGTTAAGCAGAGCCCAGTTGAGGTCAGCCTTGCTTTAGTGTCCACACCTTGGAGGGATCCCGATCACCCCCAGCTCGGAGCAAGCCAGGGGATAGGACTCCTTCAGTACGGGTTTCCCACCAGTGCCACTCGGTTGGAGGGACACTTGTTGGGTGGGCTTATGCTTGGGCACGGCACTCCGACCAAACGTGCTTTCCGCGTCGAAGAACCCGAAAATGTAAGCGGACCCGTCGACCCCACTCTGACCATCGAGCGCTGCACTGCCGCCAGTGCGACGATGGCGAATGCCAAACAGGAAGGCGCCAAGGTGCCGTCACTGCCCGTAGCGAGCGAGACTCTGAGGCCTGCCCGTAGCGAGCGAGACTCTGAGGCGCTCCCAATCTCCCGTGGATCCATGCTGGCTCATTGGAAGGTGAAGCTCCGAATTCTTATCTTCGTGTTGATTTTGTCCACCCAACGATCTGGACGACCCTTTCGAACACGAAGCTTCCTCGCACGCCACATCCGTATCGTACTCGTCCGAATTGCTCGAAGGATCGAATTGCTTCGTCGGCGCATGAAGGGTAGATAAATATCAGTGTAGGCGGGTATGCACAGTGGGGCCATGCGGTTGATCATGAGTTGGTACTCGACCAACACTATTGTTACCATCCGTCGAGCTCCTCCTGGAACGCAATCGTTGATCTGGCCACAAGCCTCATACACGAAACCTGCGACCGTATCTGGAGACCATCATGGTGCGAAGGTGATGCACGGCATATGCGGTGCACAATAGGCCACGAAAACGATTCAGTAAGCCTTCCTGGAAGATTCTGGTGGGGCCGAATTGGTGGGTCTCACCGTGCACGCTGCAAACGATGGCCCAGTACAAGTCTGAGAAACCACCCCGTATGGAACCATAATCGTGAAGTTTTAGCGTACGTCGTTCACGTTCACGGTCTGATCTGCACACCGCGTTTTGGAACACGTCTGATTGCCACATGGACTGAGCCTGACGCGGCCCACGCATGCGAGGGGGGTGGCCGACGTCGTGGTGGGGCCTGATCTTGGCCGAGGTGGTTCCCCCTTGCGTCCAGCCCTGGCGCTGAAAACTACGGTCCGAGAGGTTGCAACCCGGATTCGCAGGTTCGGTGATGAGGGGCTCCATGGCGAACGCTTGCGCCTCGCACGGGAGGGCTGCCACTGTCGTCGGTACCTGGGCCATATACCGTCACCTCTTCCAGGAACACATCGCCCGCGTAGGTGTTCACGAACTCGGGCTGCAATCCCTGGGGTGGGCACTCATCGGAGACGATTTTTCTGGTAGCATCTGCGCCTGCTGCACTCCAGAGAACGCAGACGGAGGACGCGTCGACATCATTGGGAGCAAGACACTGCCTGCACCAATGGATCCACTGTGGGTCTGGCCCGCCGGTCGCCATTCTGGCACGGGGAAGGCGTACTCGGAAAATGCGTGCGGCCCTCCTCGGATAACTTTTTTTTCTGCAGGGTACTTTGCAACTGAATGATACCTTAGGCCATCACGATGTCGGAGATGACTATGGCTCGAAGAATAATAAGCGGCATAACCATAAACTTTCGACGGTCCGCGCGGATGCAAGAACTCCGCGCGGAGTGCCAACCGTTTTTGTTTATGGCGTGATGCCACTGCGATGCCTTGGTGGAAGCAATGCTACTGGAAGGTGGCACAGGAATTAGGTGCAATGTTGGAAGTCCACCACAAGGCACCATTGACCACCCCCATTCTTGTTCTTGTGGGAGTGTCGCACTTGACATGTCATGGACAAATAACTAGCCGAATCTCTTGTTCAACCCAATGAGAATGAAGAGTCCTGTGTGGCCACGCAATGACCTGGCCCGAGTCCGCTGCCGTCGTAGAATTCTCAGAAGGCGTGGCTCCATGTCGGAACCGTGGTAGCATATGTAGTAGAGAACATGGAACGTGAAAAGGTTGAGTCGCACGATACCGTCGCTCTGATGCCGGCGTGGTCATGCGTGACTTGTGTTCTCCACGGTGATGTTTGGGATATACGTAGCACCCCGCAGTTGCGGATAAGAGTGAGGGGGCGGCGAGGACGTCGTCAGTCGGCGAGGCTCTGAAGAAGCCAGCCGCAGGCGTCTAACTTTTACAAATTATGTAGTGAGCCCGCCGCAGGCGCCGATTCCTTCGTTAAAGTAATGTGGGTGGATCGCGGGGTGGGTCGCGGGTGGGTCGCGGGTGGGCCGCGGGCCGGGTCGCGGATGGGTCGCGGGTGGGTCGCGTATGGGTCGTGGGTGGGTCGCGGGGTGGGTCGTGGGGTGGGTCGCGGGTGGGTCGCGGGGGGTGGCTTGCTGGGTGGGTCGCGTGTGGGCCACGGGCGGGTCACGGGGTGGGTCGCGGGGTGGGTCGCGGGTGGGTCGCGGGTGGGTCGCGGGGTGGGTCGCGGGGTGGGTCGCGGGTGGGTCGCGGGCGGGTCACGGGGAGGGACGACGACAACAACAACAACAATTATTTTACCTTCATGCGCGATGTTTCCACACGAAGCATGCGACCATCATGAGAACCTTCCACATCATGGGGGACTCTTGTTCTATAGCGGGGTCCGTTATTCCCATTCCCAGATCTCCCGCCCAATGAGGTCTTACAAATACCTCCTCCGAGGAATTTCAACATATCCCGCCTCGAAGACACATGCCCGCGCCTTGCTGCGCCGATGCGAGACCGCCAGTGGAGCCCCAGCGACGGGTAAAGCACACAGAAGTATCGAACGACAGGATTGCCTTGGTGGGGATGGGGGCTGTCGGCGGTGAGGCAAGGACCTGGCCCTGACTAGAAAGTGAGGAAGTCTCGAGCAGGGCTGCTATTGCTGCTGGGAGCGGCGCCAATGCTGAAGAGAGTAGTGCGCTAGCCCAGCGTACGTAAAACAAAACGAAGTCTCGAGCGGGAACGCTGGTTTTGTTGGGACGCCGGCTTTCGGCGGCGAGGAGGATTCGCCTTGAGTGAGACAGGAGGAAGCATCGAGCGGGAGCCGTGGTTTTGTCGGGACGGGGGTTGTCGGCGGCGAGGAACAGCAACGTCCCGAAGAAAAAGAGAGGACATCTCGAGCAGGGCTGCTATTGTTGCTGGGAGCGGCGCCAATGCTGAAGAGAGTAGGGCGCTAGTCAATAATACGTAAAACAAAACGAAGTCTCGAGCGGGAACGCTGGGTTTGTTGAGACGGCGGCTTTCGGCGGCGGGGAGGAACACCGCCTTGAGTGAGAAAGGAGGAAGCATCGAGCGGGAGCCGTGGTTTTGTCGGGACGGGGGTTGTCGGCAGCGAGCAAGAGCACCGTCCCGAGGAAAAAAGAGAGGACATCTCGAGCGGGAGCGTTATTCTTGCTGGGAGCGGCGCCAATTCAAAAGAGAGTAGGGCACCAGTCCAGCGTAAAACGGAAGTCTCGGGCGGGAGCGCTGGTTTTGTCGGGGCGGCTGTTTTCGGCGGCGAGGAGGAACACCGCCTTGAGTTAGAAGGGAGGAAGCATTGAGCGGGAGCCGTGGTTTTGTCGGGATGGGGGTTGTCGGCGGCGAGGAACAGCACTGCGTCTTCAGGAAAAAGGGAGGAAGCCTCGAGCGGGAGCGTTGTTCTTGCTGGGAGCGGCGCCAATTCAAAAGAGAGTTGGGCGCCAGCCCAGCGTAAAACGGAAAGAAGTCTCGGGCGGGAGCGCTGGTTTTGTCGCGGCGGCGGTTTTCGGCGGCGAGGAGGACCACCGCCTTGAGTAAAAAAAGGGGGGAATTCTCGAGCGGGAGCGTTGTTGTTGCTGGGGGCGGCGCCGTTGAGAGAAAGACTAGCGCGCCAGTCCAAGGTAAAACGGGAGGAAGTCTCGGGCGGGAGCGCTGGTTTTGTTTGGACGGCTGCTTTCGGCGGCGAGCAAGAGCACCGGCCTTGAACAAAAAAGGAGGAAGTCTCGAGAGGGAGCGTTGTTGTTGGGCCGGTTTTGGAGGTCCCCCAAACCGCCCGAGCGTGAGCCTCATTTTCAATGAAAATGTAGCCGGCGCCTCGGCGAGAGCGCCAAAGCGCCTTTAAGGGGTCCAACAATAGTAATTGTTCAGTACAAGCAGAATCCTCCCCGCGGATCCCCATTTCAGCCACGCACCCGGGAACAAAGAATGAGCGTTCGGCCCCCTCATCCTGATCTGCTTTAGGTCGACGGTGTCTAGTGGCAGCCTGCACCTTCCCTCCCCACGGCAGCATTGCTTCCCTTCCACCACGAAGCTTTATCGAGAGATGTACTTGTACGTCAGACCGTCCGCACTGCATTGAGCGTCCATGCGGCGGAGTGGGCTTCCTCGGCCTGGCTTCGAGCCTCACATACGGCCACGAGAGGGACTAGTGTGTGTGTGTGTGTGTGTGTGCCACACGGGGAGCACTTCAGGAGTCCTCCCATGAGGTGGAGCAGCGGGCGCCTGGATCTGTAGACATCGTGCCAGCCACGGGTGAGGGTGGACGCTGCCGATCCGAGGGCGACGTTAATGATAGCAGGTGCAGCGGGCGCACCTTGACGACCTGGCACGTCGTGCGGGAGGAGATCCCGTTCGAGGACCCGCTGCAGCTGGGCCCGGCCCCTTCTCCCTCCCCCGTGCCTTTGTGCTGTCCCCCCTTCCCTCCTCCCTCGCCTCCCTCGTCGGCTGGCCCCTCATCGCTTCTCCTCTTGCCCTTTGGTGGTGCGTGGTGCCTCCTCTCTTACCCTGGGCTCCCCGTCCTCCGTCGGTCGGCCTCTTGCCCCTCGCGCCCGTCCGCCTGCCTCCTGCGGCTGGTTGCTGTGGCTCCTCGCTCTTCGCTTCCCCCCGCCGCCTTGCTCGGCCCCCCTTGCCCTTGTCTTGCTGGCCCGTTGCCGACCCGTTCGGCCGGCTTGCGGGCCTGACGCCCTTTCGCTGCTTTGCCGGCGCGCGCCCGCGCTAGCCAGCGGAACCATCGGACGCCCAGCGGCGTGGTCCAGATTGTGACGCTCAAAGTGTTTTTGTTTTGTTTGTAGTGTGTGTGTGTGTGTGTATGTGTGTGTTTTTGTGTGCTTGATTGATCTTCGCACTGGTGTTCGGCTGGCCGTGCGCCGGCGCGCAGCCGGGACCACCTCTTGCGTGCGCCCCCTGCTGCCAGCAGGTTCCTGCTCGGCCTGCACGTGCGCGCTTTCCCTCCGCTGGTCGCGTCGGTGGCCCCCCCCTGCACGCGCTCGCGCTGCGGCGCTTCTCCTGCGCGCGGCTTGCCCTGTGCCGTCCTCCCACCTGCAGCGCCAGGTGGCCTTGAACTGAGCGTGCCCTGCTTTGATGCTCGCGACGGTGCCGCCACTCCGCCGCTGAAGGGAAAAGTCTGTGTGCCCGGCAGTGCAGGCTGTTGGCCACCTGTCGGGGGGCAAGCGGTGCGCCCGCCTCAGCCGGCTGCCTCGCCAAGTGCGCTTGCCGACGCACTTGCTGCCGCTGCTCTTCTGCGCTCGCTCTTGGGTGTCCCCGTCCCCGGTGACCGGGGCAGGCTTGGCTGCCGCCGAAAGGGTTCATCATGTGCTTTCTGATTTGTCCATGTCGCACGTCACTTGTCAAACAAGCCTTGGCGAACAGGTACCGCCATGTGATGCACTTAAACTTGAAGGGAGCGGTGGGTTACCAGAGAGCACAACATATACATATATGCCCTATTCCGAAAACCCTGTACTGTACCCAAAACACCAAAAACGTTTTCATCTCTCGGGGACACATTTTTTACTTCCGCCGACCTTCCGCCGCGGAAGAGATGACAACTCCTTCGATCTTCGAAAGCAAGGCCGTCTTTGGAACGCCCCATATATACAATGTACACAGGGATATAGAGAGAGGGAGGGAGGGAGGGAGGGAGCGAGGGAGGGAGGGAGGGGTAGAGAGAGAGAGAGGGATTCGTAGAGAGGAATCTGCGTTGACACACAAGCACCACCAGGCGAAGCACTTTGCCTTTGAAAGGGCGGGAGGGGCAAAAGGTGACGAGCACAGGCGCACATGCGCGCAAAGCACCGCCAGGTGACGCACTTGAGGGGGCAGGCTGCCCGAATACGTGGCGTCCTCACCCAATGGTGGGCCAGCGCACCCTCCGCGGCGCGGCGTCTGCCTGAGTGGCCTCGGCGTTTGTCTTGTGCCGCTGTCCCTTCTCCTCGGGCCTACACCCTCTTCTCCCATGCTCCTTGGGCCTTGGCGATTCTCCAGGTCAAGCGCCAGGAGGTCCACGGTTGCAGCAACCGGATTGTCGCCTAGCCGGCGCGGTCGCCGCAATCCGTTTCTCGGGTCCGCTTTCCCCTCTCCTCTGTCGCCTTTTGGCTGGCTGGGTTGGCGACGCCCACTTCTCCTTGCCGCGCCGAAGGCGCACCCCGCCTCGGCACGTTATTGGCTTTTTCTGCGCGTCTCTGCTGGTCGGCCCTCCCCCTTTGGGGATCTAGCTGCACCTGCCGGCGCTGCCCGCGCGTAGTCGTCCTGGTGCACTCTTGCGCTGCCCGCTTGTACTCGTCCTCCCCGCAGTGGCCGACGTGCTCGTCCGCGGCCTCGAAGCAGTCCGCCCTGCACACAGGCTGGTTAGGGTCTCCCCGTCCGTTGTCGGACTTCTCTCGGTTTTTCATCCACAGCGTCGTGTCTTGGCATCGATTCGATCCGACGTGTGCACTTTTCTCTCGGCAGGGGCCATCGAGGAGTACCCTGGATCATCTTTCGGAAATGAGCGCGCGACGCCGACAGAAGGCACGGGGAATGGACGCCCGACCGATGGCAAGGTGTGCAAGTCGTGAGGTCTCGTTCCGTGCGCACTTTGCTCGCGACCGGTGCCGCTTCGCCAGCGGAAGCACGAGTGTGAGCTCAGGGGCTCTCGATGAATCCTCCTGCGAGTCTCACTGCCCACGGGCTGGGGCTGCCGCGCCTGTGCCTCTCCCAGTTGGCGCTCCGCCTCGCCCTCCCGCCGCGAGAAGGAGGAGGAGCAGGAGGAGGAGGAGGAGGAGGAGAAATTGGAGGAGCAGGAGGAGGAGGAGCAGGAGCAGGAGGAGGAGGAGGAGCAGGAGGAGCAGGAGGAGGAGGAGGAGGAGCCCGCCGCGCTCGGCCGCCCCCGCCCGCCCCCGCGCCTCTCCTGCGCTCGCGCCCCCGCCCCTCCACCGCCGGCTTCCGCCCCGCGCCCTCGCCCTCTCCGCCCGACGCTCCTCCCTCCGGCGCTCGCGGCCTCGCTGCCTCGCCGCCTCGCCGCCTCGCCGCCCGCCCCGGCCGCCCCGGCCGCGCTCCCGCGCACGCCTCGCTCTGGCGCGGGCCCGCTCGCGCTCCGCTCCGCTGCCCCGCGCTCGCGCTCGCCCGGCGCCTGCCCCGCTGCCCCGCCCGCGCTCGCCCAGCGCCCTCCCCGCCGCCGCCCGCTGCCTTCCCCGCCTGCCGTCAAGTCGGGCCTGTCCCTCTACAGGAGGAGTAGCCCAAAATAGTAAAAACACAGTCTGGGGACGATCTTTCGAGGATTCGTTTTTTGGTATTTTTTTGTTATTTTTGGTGCAGTCTTTCTTTCTCGCCCAAAATCCGCCTGTAGGGGGACATGCCCGACCTAAGCCGGCCGCCGCCTGCGCCTGCCCCGTGAGGGGCTGGCCCTTTCCTTGCGTTCCTGTTCCGGTGCGCGCGCGGGGGCGACTTTTGGGATGGCGTGGCGCTGCGCCCGCCCTGCCCTGCTCTGGCGTTCGCAGCGGTGCCACCACCTCGGCGCTAGAGGACGTACTGCTTGTGAACGTGTGTCAGTGTGCGCCAGTGTGTTTGTGTGTGTGCGTGTGTGTTTGTGTGTATATATATACATATATATATATATATATATATATATATATATATGTCTCCGTGTCCGTCGTTTTGCTTGCTGGCGCAGGTATGAGTGATGATTGTGCATGGCGGTTGTGTGTATGTTCTTATGTCATGCTCCAGTCACGCATGTACGCACGCACGCAGAGTTGGCAAGCAAACTCGCTCGCCTGGGGCCGACTCGTGGTACTTGTACAGAAGCGCCTTTGAGCTCTGGATCGCCGTTCGCAGAGTTTCACCACATACCAAACCACTCCATCCCAACCCGATGGCCTCAATTTGCTTTCTTTTTCCAGTGGGGGGGGGTCGGGGAGCATTGAAAAAACACATGGCACCTGTACCCCCCAACCCGAAGCTCGGGTCAAATTCGGGTCTCCGGGTTGGGTTGGGGTGGTCTGGTAGGTAGTTAGAGCTGGAACGTGAGTTCCGACCAGGTCAGGTGAGCCACGTGAAACAGCGGGGGCGTCTTCGCCGACACTGGCGCGCAAGCTGCCTGCGTGCGCGCCCTCGTCTCCGCTGTGGCGCGCCGCGCGGGCGGCCCGCTCCAGCCGCCGCGCAGGGTCGCTGTGCTGTGTCGCGCAAGATCCGCTTCTGATCGACGCTCGGGTGACGATTTTGAACGTCTGGCGGGCTTTTGATCGTCGCTCATGTGAGGATTTTGAGCGCATGGGACGATGCTGCAAGAGATCCCGACCGCAGACTTTCGCCGGTCCCCCCGGACTTCTCGGCTCCGCGCTGGCCCCTCCCCCTGGCGGCGCCTCTGGCGCAGACCCACGGCGTGCCGCCCGCTGCCGCGCTCCACGCGCCAGGGGAGACGGGCGCGGGGCGGACTCGGGAACTCCTCGCAGACCTCCGAGAGCTTGGTGCTCATGCTGTTTTTTCTTTTTGCCACTCGAGTCCTGAGCCCCGCCTCCTCCTCTTCGTGACGGGCCGTGCTGCGCGCGGCCGCGCATAGGTCTGTGCCTCGGGTGCCAATCCATGCTTGCTAGCATCTCTAGTTCTTTGTTTTTTCTCTTTGACCAACCTGCAGCTCAGGCGAAGCGTCGGGATTGACAGAGCCAACTCGCGTGGGAGGAGGGTCGTTGATGACGGTGATGTGGATGGTGATGGTGACGGTGATGGCGATGGTGATGGTGATGGTGATGGTGATGATGATGATGATGATGATGATGATGATGATGATGATGATGATGATGGTGATGGTGATGATGATGGTGATGATGATGATGCTGATGATGATGAAGAGGAGGATGATGATGGGCACCCCCCGAGTCCCAAGGGATGTCTTGAGTTGCCAACGCTCACCGTGCATATCTTCCGTGCCCGCCAGGTGATGGCTGGTGTCTCGTGGCGAACTCTGGGCGTCCCTCCACCTTTTGCATGAGGCTCTTCACGGGGCAGCCTGCAACCCCATATCCTTGATCCGCTCGGGGCGTGGGGAGCAGGTGGGCGAGGACATGAGACACTTGAGCTCCGCAGGTCTGTGTGGAACTCGTATCCGTCAGCCTCTGCAGCGCAGCAGGCACATTGCACAAGATGCAAGTCATTGGGCCATTCAGGGGAGACGTTGACCTGGCACGGGGTTCAACATCTCAGCAGGGGTGGCAGTTATGTTCAACACAGAATTCTTGAAGATTGGGTTCGCCAGGTTCATGCCCAGGGAGAAGTGGACCAGTAAAAATCACGCACTCGCAGCTTGATATCACTTCCGTGGTCTTTTATTGCCCGCCACATCCTCAGGGGGATACGGCAATGAAGCGGCGGAGGCAGACGATGCGCACTCTGGCAGAATTGTTCAACCAAACATTATTGGAAATCCCTGCGCGCACTGTCCCGGTGGTGACGATGGGTCTAAATCGCAATTTTTCGTGATAAGGTGACGAACTCACCCCCGAAGGCGAAGCATAAGCCATCCTGGGGGAAGTATTGAGCAACTCTTCCCCCACTGCAAACAAGCGCTCCGAGCACGTTCCCACGTTCTATGGCACGAAGAGCAGTTCGCGGAACGAGCACATCTGCATGCCAGCCACAGCAGGAACCGAATTGCAGGACGGTCAAGTTTGGCGTCGCGTGGGTAGGCGACTCCAACTCATACCTGCCCCAGTTCCGAGAGATCTGATCCCGTTGGTTCTGAAGTTTCACTCGGACTTCTTTGTGCTGAAGCCGCGTCCCCGAGCTTGCGCTAGACACCAAGACCCGATAGCAAAGCGTGTCCAAACAGGGGCCTGGAGAGATGTGCTTCTTCGGAAGGTTCAGGATGCGCTCGAGGCTCATCTGGGGGAGCCTGGGAGACTCCAGGGGGCAGCGATGGTGAATCCCCGCTGGAAGCACTTTTTCGCGATCGTGGTTCTCATTGCCCATCCGCTTCTTCGGGCAGGGCCCGCCCAGCAGAAAGGATGCTCCTGAAAAATGCGACGGCGCCAGCTACCAGCATAACGTCGCGTGGGAAATCCGCAGGGAAATGCCCTCCCCCAGAAGAGTATATGGGAGAAACCACTGAGATGAAGCAGCTGAGCAAGCAGATCGGACAATGACCACGAGCATCATGCAGATCATGGAAGCAGCGAGCTAGCCAGGGGGTGATCGACGCGTGCGAGCAGAAATACCATGCGCTGGTGGCCCGATCATATGGGCAACTTGCAGGCGCCCAGATGATGGCCAGCAGATGTTTTTGCACGGCGATCAAATCGTGTGCGCGCCACTTGTGCACAGTGGATCGAGGCATTGCAGGTGCCCGGGCCAGAAGGGGGGATCTCGGGCAGGCCTGTCAGCTTCGAGGCGGCTCAGATATATAGCACCGCTTTTGCCATTTTCCATCCACAGAATGATGCTGAAGAGTATGCGCTCTTCGATTTGAAGCGTGCCCCTCGGGAGCTACCGACGCGAGAGGCGAGGATGGGTCTGGGCTTTCAGCCGAAAGTAGGGACGGGGCGGGGGAGGAGGAGGAGGAGGAGGAGGATGAGGAGGAGGAGGGGGAGGAGGAGGAGAAGGGGGGGGGGAAGATGAGGATATCAGCATCAGCGCGCAGCACATATTATTTACCATATACCGGCGCATGTGCGGCGAGTTGGGGGAGGGCCAGTAATCCGACGCAGGTCGTATGCATGGCATCTAGATAAGCAGAGTGGTGTGCCCAAGATTCGATGGATTAGGTTGATGCGCGGTTTTTGTCCTTTCTGGTTGCGCTCGATTCCCATATTTAACATGGTCGGTACGAAGGCGTGGTCTTGCGTCTTGCTTTTTAGGTTGCGCCCTGCGACGCGACCTGCGCATTTCCTGGCGCGGCGCGACCGCGCAGCGTTTAGGGTGCCAAACGTTCGACTTCGCCACCGCAGACGCGCGCGTATGATCTCGCATATTGACGCGCTTGATGGGCGGTGGGCCTACGCGCGCGGGAGGGGGGATTCAGGGGGGCGGCAGTGCGCCAGACGGGCTTGTAGACGCGCGTCGAATGTCTTTAGATCGGTGACGCCCAGAAGTGCAGGACGGCAGCAACCATGCGATGATCCTACATCCTGGATTCGAGAAAGGTGCGATGCGTCGACCAGGGCCTTCTTGGATGGTAGTTTGCAGTTTCACGCGCGCGCGCCCTACTGCTGCAGCATGCGCTGTCCAGCTTCGTTTGGGCTGTGGTGCTGTGGGCGAGGCGCTCGCGCCCAGCGGCTTCTCGCAGAACAGAGGCGAACGGGTGGTCGCTCCATGTCCTAGATCTGCGCGGCAGAACAACTTCGGCTTAAGCAAGCTGGAATCGGGCGAACCCTTCGCGAGGTGAAGTACTTGGGGGCCATCTTCGATCCGACGGGGTCCATCGCGTCCGAGTGGGGGGCCTGGGTGAAAGATTGAAGGATGCATTGGGCGCAGCCTTATGGCGTTTGGTTTGCCCATGTTCCGACGGCGGTGCAACGGGATGCGATGTCTCGAAGGTCCAGGGGGCAGCCTTGCCCGGGGTGGCATCGCTGGATCTCCAGGGCGCGGGTTGTAGAGCACTGGACATGCGTGTCCCGAGGCACTGGGGGGCGCTGATGCAGGGGGGGGGCGCGGGCGCGCGCGCGATCGCGAACGTGGACGCATGGCAATTTGTGAGGACACGCCCAGCAGCTCTTGAGCTTGGGGCTCGTCGTCTGCGCTTGCTCCAGGCGGCGACCAAGTATCCGATTGTGCGCGAGCTCCCTGTCTCTGCTCTGTTCGGTGATTGCAGTGCGAAGTGGCCCGAGGGCGTGCCGCAATCCCCACTCATGGCGGCCGCGTTCATTGCCCCGCCGACCAATGGGCGCATACTTTCGAGGGCGACGTGTGCAGTCTTTTGAATTTCTCGGGATGCGAGACCTTTGGGGGCATCTGGAGCAGAAGTGTGCTCTCGCTGTTTGGGGGCCGCGGCGCGGGAGAAGCCTCGCGTGAGATCGGCCCCCGAGCCCCCTGGGCAGATTTCTGGTGTAGCGATCGCCCCACCTCAGTGCGATGCAACTGGCTTGGGACCTGTTCCTGATGATGGCTCTGCGTTTGGCCACATATATGAACGCGATTTGCTCTTGGAACCTGGATGCAGATGCGATGCGCGTGTCGCTGCGCGAAAGATCTTTCGCGCCCAGCATGTGATATCGCCATCGCGCTCGCCTCGCCTCGCCATCGCAACGAACCCGTGCCCAATGTGCATTTCGACCTTCAAGTTGGGCGCGTGTGCAACGCGGCATTTACGTTGCGATATGGTACATCATCGTTGTCTGGCAGCTCGGTATTCAGTGGAAGTCCTCGCGCGGTGGCCAGCTCATCCTGCGCGCCCGTTCTGTCGCGTAAGTTCTGCGCCGCGTCTGGTTCCATTCCAGCGGCGTGCCTGCCGACGCTTGCCGATGTCGATCGCTCGCGACGCTGGGTTGTGCCATGGGCAGAATGTAGGAGTCGGCGCCTCCCGCGGCGGCGCAGGAATGGGCGGCGAAGGAACGACGTCGCGGCGGCCCATGGGGCGCCGCCACCTCGGCCCCCCTGGGTGGGCGCCGCCGCCGTCCAGGGCCCGGCGGCGAATGAGGTTCTGGCGTTGGCGACGAAGCAGGCGGCAAGACGCGCGCGAGACACGCGCGATATCTAGCCGGAGGTCATGGACACGTTCAGGCGCAGGAAGCCCGGGCCGTTCATCATTAATTTGGAGGCGTGGCATGAGACGTGCGAGGACGTCGCTGAGGTCCAAGAGATGACCGCCCCACCTGCACGTCGCAGGGCGCGGCGCGCGCAATGGTAGGCGCGCTGAAGGGCGCCGGCATTGGCGGGCAGACGAAAAAGCCTGGATCAAACTGCGCGACAGACTGCAGCGCAATAGCATCGAGGAGGTGGAGGGGGAGTTTCAGGTGGGGGCGACCGAGAATGCGCTCGACAGCGACATGTGCAAGCTCAACAGAATCATGCGTTGGAGTCCACGCGGGCAGTTGCTGGCCCAGTGCGCGGAGCAGCTTCAGATCCTACATTCGCATGCGCCCGCGCCTCCAGGGTACATGGGGCGTCAGCTGTCGACTTGGACCCAGGAGCTGCGGGGGTGAGGTCCCGAGCGTTTCTTCCGGTTGCAGGGGTGGTCTCAGTGGTTGAGCTGACTGAGCAGCAAGCGAGGCGCATGAGACATCATGATTATAAGTGGGGCCTCAGTGTGCAGTCGTTGAATGGCGCGGGGGAGCGCGTGCTCGAAGATCCGAGCTCGTCCGTGACTGGTGTTGTTTCTGACGCGCGTGGGGATTTAGGGCAAGGTGCTGGCCTCCCGGGAGGCCCAGCTCGCAAAATAATCCAGGCGTCTCCCTCAGACTGCCCCATGCTCCGAGATCCGATCCTCGAGCCTTTGGCCCTGCTTTGAGCCCGTCCTTCAATCTGTGCTTGTATGGCTAATTTAATCGCTTCACTCATTCCGCTGGCCCTGGGGCCTTCTTTAGGGCCTCTTGGGGGCCTCGTGGGGGCCTCTTGGGAGTCTCTCGGGGCTCCTTGGCGGCGTCTTGGGAGCCCCCAGGGCCTCTTGGGGGGCCCTTGTGGGCCTTGGGGCGGGAGGGGGGCAGTCGATTGCGGCTCCCCCCTCGGGGGCCGCGATCTTCGTGAGGGGCGTCGAAAAATTGCCCGGTCCGGGATCTCCCCCCTGGATTCTCCCGGGGCGCTTTTCGCCCGGGGGCCCCCGGGGGCCGCCCCGCGCGCGCGAACTAGAAATAGTGTTTACCAGTCACCGGAGATCTTAGCACGCCTCTGGCCCGTTGGGCCGGCGATTTTTTCGCCGTGTCCGAAATCCCCGCCCCGCCCCAAGTTCAATCAAGGGCAGTGGCGACTTTTCAAATTCGACTAACGTAAAATGAAGTGGAAGTGCGATGGTGGGCAGAGAATGCAGAGGTCATCTCCCTCGCTTCGTCGTCGTCGTCGCGGTCTTGTTCTGCCCGCCGTCGCCGTCCTTCGTCGTTTTTCCTGTCGCGCTCGTCATCGCCCTCCCGTCTTTGCAAAGCTCCGCCCGCAGCCGCGAGGGAGGAAAGGCCTCCAGGCGACGTGCGGCGATCTGTTGACGCCAGCCCCGCCATCCGTTGCTGGGAGGGGCTGCTGGGGGGGCCGAAATGACCCCCCCGCTCAAGGCGTAGATTTCGCCACATGCGTGGTGCCAGGGATCAGCTTTCTGCAAGCCTTTTGATCCGTGGCTTCGTATACCCACGCGTTTTCAACCTCAAAAGACCTGCTGTCGTCATCAGCTGCGATATATATATATATATATATATATATAAATACACCGCATAGACCACCCTTCGGGTGATAAGGGGGTGATGGGGGGGGGAGGGACCAACGTCGCACTCGATTGATCTCACTATCGAACTCACTACCGATCTCACAATCGATCTCAATCGATATATCTCACAATCGATCTGACTTTCGATCTCACAATCAATCTCACAATCGATCCCACAATCGATCTCACAGTCGGTCTCGCTATTGATTTCACAATCGATATCACAATCGATCTCGCATTCGATCTGACGATCGATCTCACTATCAAACTCACTATCGATCTCATTATCGATCTCACATTCGGTCTCACTACCGATCTCATTATCGATATCACAATCGATCTCACAATCGATCTCGCATTCGGCCTCACTATCGATCTCTCTATCGTTCACTTTCAACGGTAGCTTGGGAACGCTTGCTGCCATGAACCTCACCGCGGCGTCCTTCAGTATCCTCATAAAGCTTGCAGAGGCTTACGAGGAGATTAACGAGAGGCTCTATGACCTGACGTCGAAGGCTTTGAGTTTTCAAAGTACGTACACACATGGGCAACGAAGAGCTGGCAAGCCTCGCAGCGGCGCTCGCAGTCAACCAGGAGGTGGAGCAGCTTGATCTAAGCCATAAACATATCACCGAGTTGTCCCCGCTGCGCGACGTGCTCGCCAAGAAGAAGACGCTGAAGATATAGAATTTGGAATGCAACGTCTACCTGTGGAGCATCGCGCCCCTCGTGGAGGGGCTGATCCGAGCGGGGACCGCGAGCCGCCTGGAAGATCTCAACCTCGCGGGTTGTGGCCTCTCTTGGCAACATCTTGGGCCGTCTTGGGGCGGTCTTGGGGGCCTCTTGGACCGTCTTCAACGCCATGAAAGGCG